>CANSNZ010001066.1:0-432500 GCA_947646795.1 Beta lomatogona | reverse complement strand
GAAATCAATCAAGGAGAGGAGCCGAGGTGACCTGATATCCCTACGTTCCATACATTTCCACTTGTCAATTAAACCGTGCGTATAATTGCTCACCTTTACTTTGAACAGGATTAGCAGTCCGGAGGAAACTGCGAGGCCACAAGGCGAAATACGCCTCCCAATGAAGTACATGTCCCCATTCATGGTCAAGTACTCCCATCTTCTTGAGCCCAGGCGACATCGACGAGAAAAGGATCTCAGTCACATAATGGACTACGCATTTGGGGAAAGGTAAACTGGGTAACACCATCCATCCCTTCTATTTACATGATATATATGTCTAAGACATAACTACTTTAGTTGGCAGATGTACATTAAATACCCCTTCAAATATTCATGCCAGTATATTTCAACCTTAACTTATTATAAGTGATATGTTTATTCATCTATATACTACTCTATTGCACCCTTAACTTATTAGAAGTGATATGCTCATATGTTGATGTCCGTTATATTGGCTCCAATGTTCATTAACTCTTTTCGAGATGTTCACGTCACTTGGAGTAGATGACATCCAGGGGCGGGGCTCAGCCCGTGCGGCGTGCGCGATCGCGCAGGGCCCCAGAAAAATAAGGGCCCGAAAAATTGAATATATTCCTAAACCTGTAAAATAAAATCAGAAAGATTGCTGTGGTTTAGTGGTAAGTGAAGGGACTCAAGATTTTTGAGTTCAAGTGTTCGAATCTCGGTAACACTTTTTTGGGGAGAGTTAAGTCTCACTTTTTTGGGGAAGAGTTAAGTCTCACAAGTCACAACTTTCGAGATTTACTGCTATGTTTCTCTCACCCTCATCTTTTCATCTTCTAAATTCCCATAACAATAGCCATTAATACTCCACCTTGCAGAATCCATTCAAATTTTCGATCAACTACTCTTTTCTTTTTTGCAATAAATAAATTCTTTGAAATTGAATGACACTTTCCAAGAGAAGTTTATCTGAAGAGATATATTGCCAAGCAAAGCAACCGTAGTGCTTGCAACTACTCTGTTGATAAGTTCTTTGAAATTACCGACTACAACATTCGCATTTGAAAGTGCCTATTGTACAGCAGCAAATACACCATTAATATGCAATTTGTATTAAATACACCACTAGCCCAGCACCAAATGGATCTATTGCATGGTAGGAGTACTTTTCTTATTTACTATTTAGTTTTCAATTTAATACCTTTGGTTATTACTTGTTTTTGGCAAAACCATTACTTTTGGAAATTAAATTACTTTTGTAGTTGTACTTGTAAATATAACTAATTAATTATTATTTGTTATAGATTACAGAACTATTAATTTGATGATACCTCCAAAGAATCATTTGAGGAGACTTGGTTTAGTTTCTTTTGCCAAAATATCAGAACGCTCGTTCTATATCTTGACTCTTATCACTGCCTTTTTATATAGTTATAGTATTTTCTCAATTTCATCATATTTCTAGTTTATGAGTTTGCTTTGTGTTGAATATGGTTCAAAAAAACTAGTATAGATATCATGTAATTTGATGTTCTCTTTGTAATTTATTGAGGTTTTTTATTTATACAATGGTTGAGATTTAAGGGGCCCTTTTTAAGAGTGTGCACAGGGTCTCCAAGATCCTAGCCCCGGCCCTGATGACATCCATGTTCACTAGTGGTAATACATATGTTCACAAATACATGTAGTCCTGGCCATTGTCAGTTCTTGTAATGTTCTTTGTCCTTTACATTCATATTCATTAATTTAATTCTTTGTCAATTGCCAGGGACTGCCTATACAACGACACGGACGAGTTCATCTTCAGGGACAATATACTGACCATGGCAGATGATGTTCCAATATACAACACCTTAATTGATGTGTGGGATGCACATCTCAACAAGCGCAGTGCACAACGCCTGCCAGGTTCAGCAACCCGGCTTTTCTTCCCAACAACTCCTTGTGTATGTTCTACTCGCCTTATATACAGCATTGCTTCCTGCTTAATTTGATTACCACACTCCGACCTGCCAATGTGTGATGGGTACTTAACTTCTTTCGTACCTATGCCACAGTATGTCCTATGCACACCCGCAAACCGGGCTGACAGCCAGTTCAATCCCGTGATCTGCATGAACGACGCCATTGAATGTCGCAAATGTTTTCTGAACAGGGTTGGGATAACAGAAATCTCGGCGTACGACCTGGTTTGTATTCTTACACAATTTACATATGGTCATAATGCACACCCACAATGTTCATTGGGTATTGTTGTGGAAAAATACAGTAAAGTAATGTTCATCCTTATGTGTTCATTAGGTAGTTCTCTAATGTTCACCTATCCCTATTGCAACAGATTTTTTTTCCCAATCGCAGCTTTCGGACACTTCTACATATTATGCTTCAACTTCCCCAAAAAAACACTTGATGTAATCGACAACAGAATTTTGGACCCTAGCATCCCATTCACTGCGAAGTACGGTGACTACCCCCAACAGATGGTAACCACCTTACATGTAGCTCTTACATTATATTTGCCTTAAACCTCAAGCATAATGTATTGACATGCCTTAACTTATTACTGCAGAGGGACCTGTTGGCCAACTTATTGTTGGAATACCATGCCGTGAATCACGTGAATCTTATCAACGCATTCCCCATTCGGGTAATAGACATGCCATGGCTTTCAAATGAAAACGATACCGACTGCGGTGTGTATGTGATACGACACATGGAAACATACAACGGGCAGTGGGAGCATAACTTTGATACGGGGTTCGAAAAAAACAATGTACAGTACACCTTAAACAACTCTCCCTACTTTCGATTTTGTTTTGTTACCATATATTAACTAATCAAAATGCTGACAGGCCGGCAAGCTGAGGGAGCTCCGGATACGATACACAATTGACATCCTAACCCATGAAATGAACACGCTGCGAGATCTGGTTGTCGAAAATGCAACACGAAGAATGAACGGGCTACCAGAATTGTCCTTGGATGACACATCCACCACATGAAAAACATTGAACCTCATTTTTTTGTACATGCCAACATTGATGACAATGTATAAAATTATATCTTATTCCATTCAAAATCCACCAACTACTTACACTAGTGGAAAAAAACGCAAAGGCTGCGATGCAAGGGCTGCGGTTTATTGCAAAACGCAGCCCTTGATAGTGAAGGGCTGCGGTTAGCCCAAAAACCGCAGCCCTTTAGTAATAAAGGGCTGCGGTTGTGGGCTTAACCGCAGCCCTTTGGTGAAGGGCTGCGGTCTATGTTAAAACCGCAGGCCTTAGTTCTTTTTCACTTACACGCGAAAGTTTCCCGCAAATACTATTATACTCACCAAAACCCAACTTTTCCCCCTCTCTCTCTCCCCAGTCCCCGATTTTCCCTCTCTCACCTCATCAAACCCGCATCCCCCTCTCTCTCTTCGCATCTCTGCTCACCCTCCGCCGCCGTTCTCTTGCCGGAGCTTCTCTCACGTGCTGTTGCGCGCTTCCGTCACTCCTTTTGTTCGCGAAGATCCAAGCTCGAAAATCGCGTCTTCAATGGCGTCGAATTTCTAGGGTTTTCCGAAAACGATCGGAAATTGCAGTAAACGACACTGAGAAGAGATAGAAAGAGATCAATCGATTATGGAATCTCGACTCTTTCGGGAAGGTTTAACATCGAAGCAGCAACAACGAGTACTTCATCATCATCTTCACTACCATCAAGAGAAAATAGTATCTCAAGAACAAGTTCAAATTCATCTCTTTCAAGTAAGTCAGTTTTCGAGCATAATCTTTCATCAATTCTTAACAATCCACACTCTTCTCGATCTAGCGATGCTTCTTCATGGCTTGGATGGTGGTCTTCTTCAACCTCGGTACCTTTGCCTGAATTTTCCCCAATTAATACGTCGAAACCTGAATTAGATGCTAATAAATCTGATTTTCAACCGTATTTGTCTTCGATCTCTGAGCATTACGCTCGATTTGAGGATATTCGTAATCATAGTAGTCAGGAAAATGTTGATATTGTTGAGAGTATTGGAGGACAAGGTGAAGCGTTAGTTGCTTGCTTGAGAGAAGTGCTCGCATTGTATTTTTAAGGAGGATTTTGAGCTTGAAGATGGGGCGACGTTTCGCGCTGCCCGTCCTTTCTCAACAATGAATGAGAATTTGGTGCTTCGAGGAGAGGTTGTCACAGTATTTGGATGTGGTGGAGATGCATTTGGTGAAGGAGATCTCGTTGCGGTCGAATTCTTTCTTTGAGGCTCGGCGGCGGGGGGGATTTGAATGTGAAGATTGTTGAAGGGTGTAAGAGGATTAGGGAATTGAAGGAGACGATTAGGCTGTTGGATGCTGATGTTGTTGGGTCCGCGAGGCGCATTCAGGAGTTTAGTTCAATGAGGAGCAACTTGTTAGCGCTTCAACGAAAACTCAGGCTTATATTATACGTTAATCAAGCTCTCGGCGCTCTTAAACCGGTAATTTCTTGTTTGATCCCTATTGTGCTTTATTACTGTTTATATCCGTAGCCGTATGTAACTTTGTAAGTTTGTGTTGTTTTTTGTAGTGGTTTGATTTGTATTAAGTTAGAAATTATATTAATAACAGTTGATAATGTCAAGATGAATATCGATCTTTCTTTTGGTCGCATACAATACTTTGCGGGCGGTTGATAATAGAATAGTATTTAGCAACTAAACTTTTATTATTGCTTTGGCTAGAGAAGGTGAAACGTTTAAGTGTGGATGAGTACGTTACACGGCTTCACATTCCTAAAGAATCCATATGGACTTGCAATCTGCTCCTTGAATTTCATGAGTTTGTAGTTGGTGTCTTAAGGACTTGTGCAGCGTATCAAATGGTCTACTCTTGCTTCCAGCCATGGGGAATGAAGCTCATGATTGGCTATGACTTCTGAGTTTTGACAATTAGTGTACAATAATTCAGCTAGGAGAAGACTTTGCTTGGTGATATAAAGCTAATACTTCTGTTTTGCCTTTCTGCTCCTGGAATTATCGAGTTGATATGTATAGTTGTTACCCCTTGAAGTTTGTTTGGGTGGTTTATATGCATTCTGCTTTCAGTATTTCGTAAAAAATTATTGGTCTATTTTGCAAGGGGTGTGGGCTTGTGGGGGATAATAATAAAGTAATTTATGAAAAATGACACCAAAGGATGCATCAATCTAGCTAGGAAGATTACACTGCCAACAACCACTATCACAACTTAATGTGGGTCTTTGCCATGGACAGAGGTCTCATCAATCACCATATTGAAAGGAGCTAAAGCCAACATGATTATTGCCCTCAAGATATCAGTTGTTGCAATTTTGTAAGTGTAAGCCAACATGATTAAAGCCAACAGGTTATCTTCTTGAAGACACCTGTTTTGCCAATTCATTCATGCACATTCTAGGAGTTAGTCTCTCATGTCTATGAAGAAAGTTGGTGGTATGATTATGGATTTTGTTTTGCCTTGTTTATGATTATCTATTGATACTTACTTTGTTATAGATGAATGTCAAGTGGAGTACCATTGTGTACGTTATTTATGGATACCATAATCTTGAGGAATGAATAATGATATGAGAGAGTGCTCCAAGACAAGTAACTTAGTTTCAATTTAAGATGGAATGACACCAATCACATGGGATTTGGACATAAAGTATACACCAAGAAAAGATTGTTTCAAATTTTTGGGTCCACAAGAGAAGAAAATATGGAAGTTTTTTGTAGAGAGTTGTGAGAGAAATTCCAAGAAGAATTCTGATAGGTTGTCAGAAAAGATCAACATTTGTTAGAATATTGTGGCATCATAGGCTTTTTTAGTTGACCCCAGATAAGGGGCTTTCTTATATCCTTAGTCTAGGTGTTTTCCACTACCCATTACTCCACTTTTCTTCATTTTTGCTGTGATCGTTTAGTATATATCTGTCTATGCATATGTTCAGGCCCTTAGCACTTGGTCTGTTGTGATGGTGGTGTTGGTACATCGGTACCACCACCAACTTCTCTTTATATTATGTTGTTACGTTGCTAGATGGAATTGCTGTAGTATTTAGAGTGACGAGAGTTTTGTTTTGGAGTTTATGTTTTCTTATTAGCATTAGCATCAATACTACTATATTAAGTACAATTATGAATGTTTTTTCTTTGTTCGTGTGGGTCTTTTTAAAATGATCGCCAACTTCCTCACCTCGAATCTTGCTTACAATGGCTGAATGGCATACTTATTGTTATTTTTGATACTTGTTTTATGGATGCCTTCACGCATAATCTTGTTGCCAATATCTCCTTTTCGGAGTTTGAGGATGGTGGTGGTAATGATTTTGTAATTATGACAAGCACCCCTCCAATGAATTAGTGTTTGGTAATGATTTTGTAAAACGCATAACATGGGATTGAACGACAATATTATGGTTGAAGCCTTGAAGGTATAGGATAAGTGATTGAGCTTTGTCCTGTTCTGTTCCACTCATATTCTCGCTCCCCGTTTGGCAATGATTATTTGTCTTCTTCTTCGTCCTCCGCCGCCGATTCGTCCTCTCTTGATGTGTATGTCATCAACGATTTTTACACTCGGGATACACTCGGATTGACTCTAATTAAAATGTGATTCTATTAAACCTTCTTATAGGACTCTATTTGCCCCCCTCCCCGCTGCACTCCCCCATGACCAGCCCCCTCCCCGCTGCACTCCCCCCGCCGCCCCCCCCCCCGCTTGCACTCCCCCGACCGCCCCTCCCTGCTGCTGCACTCCCCCGACCAGCCCCCCCTCCCTACTGCACTCCTCCCCCCCTCCCCGCTGCACTCCCTCCCCTGCCCCCCTCCCTGCTTGCACTCCCCCACGACCGCCCCCCCCCTGCTGCACTCCCCGCCGCCCCCCCCTCCCCTGCACTCCCCCGACCAGCCCCCCTCCTCGCTGCACTCCCCACGACCCGCCCCACCTCCTCTGCTGCACCCCCCGACCCCCTCCCTTCTTGCTAATTAAAAGAATTTTACAAATTTTTTTCGTTTTTTTTCTTACTTTTTATTATTCTATGGATGCTTATTTTGTGGGGTTTGTTGTTTTGTTTTTTCTCGTCCTTTTGTTAATGATACATCCATTTGTGTGGGACTAATTATATAGTTACGTTAATTAAATTACATTTTCTGTGTCAACTTTATTTTTCAGTTTTACTAACATGGTTTGCATTTCTTACCTTCCCCTCAAAAGTACTAAACCCCTTTATATGATGAACCACGTTGTCATTACTAATTATATGATTAATATGGGTGTGTTTTAAGTTTGATTTTCCTTAATAGTTTAGATATTCTTCATTGATTATCATTACTAATTTCATTATTATGTTGGCTTAACAGGTCCAATCCCACTACAATTTAGGCCCCCTTTGTGTTTATCTATCTGTAAACTACTTGGAGATTACAAGTGAAGGAACTCTCTATCTTTTGTTACACTAGTTTTGATACTAAAATGTAACTTAGTCAATATTTTTTTTTATATGTGTATAAATAACATGAATTGCAATGAGAAGTGATACTTTTATATATATGTAACTGATTTTGGATCATTTAGGACTAAAAAAATGAAAAAAAAAAAAATTTGGGTCACAAGGGCTGCGGTTTTTGCCCTGACCCCAGCCCTTAACGTGCTAAGGGCTGCGGTTAAAAACCGCAGCCCTTCCTAAATGCTAAGGGCTGCTAGTCTAATGGCTGCGGTAAAAAAACGCAGCCCTTGGGCCCCTTTTGACCGCAGCCCTTGGGCTTTTTTCCTCTAGTGTTATCCCATGTCAATTGAACAATTGCACGTACTTGCTGAACATGCGTATAGAAACAAGGTACACATATATTGCATACTGGGTGAACATCGAACTACACTCAATGTTCATCTAGTTTTGTGCAAAGTATTGTGGCGATGAGCATGCTGATACCCATCACTATAATGTTCATTTGAGTAAACTTCAATGAACATCTGAACGACACATATTGAAATTATTATGCCTCCATGTTCTTTTACTTAATGAACATATCTAGGCGACAGGTGAACATACTACGCAGTTCATTAACGTATGGAACATAATACGCAGTAATATAACGCTCCTCATTAATCTACATATGTACATATAACGTGCATATAAAGTACAATTAACGCAGGTTTAGTGAACGAGTTATATTTTCATATGAACAACGCAAATTTGAAATGTATATTATAATTTGTAAATGAACATATATCCCATTTACATGTACAAAAGAAAAGTTGCCACTGAACACTGAAAATTACATTGTGAACATTCAACAAACCATGAACACTTGATCGTACTATTCTACTAATTGAACATATGATACCACTGAATGAATATGGACATAAACATAAGAACATATGCAACATATGTAACCTCCTCAGTACACATTGATTCCTAATTAGCAGTGAACATTAATCAAATGAACATTTATTTAACTAAAAGAACATTTGACTTAATAACATACAAATGGACCACTTTACAATGAACGCAACCTTCACAACCCTTAAACCATTCAGCCTTGAGCAACGACCCCAATAAATAAGCGAGTTGACGGTTTACTTACTACCCCATTTTCGATTTCTATTATATATATACCCCATTCTCCATTTCCATAATTCTACAACCCCTCAAAACTTCTCCCCCTTAGCTCCTCTTGTTGAACTAAGTTTGACGCATGTGGGCTCGCTTATCAAGATGATGCGATTCTTTGTTTAGCAATAGAACATCACCAACAACAAATCAATGAGAATGTGAAGCTGGTCATGTTCTATTGCTAAACATACAATGCATCATCCAAAACATCGGCTTGACTCGTCCAAAAGTAATATTTGGGGAATTATGAAGTTTGATTGGTTTTGAAGATTTTTATTTCACATCTGATTTTTTTTTTTTGGTTGATGTAGATATTCTTGAATTGTTAATGAAATTTCTCATTTTCGTTGCATAAAAAAAAGGTTAAGGCTTTTTCTAACAAACACATTCAATTTGATCATTATACCATCTTACCCCCCTTTGCAAGAAACAACTGTTCAGTCACATGTATTTACTGAACATATGCCCAGTATTAATGAAAAGATTGTAAATGTATATGGCATTCTCTTTATAGCGGGTCAGCAGTTTTACGACCACTGTTCTGTACATGAACATATGAAAGAACATAATGTACATACTCTCTTATAAGTGAACATGATTTGCTGGGAATGTAACTACTATAATATGTTCAGTTCCCACGCCCAAAACTCAGATGCACGTATTGTACATCCTAAAAGAACATCAACCATTTTATGACACACATGCGTCATCAATCGAACATTCATGTAAGCCATGCAATAATGTTGCTGACGGTTTATTTACCATCTAGTTAACACCCACCCTACTCCCCATTATATATACCTAGCAGCATTTAACAAAAAAAAAAATGAATTCCAGCATTCTTCTCCCATTAATTTCAAACTTTCTACTCCCAAAAAAAAAGTCAATCTTAACATGTACAAAAAAAAAAATTCCATATGAACAACGCGGTTTTCAAATGTATATTATAATATGTAAATGAACATATATCCCATTTACATGTACAAAAGAACATATATCTCATCCCAAAACTCAAATGCACATATAGTACATCCTAAAAGAACATCACCCATTTTATCACACACTTGCGTCATCAATTAAACATTCATGTAAGCCATCATTACTCGGCAAAATGGATACTCAACAGTCATATTCCTTGTAAACACCATTCTCGATGAACGTGTCCTGCAAGCCATGCAATAATGTAGTTAACGGTTTATTTACCATCCAGTTTAACACCCACCCCCCTCCCCATTATATATACTGCATTTAACAAAAAATAAATAAAATTCCACCATTCTTCTCCCATTAATTTCAAGCTTTTCTACTCCCAAAAAAAAATTGTCAATCTTAACATGTACAAAAAAAAATTGCATATGAACAACGCGGTTTTCAAATGTACATTGTAATATATAAATGAACATATATCCCATTTACATGTACAAAAGAGCATATATCCCATCTCAAAACTCAAATGCACATATAGTACATCCTAAAAGAACATCACCCATTTGATCACACACATGCGTCATCAATCGAACATTCATGTAAGCCATCATTACTCGGCAAAATGGACACTAAACAGTCACATTTCTTGTAAACACCATTCTCGATGAACGTGTCCTATAAGCCATGCAATAATGGAGTTGACGGTTTATTTACCATCCAGTTAACACCCACCCCACTCCCCATTATATATACCTAGCTGCATTTAATAAAAAAAAATTATTCCACCATTCTTCTCCCATTAATTTCAAGCTTTTCTGCTCCCAAACAAAAAATGTCAATCTTAACATGTACAAAAAAAACTAATCAAATGAATACACATATTCCTTTTGAACGTCAATACCTGCCACCCTTGAACAACATATAACACGACACAATAATCATAAATAACCTACTCAATACACATATTCCTTTTGAACATACACAATTAGATTGTGAACATTCATCAAACTGAACTATTACATATGCAACAATTACAGAAAACTATGAACACTTGATCATACCATTCTACTAATTGAACATATGATACGACTTAATGAATATGGACATAAACATAAGGACATATGCAACATATATAACTTCCTCAGTACACATTGATTCCTAATTAGCAGTGAATATTAATCAAATGAACATTTATTTAACTAAAAGAACATTTAACTTAGTAACATACAAATGGCACACAGTCCAGTGAATGCAGTGAACATTAATCAAATGAACATTTATTTTACTAAAAGAACATTTGACTTAGTAACATACAAATGGCACGCAGTCCAATGAACACAACCTTCACAACCCTTATACCATCCAACCTCGACCCACGACCCCAATAAATAAGGGAGTTGGCGGTTTACTTACTACCTCCCCCTTACATTCTATTATATATATACTTCCCCCTTACATTCTCCATTTTCATAATTCTACAAACCCTAAAAGGTTCTCCCCCATAGCTCCTCCATTTCCAACCAAAAAAAAAACTCAAAATAATGGTTTCCCCCTCTTGTTGAACTATGTTTGCCGCATGTGGGCTCGCTTATCAAGATGATGCGATTCTTTGTTTAGCAATAAAACATAACCTGGACAGATCAATTAGAATGTCAAGCTGGTTATGTTCTATTGCTAACCAAATAATGCATCATCCATAATATCGGCTAAACTCATCCTAATGTTTTACCTCTACTATATAACATTGGTCTTGAAAAATTTTATTTCACATTTGCTTTTATGTTTTTTTTGTTGATGTAAATATTATAGAATTGTTAATGAAATTGTCATTTTTGTTGCATGAAAAAAACGGGTAAAGTATTTTATTTTAAACCACATTAAATTTGATCATTATACAATCTTGCCCCCTTTGCGATGACCAATTGTTCAGTCACAAGTTTCTAATGAACATATGTCCAGTATTGATGAACATATTGAAAATGTATATTGCATCCTCTTTATAGCGGATCTGCATTTTAAATGCAACTGTTCAGTACATGAACATATGAAAGAACATTATGTACATACTCCCTTGTAAGTGAACATGATTTGCTGGGCAGTACTAGAAAATGTAATTACTATAATATGTTCAGTTCCCAGGCCCAAAACTTGGTGTACTATAAAATGGTTTTATGTTCTTTTATGATGTACTATATGTTGATAAACTTGCTCATAGTATTTTTTTTTTAGTTGATGTAAATATTACAGAATTGTTAATGAAATTGTCATTTTCGTTGCATGACAAAAAAAAGGGTAAAGTATTTTATTTTAAACCACATTAAATTTGATCATTATACAATCTTACCCCCCTTTGCGATAACCAATTGTTCAGTCACATGTATCTAATGAACATATGTCCATATTGATGAACATATTGAAAATGTATATTGCATCCACTTTATAGCGGATCTGCAGTTTAAATGCAACTGTTATGTACATGAACATATGAAAGAACATTATGTACATACTCGCTTGTAAGTGAACATGATTTGCTGGGCAGTACTAGAAAATGTAACTACTATAATATGTTCAGTTCCAAGGCCCAAAACTCAAATGCACATATAGTACATCATAAAAGAACATCAACCATTTTATCACACACCTGCGTCATCAAACGAACATTGATGTAAGCCATCATTACTCGGTAAAATGGACACTCAACAGTCAAATCCCTTGTAAACACCATTCTCAATCAACGTGTCCTATAAGCCATGCAATAATAGAGTTGACGGTTTATTTACCATCCAGTGAACACCCACCCACTCCCCATTATATATACCTAGGTGCATTTAACAAAAAAAAAAACAAAATAACATCCACCATTCTTCTCCCATTGATTTAAAGCTTTTCTGCTCCCCCTAAAAAAATGTCAATCTTAAGTGCCCCAAAAAAACCAAGGCTCTCCCCCCCAATTGGTCTGACAGCGCTTGATAAAGCGCATCCACTTTGCAGGGAGTGTGACCTCCTCACATACCACATCTTCTCCCGCCTTAATTGGGAGGCGCGGTTAACTGTGTAAAGGGTGTGCAAAAAATGGCGCATCTGGTGCAGGTACAGTCATTTACTAATCAACCACGTCCAGCAGACAGACCCCCTGAAGGAATGGGTCCTCAACGATATATTCTACAACAATGGCACCGACTTCAAAGCCTGGGTGGAGAACGACAGGACAACATACTTTGATGGTTTCCCGCTGCTCTTCAAGGAGGATTGATGTCCTTGGGTTGGGGGTTTTATGGGGGTTTTCCAGTGCCCATATATACGAGTTCTTGCATGAACTCCTTTTGGTTTGAATATTCTGTTCCATGAACCTCTTTTTTCCTACTTTTGTCTTCCATGTAAATACTCTTTTCTATTTAATGGCAATTATAAATTCATACTCCAAATTTTGTCCATATTTTAGATGAATATGTGTTGTATGTTGCTTCATGCAAATACTTGTGTTGTCTTTTATTTTTTAACCATACTCAATTTGTTCACAAATCCATGTTTGGAACATAAATTTATATACCATATCTGAGTGAACATACAACAACTATACAACAAACATAGCTTCATATGCTAATGAATATGAGTTATTCTCTTAAAATAACTAAACCAATGGACTTAGTTAAGCGAGTACGATGAACCTACCATCAACCTAAAATGAACTACACCCATACATACACACAGTGAACATGTGAAAGTACATAACCAACAAGCCTCAATGAACACGTAAGCGTACATGATGAACATACGAACATCCCAAAAAAAGGGAATACATAATAAATACAAGTAAATGAACATATGCAAGCAACTAATGAACATATCAGTACGTCTTTCAAATTAAATGAACATATAAGAAAAAATACGTAGGTTAGTTTTCCTTTGATTGGATCTTTGAATTCACAAGCAGGTTTCAGGAGATCTGAAATAATAATTTTTAGTTACTTTGTACTCTTTACACCACCTTGTATCGCTTCATCATGTTCTTTCATAGATAAACATGGTTCATTCATAAACGATAAATCAAACAGAGATTCACCGAGAAGTAGGAATAAATCTTTCCCAAGTGAGTTTAGCTCCACTGTTTCAGACTTCATGCACTTACCCGAGTAATTCAGAAGTTTAAACGAAGAAGAGATTCAGCTCGAGTTGCTGAAGCAACGTTTCATTCGAAGGATTCAAATCTATTACTTAATTATTTCAGACTCCATGCTTTTGCTCAAGTCCCCAGGAAATAGAGTCCTGCCAAAATATGCAGCTCATTACACATGCAAATAACAGAATGAAGTATGTAATAAAATTGAATAGTTCATTAGTGAGTGAATATGTTGCCCAAATTAACCATGCCCTATTACATGAGCTCAATGTAAAATTAAATTACTCTTGATGTCATTCAAGGTTTTCCTATCATAACTGAAAATTATACATCTGACTTTACAAAATTATGTTTGTACTCCTAAGAGAAGTTGTATGCAGCAGTTCACTTTTGAACAACCGGCCAGTGCTAGTTGAGTGGTTGATCTAATGGCCAGTGATTTCATACAACTTACAGAACATCTCAGTCATGATCTTTTTATATATTAAAATAGTAGCAGCTAGAACTTGACCGTTGGAAACTTCACTCGACCAAGCCTCTGTTTGCCTTTTCATAGTTTCACTTATACTTCCTTGTTCCTTTGTTCTTTTTCTATTGCAACAATAAGAATTTTACACTATCTTTGCTGCTCCCAATTTAGACATCTTTTTCCTCCAAAAGCTCTCCAAGCGCATGATAAGGTGAAGTGCTATTGTGCACCTGGTGGTTAAATGGGCCGGAAAAAGAAGAACTCCGGTGCTAGTGAGCTAGCGACGGGAACAGGAAGTCAAGGGCAAGTTGCTTTAAGCTCTCAATCGCAAGTTGTGGGTGCAGAGTATACGGATGGCAATGGAACAGTAACCCGAAATGTCGAGGTGGAGATTCCGGTGCCTGAGGCTACGATTCCGGTTAATGTGGGTACGGATAATGATGCTTCTCTGGTAGAGGAAGCTCGCAATAGCTGGAAGAGTTTTACCTAGAGTAGGATTTCTGATAAAGGTATGAATCTTAGTTTTGTTGCTCCGATGGTTGTTAATGGTGAGTCAGTTGCTCAGCTTGTTAAGAATGATGTTGATCGCATGAGTGAAAATTGGGCAAATGCTCTGATTGTGTATGTAATTGGGCAAAATTCTAGTTTGATGGTCATAACTAATTATTGTAAAGCTCAATGGGCACCTAAAAGTGCTTTTAAAGTTTTCAAACATGAAGAAGGTTATTATGTTGTTAAACTGGAATCAAGGGATGATAGGGATGCAATCTTGTACTCTGGTCCTCACTTGTTTTTTGGTAAAGCCATGATAGTACTAAGCAATGGACAACAACTTTTAACTTTCATAAAGAAGTACTAAGAGTAATTCCTATTTGGATTAAACTACCAAATCTGCCACTTAATTGTTGGAGCCCAGAGTCTTTGAGTAGAATTGGTAGTGCTGTAGGTGAACAATCTATGTTGATGAGTGCACAAACAAGCAATTGAGGATATCTTTTGCTAGAATCTTGGTGGAAATGGATGTTACTACTGCTATACCTACTGAGATTAGTATTGCTGATCCTGAGGGGGTAATCTTTAAGCAAAAAGTTGTGTATGACTGGCTTCCTCCATTTTGCCAAAAATGTCAACAAGTGGGACACTCTTGTGAGAGGAAGGTAGGGCATGCTAATAATGTAAAGAAGGTTTCTCAAAGGTGGGTTGCAAAGGCTAATGACTTACAGAAGGAGACTGCTATTTATGCGATTACTTTGCCTTCTTTGTCGGGTGATGCTTCAAAGGGTGCTATTGGGGAGGGTGAGGGTGCTGGTCTCTCTCATGAGGGTCCAAACACCCCCCACCTGATAATGTGACTCCAGTAGTCACGCCAATAGTTCCTACTCAGAGGCAGAACTCAGGGGAAGAAGGAGTGTGGAAGATAGTCACAAGGAAGTCTAAAGACAAGGGTAAACAAGTGGCCTTTCAACATGCCAGGACAATAGTGAGTTATGAATTGCCAGAGACTGGAATCTCAGCTGGAGCTGGGGGTACTAAGGGACCTAACCCTTATTTATCATAATGATTTGTACATCTTGGAATGTTAGAGGGATTAATGATCCCTTTAAGATAAAAGAGGTTAAATCCTTTTTATCTTCGCAAAAGGTAGATGTATATGTTTTGTTAGAGACAAGAGTTAGGTGTCACAATGTGGGGAAGGTGCAGAAAAGTTTTGGTAAAGACTGGTCATGGTACTATAACTATAGCCACTCCCCTAGGGGGAGGATTTGGATTGGTTGGCAGCATACTACTGTGACTATGCAACTCATTGATGTGCAAGAGCAGCTTATGGTCTGTAATGTGCAAAGTGGGAGGCATTCGTTTAAGCTTGTGGCTGTGTATGGGTTACATTCTATAGTTGATAGGAGGGCTTTGTGGAGTGGGTTACAATCTCATGTATATGGGCAAATGCCTATAATGGTGATAGGTGTTTTCAATGTAGTGAGCCACTCTGATGACAGAAAGAATGGTGCATTGGTTACTGAGGCTGAGACTATGGATTTTGAAGATTTCTTGTTAACTACAAGTTTACTTGAAGTTAGGAGTACAGGCTTGTATTACTCTTGGTCAAATAGTAGTTTAGGAAAGGACAGAATAGTAAGCAGAATCGACAAGGCTTTTGTCAACCAAGCATGGATGGGATTGTATACTGATGTTTATGTTCAGTATCTAGCTCCTGGGGTTTCAGACCATTCCCCTCTGCTTTTTGATATGGAAATAGAATATAGAGAAGGAGGGAGACCTTTCAGGTTCCTAAATGTTATGGCTGAGCATGTAGATTTTCATAAGGTTGTGCAAAATGCTTGGCTCTCTGTTCGGGGATATTTTAAGCTTCAGAATGTATGGGTGAAAATGAAGGCTGTTAAAAGAGATTTGAAGAAATTACACAAACAGCATTTTGGGAAAGCTTATGACAAAGTGACTATGTTGAGGAAGCAGATTGATGATATCCATTGTCAAAATGATTTTGAATTGGATGGAGTAGCTCAGATGAGAGAGAAGGAGTTCTTAGCTGAATTGAGACATTGGTCTAAGATTGAAGATAAAATTTTGAGGCAGAAATCTCGGATTAACTGGTTGAAGCTGGGGGATGCCAATACTAAGTTTTTTTTCACTGCTACCAAAGCCAGATATTCTAAAAATAGAATTCAACTAATCATTGATGAGTTTGGAAATTCCATTACAGATATTCAGGGGATTAGAGAGGAAATTTTAAAGTTTTATAAGGTGTTGTTGGGTACAAAGGCTACTGCTCTTCCTAGCATTGATTTAACTGTTGTGAGAAATGGGAAGATGCAGTCTGCACAGGCTGGTAGTTCTTTGGTCAAGGCAATAGCTACAGATGAAATTGATCATGCTTTACAAGGTATTGGTGATGATAAAGCTTCAGGGTTAGATGGCATGAATGCAGTATTTTTTAAAGAAAGTTGGAGCATTGTTAAACAAGACATCTATGCTGCAGTACAAGACTTTTTTTCTAACTCCTATATGCATCCTCCTATGAATTGTACAGCAGTCACTTTAGTTCCTAAGGTGACTAATGCTTGTAAGGTGAAGGATTTCAGGCCTATTGCCTGTTGCTCAGTCATGTATAAGATTATTTCTAAATCTTAACAAACAGACTTCAAGATGTGATTGGTGAAGTGGTCTGTGATGCTCAATCTGGATTTATCCCTGATAGACATATTGCAGATAACATTTTATTAGCTACTGAGTTAATTAAGGGTTACTCTAGATCTCATATGTCCCCTAGATGTCTTATAACACCCCGTAATTTTTACTCTTTATTTTTGGTGTTTGTTTACATTAAAATGATATTTTTCGTAAAAATAAATAATTTATTATTTAGATTATTTTGGAACGTGTTGTGAAAATGTGTATATATATTTATATGTTGTGATATATTTATATATATATTTATTTTAAGTTGTTAGTTATTTATTTTAAAGGTTATATTAATTTCGTTATTTGTTTAGGTGTTTAGGATGCAGTTTTGTCGTGTAGCGTTTTTGTAACGTTGTTGGACCGACTTGGGTGATGAAATGTTGCATCGCATGTGGCGTGCTAATGTGTTTATTATATTTATATTTATAACATAATTTATTAGAGTTATTTTCATTATAAAGTATTTTCAAAGTTTAGGCGCGATTTAGGAATTTATCGATTTATCGCGTAACGGACTTTTGATGCATGGAACTTTGATGACTTGGGTCGAAATCTTCTTGGTGTACTTGGGCTTGGACAGCCGGCTATGTGGAGGGAGAAGGAAGAAGTTTCTCCTCTTTTATTTCATTTCTTTTAATTGGTGACTCTTGGTAGATTGTAACCCCCATAACCCCCCCTAATCATTCTCCTAAACCCTTCATTTTTCCTTGCCATAAAATTCTGATTTTTATTAAAAGAGGTTCAGCATCATTTGCATTTAACCCTCACCGTTTTCAAGAAAAGAAAGAGAGAAAAGGAAGAGGAAAAGAATAGAAAGGTTCAACCCGGTTTTTCCTGTCACACCTTCACGAAAATAACTGTAGCTGGAGAGCTAACCATTGGATCGTCTTCAAATTTGGACAGAACGTTTATAACATCTTGGTCTACACTTTGACCAGTGCGATTTAAAATTTGAGCTTTTGATCACCAGGAATCATGGTCGTAACAGAGCAGTGTGAAACAAGAGTTTTCAACGTTCAAGAAGAAAATGCCTAGTGACTTGTTGCTACAATTCTCGTTCGTTGTGCCTTGGGGTTAGAAGATGAATTGGATTGTATGCGTAGCTCTTAACTATCTCTTTAGACTCATCTCTCCTCCCGACGTTCCAGGTAACTAGTAGTTATCTTAGAACCATAGTGATTAGGGTATTATTCGGTATTAGATTATTACGCTAGGAATTATTTAAAATACTTTTTGAATGAAATTATTGACGAAATTTGACATGAATATACTTGATGCATGCTGTGTGATTACTGTAAAGAGAAGAATAATTTTCGTATGATTTTTGGTATTTATTTGATTTAATTGGTGTTTTGTGCGTTTTTGGCTAAATTGCATAATAATTATTAAACGGATGTTAAAATTTCTGAAATTATTTTTCTTAGATCATGTTGTATGTGTAGTATGTATTCCATGCCTTAGAATAATTTTTTCCTACTTTGTACTGGTTTATTTAATTGATATATCTGTTTTTGCAATTTCGTTTCTGTCAGTATATAAATCATGAAATTTATTTCTGGAGGCCGAAAAATTAATTTCTTTGTATAATATGTATTTCCGTGAGTTTATGCATGTTGTATAAATTTTTGGTAATTTTTGGACGTTTATTTATATTTTTAGTTATTATATTGGCTTTATTGAGTAATCTGTATATTAACTTTTAAAATTACTTTTGGAGTCCTAAAATTATAAATAAAATTTGTACCATGTCAGTAGAGCCATTAGGTTCATATGATAATTTTCGTGTGATTTTACTGCTCGAACTTATTAGTTTAATAATTATTATTGGGTTTTTGTTGTGAAATTGAGGATTCTCTTTTAAATTATTTGAGAGCTTGTTAATCAGAAATAATTTGTGATCTTTTATGTTCTTGGATGCTGGTGTTTAGTAGGTTGCTGTAAGTATTATTGGTATCATTATGTTTATGTTTGATTTATGTAAAAATGATTAATTGTGTACTATTCATTTATTTAATAAGCCTTGGAGTTAATTGGTGATGCATTTTTGATTGATGTTGTTAGTGTTGTAAAAACTATTTCACTATCATTGTTGATGTTTAGTGATGTTTTGTGGTTGGAGATATTTGTTGTAAATTTGTAAGTTACTACTTTGAAGATTTTTGAAAAATTACTTTTGATGAATTATGGGTATGAGGCCGGGTGGCATCCCTTTTGACGAATATTTTTGAGATGAATGATACTTTGATGATATTTATGATTTTATCTTGAGATAAGAACATCCGGTGGGATAGATGTAGTCCCCGGTGAAGAACATGCCAACCACCTGGTTTGCGAACTAGGGGTAAGCCTGGGTTAATTGTTGTCGTCCGAGAGGTCAGGGAGTTCTGCGTGTTCTACCCTGCATCGGGAGTTTGGCCATTCTTAGACACAGGCAGTGGGGAACGTAAGCCCATAGACTGACCTGGAGATTGCGATCCGACAAACCTTAGGAAGTGAATTGCGATTCACTAGCGTTCGGTTTCTGACTCAATAACTTGTTTTACCTATATTTTAATTTTTATAAATGTACTCTTGAGATGATTTATTTATTTTTATCCAACTCCCTTGCTATTTATTATTCATTTGCGTTATTTGTGAGTTATATGGAAGTGGATGCATATTGTAGTTGACTTGACTTTATGATTTCCTTTCTTATTAATCTATGTCTGAATCGTACTTTGATTGCTTTTGTTCTGGGAGAACTGCTAGTTACTCCCCACTGATTGTGGATATTTGTTGTATATTTTGCTAGTTTTGTTGATGGGGATTTTCTTTGATTTTGGGTTCGGGTTGAGATGCGAGAAATAATCTATTAGGGGTTTTAGTTCTAGACTTCTCTTTAGTTTGAGATAGTTTTCTCATTTCAATTTTAATCTAAGTAGTTAATTTACTTATAGTACTTACTTATGTTTGTTTTTATCACTTAGTAATTTAAACACTATTCTTGTAGTAGTGACATTCCCAGAAGACGATGTTTCCGCCATCGTCCTATTAATGCTATTATTATTTCTTTCTTTTTCCCTTTGAAATTCTGGGGTGTTACATGTCTAATGAAGGTTGACATCAGGAAAGCCTATGATTCAGTAGAGTGGGATTATTTAGAAAAGCTGTTGTATGAGTTGGGATTCCCTGGGCAGTTTATTGGTTGGATCATGGAGTGTGTAAGAACTGTTTCTTACTCTATTCTTATTAATGGGGTACCTTCTAAACCTTCTAATGCAAAAAAGGGGTTAAGGCAAGGGGATCCTCTCTCCCCTTTCCTTTTTGCTTTGAGTATGGAGTACCTAAGTCGATGCTTGGATGATTTGCAAAAGGATCCTAATTTTAATTATCATCCTAAGTGTGAAAAACTTAAGATTACTCATCTTATGTTTGCGGATGATTTGTTAATGTTTTGTAGAGCTGACTTAAGATCAATTGATTTGATGTTCAAGGCTTTTTCAAAGTTTTTAGAAGCTTCTGGATTAGCTGCAAGTATTGAGAAAAGTAACCTCTATGTGAGTGGGGTGAATGCAGCTATAACTAGGGATCTTGTTGCAATAGTCCAAATGCCAGTTGGTGAGTTGCCATTTAAATATCTAGGGGTGCCATTAACCTCTAAGAAGTTGACTTATGCAGAAAGTAAACCGTTGGTTGAGAAGATCACTCAGAGAGCTCATACTTGGATGGCTCAAGTTTTATCTTATGCAGGGAGGTTGCAATTAGTGAAGTCTGTGCTTAGTAGTATGCAAAACTACTGGGCCCATATTTTTCCCCTGTCTAAGAAAATTATTAGAGTAGTTGAGAGTGTGTGCAGGAGGTTCTTGTGGACAGGGAAAACAGGAGAGTATAAGAAAGCTCCTGTGGCTTGGAGCACTTTACAAATGCCTAAAAGTGCAGGGGGGTGGAACATAGTTAATATGGAAGTATGGAACAAAGCAGCTATGCTCAAATTGTTGTGGGCAATTGCTTTTAAAAGAGATAAACTGTGGGTAAAGTGGGTTCATGCATACTATATCAAGAGGTCTTCCTATGATACAGTGAGAATCAGTGCTCAATGTTCTTGGTTACTCAGGAAAATCATAGGTACAAGGAAATGGTTGACTGATATAGGTGGATGGCAGGCTGTTTGTATTGATAACAAGTTTTCAATAAGAAAAACTTATAGGCTTCTTGTAGGGGAGTTTGATAGGGTGCATTGGAGGAGAGTAATTTGTAATAATGCTGCTGCTCCAAAGAGTAACTTTATTCTCTGGCTTGGGTTGCATAACAGACTGACTACTACAGACAGGCTAAGTATGTGGGGTGTAAGTTGCAATATTACTTGTAGTTTATGTAGGAGGGATAATGAATCTGTCCACCACCTTTTCTTCCTTTGTGATTATGCTAATGAGGTTTGGCAGGGTGTGTGTAGCAAGCTGAGACTTACTAACATTAGTAGCAGCCTTCATAGCATTTTCGAAATGGCTAAGAGGAAAGCAAGACAGAAGCAAGGGAAAATTTTTGTAATGGCAGTCACCGAATGTTTCTATGCAATATGGAGGCAACGTAATAGTCAAATTTTTTCTCATACTCTTAATTCAGTGGATGATGTAATTAGGGATATTTTGTTTAGGGTTGCTGTTAGATGCTCTGATGAGGATAGACAGATATGATTATGTAAGTTTGCATGGTTTAGGGTGTTTGTAGCTATGCTAGCTTGGTGATTAGTGTTTTGTAATCACCATTCTTTTGGTAATATAATTCTTCATTTGCCAAAAAAAAAAAGGAATTTTACACTATTCACTCACCACTATTTCACTATCTCTTGTGATTCTTAAGTGAGGAAAAATATAGTCATGTGAGATCTTGTTAGATTCGTCTCGATATAAACTTTTAAAATATCAAATTTGTATAATTTTTACTAAAACATAATTAAAGATAATAATAGTTAAAGTTGTGCATTAGCAAGCGTGAAAACTCTATTGTTGCAATAGAAATAGAACGGAGGAAGTATTATGAAAAATAAGCTCTGATAAGGGCTAATAAGTTTAGATACATTTCTATACAACTATATAATAAGTAATGATAAGTTTAGATAAGGGAAATTAAGTTCAACTGAGGGCTAGTGTGTTCAACTAAGGGCTACTATAAGGTCAAATAAGCTCATATAAAGGACAATAAGTTCAAGTAAGATAAAATAAGTGAGATTCGGATGAAGATAAACACGCAATAGAACAAACGGATAAGATATTCAGATTGATGAGGATATGAGAACACCACTACCTACAAATTCTTAGGTGCTTCGGGAGCACCTAGAACTACGTGCTCCCAAGCACATTTATTTGAACATTTGTCACATATTTCGCTCATTGCAAAAATTGTGAGAGAGAGCTTATTGCTCCCGGGAGCGTTATGGAAACGCTATATAAACTAAGATTAGGTTATTTTAAGAATGAAAGAAGCTAATTTTCATTCAACTACATATTTGTAACCATACTTTCCTATTCTTTTTCAACAACAGATTTTAACCAGATAATTGAGACTAACATGATGAAACAATAATTTATCTGAATAATTTACAATAGATCTAACAAGATTATCTTTATTTTACATCAAAGAAACCCGGATTATACTCATAAAAATAAATCTAATCAAGCATATCTTATTGTAAAAGAGGTTAGATAGTTTGACAACTCAACAAATGGATAAAGTAAGTCCAATTAAGACAGCCAGCATTATTGACATATAATTGGGACTACTTTGTGTACAAGCTGTCAGCTTTCCGCGCACTCCAAGTTTTCACCAATATAAAACGACAATTCTACCAGCTCTGAAATCCAACCTCCCAAATTCAGCCCCCCAAAATTAGAACCAATATGGAAGATCAAAATCCTCAAGTGGCAGTTGTAATGGTACCACTTCCAGCTCAAAGTCATCTCAATCAACTCCTCCATCTATCTCATGTCATAACCTCCTATGGATTACCAGTTCATTTTGCTGGATCCGCGACTCACAATCGCCAAGCAAAGCTCCGTCTCCATGGTTGGGACGCTCAAAGTTTAGCAAAAATTCAATTTCATGACTTTCAACTCCCTCCTTATGATGCATCACCAGCACCTACTACTTCAACCTCAGGCCACTGTATCCCTTTTCCTGCACACTTCTATCCACTTTTCGAAGCTGCCACGCATCTCCGTGAACCTGTTTCTGAACTCTTACAACAACTCTCAACTAAGTTCAAGAGAATCATTGTCATTCATGATATTGTACTAGCTTCTGTGGTCCAAGATGTTAAATATATCCCAAATGCTGAATCGTATAGTTTGATTCCCATTTCAGCTTTTACTCTCTTCTTAGATTTCTGGGAAAGCATGCCAGAGAAACATTTTCAGCTAGATTTAGATGTTCTCCCGAAATGCATTCCCTCCCATGAAGGTTGCACTCCACCAGAGATTGACAACTTTGTAGCCAATCAATTCGAGTATTTAGGACTAGAGTCCGGAAGGCTCTACAACACATCTAGACCGATAGAAGGCAAATATGTCAAACTATTGGAAAAGATATCAACATGTGACGGGATAAAACATTTTGTTCTTGGACCTTTTAATCCGGTTGAGATCAAGAGCACAAGTGGAAAACAGAGACATCAATGCTTAGAATGGCTGGACGAACAAGAGCAAAAATCTGTGATATATGTGTCTTTTGGATCATCAACATCACTAAGTTACGAGCAGATCGAGGAATTGGCAATTGGGTTAGAAAGAAGTGGGCAAAAGTTTGTATGGGTGCTTAGAAACTCAGATACAGGTAATATTTTTGTGGAAGGTCAAGGAAGAAAGCCTCAACTACCAGAAGGATATGAAGAAAGAGTGAAAAACAAGGGAATTGTAGTAAAAGATTGGGCTCCACAGTTAGATATTTTAGCCCATCCATCAATAGGTGGGTTCATGAGCCATTGTGGTTGGAACTCGTGCATTGAAAGTATCAGCATGGGAGTCGCCATAGCAGCATGGCCTATGCATTCTGACCAGCCAAGAAACGCCGTATTGGTGACAGATGTTCTGAAGGTTGGAATACTGGTGAGGGATTGGGCAGACCGTGCTCAGTTGGTTACATCAACTACTATAGAGAAAACAGTTAAAACACTGATGGATACAGAGGAAGGCGAGAAGATGAAGAAAAGAGCTGCAGAGCTAGGTGAAGCTGTTCAAGGATCAGTGGCTAAAGGCGGTGCTGCTCACTTTGAAATGAATTCTTTCATTGCTCATATCACCAGATGACCTTTATTTAGCAAAATCCAAAGATACACCAAAACACAGATACAACTCTGCCACATACTTCAGAAAACAAAAACACAGATATTATATGATCCCCTTCTTGTTCTTGATGTAATGTTTCAGTAAGGTTGCACTAAGATTTCAATGCTAAGAAACAATATGTGTTGTTCATTCCGTACATTTACTTTCGTGAGGAAGTTTGTTGTAAACCCGAAGCAATATTATTTTTAATTCTATGGTTAAATTAACATTTTATAGTTTTTGGTACAAATATATTTCAATAAAATAAATAGATGTATTTATTACATATCCTCTATTTTAAGAAACTTTTAGCTACCATGCGTCTGTGCCAGTAACCAAATCATGCATTACACTCCCTATAGAAAACTAACCTAATTCATCCACGCCCTGTAAATTCGCCAAGCTCAAGATTGCAACTGTCCTCTTGATAAGTGGATATAATGACAGCTCCAACAACATAGAAAACTAGCTTAATTCAGAAGCATTCGAGATTACTCTAGTCTTCTATAAACAGAAAGCAGGAGTTTGTTCCAAATCTGCTCGATACTAAAAACAGAAAGAAGGATTTATCCTATATATACTCAGCTTCAATAAACTGAAAAATATATCATTCCAGCATTAATTGCAGGAGTATGCTAATACTTAAAAGTATATCTTACAGATGCAATCCTTTTTCAGAATTCCTGCTCCTACCAATCTGTAATATGCTAGTATCATAGTATATCACAATCTCTAAGACGCGACCTTCATCAATAATATCTTTAGCTTACTCCATATATTTTAAAAACTTACAAACAATTGATAGATTAAACAAACACATTAAAATAAATCCAAAAAATCCTTCATGACAATCATATTTCTTAGAGCATAAATACTTCTTCAATCTTATTCAGCTGAGATTCAGGATCTAGCAACCAATATAGAGTTTAGGAAGTCGTTTTTTTATTTTATTATGAATCAAGGATTTCATATATATCTAGAGCGGCCTTCACAAATTGCAAATACTAATTTGGTAAGAATTAATGGAATTGAAGCTATAGCGTCATCGTTTTCCGGAAATATCTGCAAGATCCAGGTCACAATTTGTCATTGCTTTGATTGTTTCTCAACACCTTCAATATTTGCTTTAAATGGAATCTCAAACCCAGACATTGAGACATAGCAAAATATTGGTATAAAAACAATGTACATTGAATTAATTCAACTAATTACCCCAAAAGAAAAATTCAACTATGATTTCTTAAAAAGCAATTGCCGCCTTAGTTAAAATGTATTGATAGAATTGTGAATTTGCCGAAGCAACTGCGATTGAAGAAGTAATTCGACTGAGATAAGTCGAAATTTCATGCTAATAATACTATGTTTTTACTCATGATTTTAAAAAAATACGGCGTAAAATCTAGGTCAAACTCACGCAATTTGTGTCAATTATTGATGACGAACATTATGGAGAAAATTTTAAAGTACAACCATAAGATAGCAACAGAGTTATACCTGTCGTAGGCTCGTACTCGTAGGCAGAGTGGCAGACAAGAACAAGGCCGTTACTTGTAGCTGAAAAGTGAAAATCAATAAATCCATTACTTTCTCCCTGTTACAATTGTTAGATGAGAGAACAAACAAGGGAACCGGATATCCACTCCAAGGCACGGAAACTACGCTTTCCTATTAGTTTAATTTCGCCCCTCTAGGATCACCGGGTTAACACGAAATAACTAATGAGATACAATGGAGAAAACAATTCACTAGATGATCTTCTAAGTGAATCAACAAGAACTTTGTGTTTGATGTTTGTGAAGAATACTCAAGAGAAAGTAGCAAGTTTTCTCTCAAGCAAAGCAAGAAGATTAGAATCTCAAAAAACTGATTTTTTCTCTCTCTTAACTCATATACATAACAAGGGTGATGAATAATCTTCCCTCTTGATTAGAGCTGTTACAGCATTCATCCCTCTTTAATCCCCTGATTAAGAGTACTTAATCATCTTAAAACGGATAACAAATGCATTACAACGGTTATAAACCGTCCACGCAAAATTTCACGCCCCAAAACAGAATACACGTCGCGACCCGCGATACAGATCGCGAGTCGCGAAAGGGCGCTGGTCGCGACCCGCGACAGGTGTCGCGACCCGCGACGAATGTCGCGACTCGCGACCAGCCCTCTGTCTTGCTTGATTTAATCCACGTGATTTTGCGCATTCTAATCTCAAGATACTAGACCTCCTCCTCTTCTAGTATATACTCATATGAGCTAACAAAACCCATTACCCTATAAATGTTCCAACAATCCTCCTCCCATTTATAGGGTAATGTTGAAAAGTTTTCAACTTGCTATAAATCACAAACAAAACATGCTCATGCATCATGGAAATATCTTACGATTGAATTTCCACTTAGTAAAAGTAACTTTATAACAATTTCGATCATAATGATAGACAAAGCTTTGAATCATATAACCACCACAAATCATTGAAGATACTAATACACATAAGCATAAAACATAATTCTTAACCTCCGACACCTATGAAGCCTTGGTGTCCATATCCATTCATAAGCGTTCCAAGTCAAGCCTTAGACTTGGTGAAGCGGCCAAACCTCTAGCTTATATAGGTAAATCTTTACGAACATGCTCCTACAATTGAGCACTTATCAAAGATTTATTAAGAAATAAATTTAACCTCTTAACATTGTAGTAACAAGCACTAACCTCGGGATGTGTTAAACAAGTGCTCCCAACCTTCTAGAGAAGTACTTTCCTCATTGAATTTGAGATCTAATGTTGTATTAGACATCAAATTGAGTTTTCCTTCACCATAGGTTGTTCAATAGGCTTAAGACCCATCCCTTTATTCATTTTGTTCACTAGTTCCCTTGACAACGGTTTAGTAAACGTATCCGCCAAGTTCAAACTAGACCGAACAAAATTAATAGTTATACAACTATTCCTTATCATTTCACGCACATAGCTATGTCTAACTCCAATGTGCCTTGACTTGCCATTGTAGACTTCACTATAAGCTTTAGCTATGGTTGATGCACTATCACAATGAATAGCAAGAGGTGACATAGGTTTGACCCACAAGTCAACCTCACTCAACACATTCCTTAGCCATTCCGCTTCTTGGCAACAAGATGCCAATGCAATGAATTCCGATGCCATAGTGGAATCCGTTATACATGTTTGCTTCTTGGATGCCCATGAAATAGCACCTCCTCCAAGAAGAAACACCCATCCACTTGTGGATGAATAATCTTCCTTGTTGGAAATCCAACTAGCATCCGAGTAACCTTCTAGAATAGAAGGTTCTCCTTTGTAAGTTATGACATAATCCAAGGTTTTATTCAAATACCTTAACACTCTTCTCAATGCTTGCCAATGCAACATACTAGGATTACTAGTATACCTACTGAGTTTACCAATAGCAAAAGCTATATCCGGTCGAGTGCTAGTCATAGCATACATCAAGCTTCCAATTAAGCTTGCATACTCCAATTGAGAAATAGGAGTACCACTACTCGGAACCAAGTGAACACTAGGATTCATCGGAGTAGCAAAATGAGTCGAATTCGATTCATTAAACCTCTTAATCACTTTCTCAATATAATGAGATTGTGATAAAGAAATTGACCCTTTACCTCTCATTATTCTAATACCTAGAATAACATCCGCTTCACCCAAATCTTTCATGGAGAAGCTAGAAGAGAGAAAGACTTTGGTTTTTTCCACTTGTTCCAAATCAGTCCCAAAGATGAGCATATCATCAACATATAAGCAAATTATAACTCCATTACCGTTATTATCAAATTTACTATATACACACTTATCGGACTGATTTATTTTGAACCCACTAGACAAAATGACCTCATCAAATTTTTGATGCCATTGCTTAGGTGCTTGTTTAAGACCATACAAAGATCGAACTAATTTGCAAACCTTAGTCTCTTGACCTTTAACCACAAAACCTTCAGGTTGATTCATGTACACTTCCTCCTCCAATTCACCATTAAGGAAAGCAGTTTTAACATCCATTTGGTGAATTACTAGACCATGAATCGCAGCTAATGCTATCAAAAGTCTAATGGTAGCTATTCTAGCAACCGGAGCATAAGTGTCAAAATAATCGATACCATATCTTTGCCTAAAACCTTGGACCACTAACCGGGCCTTATGTTTTAGTATGGTTCCATCGATCTTCCTTTTCCTTACGAAAATCCACTTACAACCTAAAGGTTTGCATCCGGGGGGTAAATTAGCTAAAATCCAAGTATAATTTCCCATTATTGAATCCATTTCATCATTCACCGCCTCTTTCCGAAAAGAGAATCATGAGACTTCATAGCCTCATCAAAGGTCCTAGGATCCTCCTCCATATTGTAACAATATGAAAATTGAGTCACAATAGACTCCCTTGACCCTTCAACTAAATATAGTTGAAAATCCGGTCCAAAAGATTTCTCTTTTCTAATTCTTTTACTTTTCCTAATTTCCGATGTTGTAGTATCATGATCATTGTTAATGTCATCCACAACATTGGAACTAGTACTAGGTATCATGTCCTTTGGTCTTGGAATCGATGAGAATCTAGTCTCATCAAATACGCATCCCTTGACTCTATCACGGAATGGATAGAGACAACATCATTTGGCTCAATGACATAAAACCTATAGGCTTTGCTATGTACCGCATAGCCTATAAAAATGCAATCAATTCCTTTTTCACCTAAAGTTTTCCTTTTAGGTTCCGTCAATTTGACAATTGCCCTACAACCCCATACCTTAAGGTAATTGAGATTAGGCTTTTTGTTACACCAAAGTTCATAAGGGGTAGTCTTATTCCTTTTATTAGGAACTCGATTTAAAATATAACATGCGGTTAAAATTGCATCACCCCAAAAACCGTCATTTAGACCCGAATTAGAAAGCATGGTGTTAACCATTTCTTTTAGAACCCTATTTTTCCTTTCCGCTATACCATTACTTTGAGGTGAGTATGGAGCGGTTGTTTCATGAATTACACCAATGGAACTAAAATAGCTAGGATTATAGTATTCACCACCCCTATCCGTCCGAAGTCTTTTAACTTTTCCATTAAGTTGAAGTTCCACTTCGGTCTTAAAAATCTTAAACTTTTCTAGTGCTTCATCTTTAGTAAATAATAAATATATGTAACAAAACCTTGAATAATCATCAATAAAAGTTACAATATATTTTTTATCTCCCAAAGAAGGTGAACTATGAAAATCACACAAGTCACTATGCACCAATTCAAGCAATACCGTTTGTCTAGTCACACTAGGATAAGGATTTTTTGTAATCTTATTTAGCATGCATGTCTTACACTTCTCTAACTTTAAATCGAAAGAAGGTATTAAACCTAGCTTAGACATGTCATATAATCTACGATAGTTTACATGACATAAACGATTGTGCCATAGAGAAGAAACATCAAGCATGTAAATAGAACTAGTATCAATTTTATTATTAATACTAAATTTAAACATTCCATTACAATAAAATCCTTGTCCAACAAAAATACCACCCTTGGAAACTATAAACTTATCCGATTCAAATACAACTTTAAAACCAAATTTATTCAAAAGACCCCCCGACACAAGATTCTTCCTAACTTCCGGTACATAAACAACATCCCGGAGAGTTAGAGTCTTTCCCGAGGTTAACAACAATTCTACTTGGCCTATACCCTTGGCCTTTACCGTAGAATCATTCCCCATATACAAGATTGGACCATCATCCAATTCTTCCAAAGACTTGAAGAAGTGCTTATTATTGCACACATGTCTAGAGGCCCCCGAATCTATCCACCAAGAATCATCAACCTGCACAAACATAATTTCAGAAATCATAGCCACAAAATTCATTTCTTCAATTACATGTTCATGTGCACTTTTACCTTGGTTTTGAACAACACTAGGTTGTCCAATTTTTGTCTTCTTCTTCTTAGAAGGACAATCCCTCTTGAGATGAGGTCCATTGCATACCCAACAAGTGAGGGTCTTCCTCTTCTTGTTTGCAAAGTTGGTTTTAGAGTTGTTATTGTTGGATTTCTTGGTCCCACTAGACCCACCAACCTCTACCATATTCACGGTAGACTTAGGAATACTAGGAGTAGTATCCTTAACCCCATCTTGAGCCCGGATACCCTCTTCAATACGAAGATGAGTTCCCAATTGCTCCATGGAAATATCTTCCTTCCTATGTTTCAAGGAATGCTTAGTTTCTTTCCAAGAATTTGGTAATTTATCAATGATTGAGGCTACGGCAATAGCCTCATCCATCACCATACCATGTGATCTAATTTGGTTCAAAATATGATGAACTGCATGAAATTGCTCTATAATAGACCGATCATTAGTCATTTTAAATGAATTAAAATTACTAACAAGAAATTTCTTACTTGAAGCATCTTCAGAAATATACTTGGCCTCAAGAGTATCCCAAAGTTCCTTTGCACTCTCCACATTTTGATATAGATCGAACAAAGGGTCGGTAAGAGAGTTGAGGATGTGACCCCGGCAAATGTAGTCATCATTCTCCCACTTTGTCCTCTTCCTTGTAGTCTCCACGGACTCTTCCTCTCCATCTTTCGGGAATGGTGGCATGGGTGTTGATAGAACATACACCACATTCAAAGTTGTCAACAAGAAGTGCATCTTCTTTTGCCATCTTCGATAACCCACCCCCTCAAACTTGTCCAACTTTTGGAAGTTCACAGTCATGTCCTTGAGTGATTGAGCCATATCCGAAATAAAAAGGAAAATTAAACTAATAGATTGTTAGATGAGAGAACAAACAAGGGAACCGGATATCCACTCCAAGGCACGGAAACTACGCTTTCCTATTAGTTTAATTTCGCCCCTCTAGGATCACCGGGTTAACACGAAATAACTAATGAGATACAATGGAGAAAACAATTCACTAGATGATCTTCTAAGTGAATCAACAAGAACTTTGTGTTTGATGTTTGTGAAGAACACTCAAGAGAAAGTAGCAAGTTTTCTCTCAAGCAAAGCAAGAAGATTAGAATCTCAAAAAACTGATTTTTTCTCTCTCTTAACTCATATACATAACAAGGGTGATGAATAATCTTCCCTCTTGATTAGAGCTGTTACAGCATTCATCCCTCTTTAATCCCCTGATTAAGAGTACTTAATCATCTTAAAACGGATAACAAATGCATTACAACGGTTATAAACCGTCCACGCAAAATTTCACGCCCCAAAACAGAATACACGTCGCGACCCGCGATACAGATCGCGAGTCGCGAAAGGGTGCTGGTCGCGACCCGCGACGGCCTCCTGGTCGCGACCCGCGACGAATGTCGCGACTCGCGACCAGTCCTCTGTCTTGCTTGATTTAATCCACGTGATTTTGCGCATTCTAATCTCAACATACTAGACCTCCTCCTCTTATAGTATATACTCATATGAGCTAACAAAACCCATTACCCTATAAATGTTCCAACAACAATTACCCATTTGCATTCCATAATTTTTTTTTTTAAAAGACTCATTTGCTATGTGAAAGATAGACCATGCAAAATTGATCCGACCTAGATGACGCGATCCGAAACCTGTATCGAACTTGAAATTAGGTAAATGGTGACTCAAAGTTGACTCAAGACCCAAAATGATCCAACCCGACTTACACCTGACCCAATTAGGGAAACCAAAACATAACCGAACCTGACAAAATCCAATTCTAGACAACTATGATTCTCCACTAGAAAATAAACTAAATTCTAATTTATTTTGTTTTATTCTACCACATGAGTCCAATTAGTTCATTAATATATACTCATGTCGCTAACACAACTTTCTTTGTCTTACCCAAAAATCAAAAGAGAAACCCAATTACACAAACTCCTACATTGTTATTGGTTTTTGGTACTACGATAAGGCTCTGTTCACCTCAACTTATTAAAATAAATTCGAGTAAAAATAAGTTTAATTCAGCAAAAGTGAGTTTATTTTAGCAAAAATAAGTTTAGTAAAAACAAAGTCAGCAAAAATAAGTTAAGTGAAAATAAATTAAATTCAATGAATATATATCTACTCTAAATTTCAGCAGAAATGAGTTACCTCGGCAAAAAATAAGTTCTAAAAAATACAATCAGTAAAATAAGTTAAGTTTAGCAAAAAAAAAAAAAATACATTCAGCAAATATGAATTAAGTTCAACAAAAAAAAGTTAGAGAAAATAAAGCATAAATAGATAGAATAATAGATTTAACTTTCAAGGTTTCAGGAAAATAATTGATTGTAGGGTACTACCTCCGTTCTATTTTAATAGTTACACTTACACTTTTTACGCATGCCGATGCACTACTTTGAGCCTTTATATCTCTAATTTTGTATTTGTAAAAAATATAAAAAGTCGATATTCTAAAAGTACATATCGAGAAGAATCAAACAAGACCCCACATGACTATATTTTCTCTTCACCATAAATCACAAATGATAGTCAAAGGGAAATTTGTGAATAATGTCAAAAGTGAAAGTGTAACTATTAAAAAGGAACGGAGGTAGTATTTCTAAATGTGAAATTAAAAATGATGGAGCCCATTAATCATAATAATTAGTTACAATAAGAAAATACATTGTATAAGATTTAATCCCATAATCACAAGCTTATAGTATATACTAAAGTCTTAACTACTAGACCAAATAATATTTGGTGGTATTATTATGCAGTCAAATACTAATAAATGAAGAATATAATTACTCCAGGCATAGCGCCATAGCCCAAGCCTAAAAACTACTTCCTCCATTCTTTTTTTATTGCAACAATGAGATTTTTACACTATCACTCACCACTCTTTCACTATCGATTGTGATTTTTACGTAAGAAAAAATATTGTCATGTGGGGTTTTATAAGATTTGTCTCGATATATACCTCAAAATACCAAATTTGTATACTTTTTACTAAAAACTAATTAAATATATTAATAGTTGAAATTGTGTATTGGGAAGTATGAAAACTCAATAATTCTTATAAATTTACAATAGAAAAAGGAGTAGTAAATTATAAAGGGATTCTTTCTAAAAATTGATTAAAAATAAAGAATGATTTTTCCTTAGATTACATTTACAACTTATGTGGACCTGGTCTTAATCTTCCCACCATCTCGGAAGAATCACAAACTAACTCTTAATCTCTCTATTTTGCTCCTATCACCCATTACCAATCTTCCTTCTTGGCTCCTTCAATTTCCAAATAATTTTTTTTCTTTTGCCATGCCCAATTCTATAAACATCAAAATCATCATCCTTGTACTCCTATGCATCTATATAGTCTCACATGTATGTGACTCACTGCGGTTCGACCTCCAATCAGGAGAAACAAAATGCATTTCGGAAGAGATCAAGCACGACGCCATGACTGTTGGCAAATACAATGTCATTAGCCCCATTGAAGGTCATCCTGTCCCCGACACTCACCGCATCACTGCCCGTGTAATTAGCATCCTCCCGACTCCTTCCTTTTTTTACTCTTTCCATACATGAATGTGATTCTTGTTATTAATCATAAAGTTTTTTATTTTAAAAAACACGTGTTACCTTTTTATTTTGACATTGAGAAATCAAAGCGTACAAAATTAATAACTAAAGAAGAGAATGCGATGTGCACGACATGTGACAACTAGGTCATGTACAAATTTTATCATACACCCATGTGAACCGTGAGCATGGTACACTCAAAACTATATTCTTTTACTCATTGCTCATTTGAAAATTGAAATCATCTAAGTGAGCAACATGTACTAAAAAAGAGAGTTCCAAATGAACAAATGAGCAGAAATTAATGATACACCCGGGTGTATGATGATTGGTGATGGCCTTATCTATTACATAAGACAAGTTGTTTTAAAACAATAAAACTGTGGCAAAAAAAGTAGTATTTTATTAGTGTGAATCTTGTAAACTTCTCCAGTGAGTGATAAATAAGTTTGAGATGCAGGTGACATCGCCACGAGGTAACCATTATCATTATAAAGATGTGGTAGAATCAGGCAGTTTTGCTTTCACAGCAGCAGAAAATGGGGATTTTATGACATGCTTTTGGGCTTCATACCATAATCCACCAACAAAAATTACTATCGAGTTTGAATGGAGAACTGGAGTTGATTCTAGGGATTGGTACAATGTTGCTCGAAGAGGCCAAATTGATGTAAGTATAAATTATCCCTTTCTGTTCCTCTAAAGATTTTATTATTGTGCTTATGCTGCTTGGATGTTGTGAAATGTGCTTAGGCAATCAGCAACTTAATTGATGTTGTAAAATTAAAGGGTGAAATGTCTAGGGTCTCGTCTTTGCTTTTTATCATAAAAGCCATGAAACTCAACTATGTACTTCCTCCGTTTTTTTAGTTTGGCCGTTTTAATTTTTGATTTTTGACACTAATCACATATTCCAATTTGACCATTTGTATTTTTTATACGACATCATAGTCTTGTAAGATTCTTTTAGATTCATATACATATATATCAAATTTTATAATTTTCACTTTTCATTAAGCATATTAATATACAAAATTATGCGTTGACACACGTGCAAATTAGAAACAGTAGAACTAGAAAAGGGAGGAAGTATGACATAGCACATGTATGTCGTACGTTGGTACGTGTGGTAAAGCTCAAATGGAGTGGTCTTCAGGTCTCGTGGCCTTACATAGACCTTGAGGTATAGAGTAGAGACCTACGTAATTTTGCTTGTGTATATATATAGATATATATGCTCAATAAGAAGAATAAAAAATGTATCATAGCTTGCTTAGATGCAGTATGTACATATCCATGCAACCTGTTGATGGATTTTGGAAGGGAAACAAAGACGTTGATGCTTGAATTTTTTTTTACTTGTAGATAAACAATAAGCCACTTTCGTTCCTCTCAGTAAGGGTGCGTTTTCTTCTCCTAAACTTATTTAAATTGAACTTATATTAGAACTGATTAAACCAGATTAACGCTAATTTTACCTTATATTTACACATAGGTGCACTTTATTGGCCTTAAAACATGTATTTTATTGTAAATTGAATACACACTCTTAAGATAGGTTATCATCCCTAACCAATGAATATCAACTTTTTATCGTGCTGGAAGATATGGAATGCTATCTTACATGGATTTTTATTTTCACAAATTCTTAGGTGCAACTGTTACATTATAATTTATAGTGTAACAACCCATAAATCATCGCTTCTTTTGTGAAAAGAACTCAAATGACATGAAATAAACGACATAATGACATGAGATTCATGTCATTAATTGTATGTCCATGTCATTCTTGTTGGAGTTTATGTATGCATGTTACGCAATAAATTATGATGTAACATGTTACACCTAAAAAACACTTTTTTTTTCCCCTTATGGTGCAATTGTTTTCTTCCTCATTATCGGTAGTTGTTGGACATTGAGATAAGAAGATTGTTGGAGACAGTGAAATCCATCCACGAGGAAATGTTTTACCTACGTGAAAGGTAAGAATACATACTAGTCTTTCATATTCCTCATTTTGGCATCAAATTTTTTATTTTGGTATAATTTTATGTTTTGTATTTCTAGAGAAGAAGAAATGCAATTGTTGAATAAATCAACCAAATCAAAGATGGCAGTGTTTAGTTTCATTTCAATCATGCTTGTCATGTTTGTGGCCGGAATACAACTGTGGCATCTTAAAGCATATTTTGAGAGGAAGAAGCTCCTCTAATTTTACAGATGTATACGTATTTTGTGGAACTTTCCTCCTCATCTTCAATTGCATCTATAGGCAATGCTTTGTTATGTCGATTGTACATTTTTCGAACATAAATTTTTCTCTTTGAGTTCAAAAAGTTCCTTTCTTTCCAATTTCTCCAGGTGTTGATTTGATAAATACCCCAAGCATCATACTCCTTGTCTGAATCTTGATCTCCATAAATTTCGAGTAATTCCAACACTTTCATGTTTCTTACTCAGATGTTCAGACACATTACGAGAACTAACAAAAATAACCTCCTTATACCCATCGTTTAACCATAACTCACCTTTGATTTTTGTTAGTTCCCGACACGGACATTACAAAATGTTATATCATCCGTTTCGTTTTACTTGCAACGGTTTGACTTTTACACTATTCACAAACTCTACTTAATTTATCTTTGTTGATTTATAGTTAAGGAAAAACATATTCATGTGGTTGTTAGATTCGTCTCGATGCGTATTTTCCAAATATCTACTTTTTATAATTTTTACTTACCGGTAGTTAAAGATATTAATAGTTGAAGTTATGCATTGGCAAGCGTGAAAGTCAAACGGTTGCAAGTAAAAAAGAAAAAGAGGAAGTATAATTTGTTGCCTTCATCTTCTAAACAATACATAATCGAAAACATTAGTTATTCACAACTAATTCATTCGAAAATCTTTAAATAAATTATAGCAATTGGACATGGTTGCTACATCTTACTGAAAAAATGAACACAATAGCAACTTCCGGTTACTTGATTTGGAGCGCTTACAAAAGAAACTCAAAACTTGAGTCTTTCCGCTCGTTTGCTTTTCCTTAGCGTAAATAAAATTTTGACTATATTGGCTATATCAACATTTTATGCACCAAAATTTATCGCACTTGTTTGAATGGCTACAAGCTCAACATCATAGAATATGAATCAAACTCATTCATCTCGTATGAAGTATTTCAAAATCACGAAATGCATACATATTCAAGTACAATTACTTCATGTCCAAGGGCAAATGTTGTTGACGATATGTATTCTTCGATCTTGAACATCACCTCCTAAGACTTTAATCAACTAAGCAACAATTTAAAGGTAAAATCACTAATTATGATAGTAAATAAACGCTTTGTCTAAATCTACATTCATAATACCCCTTTCGTTTCAAAATGTAAGGCATTCACGCTTTATAAAAATTCACTTTGACCACAGATATCTCTTATAATATGAAAAATAAAAGTTATACAATTAGATTCATCTTAGAAAATAATATGCTATTATTATATTTTTATCAACATGAATTAAGATTAACTTACGGTCAAAGCTTGACTTCCAATATTGCATATGCCTTATTGAAACGGAGGGAGTAGCCTAGTACTCTAGCCCTAGGGGGACTGTGCTGCATTGCATTTAAATAGAAAGTTAAAGAATTAAGTTACAGTTAATTAAATCAACTCGGTTTCACGAGCATTGGCGGGGGTCCTGTAGTGCCTGTCAAGGGAGCTAGCGCATACCCCGGGTGATCATCACCACCTGCACCTCACATCTCGTTTTCCTTTGTATTTTTTTATTTTACCCACTTAAGATCTTGATACTATTCACAGAGAAACTTTTCAATCTTTTCTCAATATATAAGAAAAAATATAGTCATATATGTTCTTGACTTTATTAATATTCATCGTTATAATTTTTAATAATATGTAATTAAAAAATTGTTAAAGTCCAAAAAGTACATTGATAAACCCAAAAAAAAACATGGATAAAAATATTTAGCTATAGAGGGAGTAGTCGGTAAGTAATTTAATTTTGGTCCAGCTCAAATTATTGATATTTTCTCTTAACATAATCCAAGCATATCCCTCTCAAAAAAAAAAAAAAAAAAAAATCCAAGCAGATCGGTTCAAATTTCATTGTAAGATTTCGAGTTTCGACCTTCTCCATTGACTTTTCCTCTTCCAAAATTAGAAAAATAAAATTTAAAAAAAACATCCTCCACAAACTCACCACTCCTAATAATACACAAACCTCTCAAGAGATATTATTAAAACACACACACACTACTCTGCAAATTTTCATTTCATCACCCCCCCAACCAATCAATCAACCCCCCAAATAAAAAAAAAAAACAATGTCGTACTTCCCAAGAGGCCGCGGCGGAGACGACGACAACGGCGATGATTTCGACGAGTACGATCCAACCCCATACGGCGGAGGATACGATCAATCTCTCACATACGGTCGTCCAATCTCTCCTTGCCATGAAACATGTTACGCTCCTTCCTCCTCTGGAAGCGGCGACACTGAGTTAGACTATGATCGACCTCAATACACTTCTTACGCTGAGCCTTCCGCTTACGGCGAAGAAGCTCAAGAGAATGAATACAAAAGCTATTCTCGTCCTAATTATCGCCCACCTGTTTCTTATGGTGGAACACCTCAACCCGCTCCTGGGTACGGGTCCGGGTCGGGATCCGGGTTTCAGCCCCATCTTCCTCAACCTGAATATGAAGAACCCACTTCTGAATATGGATCTGGGTATGGGAGGAAGCCCGAGTATGAAGCTCCATCTTCTGAATATGGATCTGGGTATGGGAGGAAGCCCGAGTATGAAGCTCCGAGTTCCGAATATGGATCTGGGTATGGGAGGAAACCCGAATATGAGGCTCCATCTGAATATGGATCTGGGTACGGGAGGAAACCCGAGTATGAGGCTCCATCTTCTGAATATGGGAGGAAACCCGAGTATGAGGCTCCGAGTTCTGAATATGGATCTGGGTATGGGCGGAAGCCCGAATATGAAGCTCCATCTTCTGAATATGGATCCGGGTATGGGAGGAAACCCGAATATGAAGCTCCAAGTTCTGAATATGGATCTGGGTATGGTGGGAGACCACAATATGAGGCACCCAGTTCGGAATATGGATCTGGGTATGGAAGGAAAAGTGAGTATGAGAAGCCTAGTTATGAGAGGCAGGAAGGTGAAGGGTATGGTGGATCTTCTTATGGTAGGTCTGATTATGGAAGAAAGAATGATGATGATGATGAGGGTTATGGCCGTAAGAAACACGTAAGTTGATCATTTGATTTTTTTTTTTTTTTTTGTTTTGGTTTGATATTTGATATTTATGTATATGTATTTGGTTTGTGTTTTGATTTTTGTTGACATGTATTGGCATCACATATCTAGATTATAGACATAGATCCCACATTATAGACCTTGATGAAAAGGCGTGTTCTCTTCACCCGAAGTGATCGGACCTGATCAACTCTGATTTCACCTTATAGTTTTACCTGATTGGATCACATATCTAGAGTATAGACATATACCCCACATTGTAGACTTTAGACAATTGGTTGCGTGCTCCTCACCTGCACTTATTAGACTTGATTGACATAATCAACTTTGATTTCACCTTATATTTTCACAACATTGGATCTCTTCAGACTTGATTAGACCTTCTATTATTTAGGCTAGTAAAATGAACTTAGAACTTAGAAGACGGTTCAATTTGTACTCTGGGAGGCGGCTGCAAAGTTGAAGCACCACCACTTTATGATCAATTACACAATAGAAAGCTTCTTCTTAAATAAAATTAAGGAATTCTGATTTGAGTCTATATATTTGTCAAGTATGCTCTGTGAGTTGTGAAGGGTACACAATTGGTTATGAGTCGAGAGGCGTGCGCCTTCGCCTCGCGCCTTGCGCCTCCCTTCGCCTTGCGCTTTGCGCCTCGGTGCGCCTCGCGCCTTTTAAAACTAAGGTTATGCTACGTGAGGTACATGGAATGACATTAGCAAAAATGGATATGGTTTGTGCTTTTTTTAAAGTTTTGGTTAGAGTTGATGTGTAATCACATGGCTTTAAAGGCTTGAAGAGCTTTACTTTTTTATGATTCGAAATGGCATGAAAAATGCTGATTTTATGGCTAATCTTCCTCATAGATGTTTTTGTGTATTGGTTACATCATACATTACTACGTTAGTTGATTTTGGTTTATAGTAGTAGTTTCTTATCTTGCCACATTACTGTATCAAGATCAACATATTCAAGTATTTAGTTCTGTGTTTGGTGATGTTGCAATTAAGAAGAAAGTTGGTATAAGCCTATAAGGTGAGAGATATATTTACTTGTTCTTCTCTTCACTTTGTTCTTGAAATCCATGCGGGCTTGTATGCACGCTCATATTGAGGATGATTATACGTTCACCATCTAGAGATAATAGTCATACATTTCATTATAGGATGCCCGCAAAAAAATGCCACATATTTCAATAGCAATGGTTTATTCTGACTTCGCACTATGTTGTTTCTAGGATTGAGTTAATAGGGAGTAAAAATGTCACAATCCAAGTATTATAAACGGTTGCCAAGTAAAAGTGTCTCATATTCTTAATAAGGAGGGGTTAGAGTAATTTGACATTTATTTCTTACATGGAGGAAGTTTTTACTATGATTCAGCAACACTTTTCTACTATGATTATGAATTGTTTAAATTGCTACTTTACTTGCTGTGTGCAGTACAAGCATTTAACTGCTTTTCATGTCCTCTGATTTAAGTGATGAAGTTCAATGAAAGTTTATGTGTTATTAACATGCTTTTATGCTATCAGAAATAAAAATTCAAATTCTCCAGCTAAAAAGCATATGGCCATAAAACTAAGGTCTTTTATTGGGTCTTTATTAATCCGTTATTATTTTTTGCCTAATACAACAATTGATTTCGTAGAACTTAATTTGTTGTAATCTATTACTCCTTCCGTTTAAAGTTCTACTTGGTTACTATAGATACACATTACACACTCTAAGCCAAATTGCAGTGAAAGTGTAAAAGGTGGGTTCACTTGGTTTCTTTACTTTTTTTTTTTTAATAAGGAGAGAGAGTGTGGGTTTATTATATTTTAAGGGAGATAGAGAGCATGGAAGAGAGAGAGTGTGGGTCAAGGATGATTAAATTATTGTATATCTTTTGCCAAATGAGGAATAAAGCATAGTGAATAGAACTTTAAAAGACGGATGGAAAAGGAAAGTGAGTATAACTTAAAAAAACAGAGGGAGTATATCTTTACTTGCCTCCATGATTGCAAACTTAGATGGCTTCATCTCTATCACACATTGTACGGAATTTCCCGGATATTGCACTCACTTGCTCGCTCTCTTTGTTTTTTGATTGGCAGGGTGACAATGATTCTGATGATGACGATGAAGAGAAGCGTCGTCACAAGCACCACCACCAGCACCGCAGGCACCATGATGAGGACTAAGATGGTTGATCGTCAGTTCTAAGTTGATCTCCCCCATTTTTCTCCTTAGATATTGAAATAAGGGGTTGAGAGTGTTTGGCCTATGTTATATACCTGCTGCTTTATGTTTCTTTTGTATGATGGCTCATTGAGCCCGTGTGATTCTATTATGTACTGTTGAACAAAATTCCTGTGTGTTATGTATTAAATGGTGTCGACATTGTGTTGAGCTATATAAAATTATAAATCCTTGTATGTGTTTATTCTATTTTCTTTCTTCTTTTTCTTAAGAACACGAGGAAAATTAAGAAAAGACAATAATGCGCCCAAAACCTATTATAAATCTTTTCAAAGAAAAAAAAGAACTGACATCTTCATAGTTTTATATTTATTCCTGAAGAGTAGCACAAAGCTGCATAAAGATTGATCATCTGGTTATGTGAGCAATAAAAGAAATCCATTTCTAAGCGAGCAGCACCATCTTTAGCAAGTGATCCTCTTACAGCACTGCCTAGTTCTGCAGCTCTTTTCCTCATGTCATGTCCTTCCTTTGTAGCCATCAATGTTTTAACTGCGTTCTCTATAGTGGTTGACGTTACCAACTGAGCACGGTGTGCCCAATCTCTCACCACTGTACCAATTTTTAGAACCTCGGTCAACAACACGGTGTTCCTTGGCTGGTCAGAGTGCATAGGCCATGCTGCTACCGGCACTCCCATGCTGATAGTCTCAAGGCACGAGTTCCACCCACAGTGACTCATGAACCCACCTGTTGATGGATGGGCTAAGATTTCTAGCTGGGGTGCCCAGTCTCTGACCACAATTCCTCTGCTCTTCACTCTCTCTTCATACCCTTCTGGTAGTTGAGACTTCCTTGCTTCACATTCTGCAAAAATATCACCTGTATGGCTGTATCAGAATCTCTAAGCACCCACATAAACTTCTGTCCGCTTTTTTCCAGCCCCCTAGCCAATTCTCTGATCCGCTCGTTACTCAGTGATATCGTTGATCCAAAAGATACGTATATCACCGAACCTTGCTCTTGTTTGTCTAACCATTCTAGGTATTGATTTCTCTGCCTTCCGCTTATGCTTTTGAATTCCACTGGATTGAAAGGTCCAAGTACAAAGTGTTTCATATCAGCATCTGTTGATAATTTCTCCAACAGTTGGACATATCTGTTGGAATATGCTTTAAAATTAATGTAGTCAATTAGTTCCTAATTACTAACACATTAAATTACTAGGTGGTTTTATATTAAAAAACATGTGTTAATTAGTTTCTTTTTACGGAGAATAGTAGTGGGTCATGATCTCCACTACCTAGTCATGTTCCTTGTTATTAGATTAGTGTTTTTGGATGCTTTAGCCTTTTTAAAGGCTTTCAATGTACTTTACAATTTGGAATGAAATATAGTTTCCTTCCCCTCTCTCATATTCTATTATAATTTCAACATGGTATCAGCGCCGGGTTAGATCCCGAAGAGAGAGAGAATAGGAAGTAAGTCATTGTAGGCCATCTTCCAATTTATGAGTAAAAAAAGAAAAAAAAGGCAAACCACCAAGGCAAGAGTGGTTGATGATGATTATGTGCATCATGGTGAAGAAAAGTGCTTCGCAAGGTCGTATGGAGAGAAATGCTCTAGCTAATGAAGGTTGGTGATAATGTGCATCAACAAATTAGACATGTAAGTGGTGAGAAGTGCATCATAGAATTTGAAGGGGAGTTTTTGATATGTTAATGGAGAGATGTGTGTGCTCCATGAAAATTAAGACCAATTTTGAAGCAAGGGAGTGTGTTGGAATATGCTTTAAAATTAATGTAGTCAATTAGTTCCTAATTACTAACACATTAAATTACTAGGTGGTTTTATATTAAAAAACATGCGTTAATTAGTTTCTTTTTACGGAGAATAGTAGTGGGTCATGATCTCCACTACCTAGTCATGTTCCTTGTTATTAGATTAGTGTTTTTGGATGCTTTAGCCTTTTTAAAGGCTTTCAATGTACTTTACAATTTGGAATGAAATATAGTTTCCTTCCCCTCTCTCATATTCTATTATAATTTCAACAATATCCGCCTTCGATCATTCTGGATGTGTTGTAGAGCCTTCCGGAAGCCAATCCCAAAAATTTAGATTGATTAGCTACAAAGTTGTCAACCTCTGATGCATAGCACCCTTCCTGAGAGGGAGTGCATTTTTGGATATTGTTTATATCTAGCTGAAAAGGTTTCTCAGCTATGCTGTCCCAAGAATTTAAGAAGGTAAACGCGGAAGTGGGAATCAGAGTATAAGATTCAGCATTTGGGATGAAGTTTACATCTTGGACCACGGAAGCAATTAATACATCGTGGTCCGTGGATGACAATGATTCTCCTGAACATAGTTGAGAGTTGCTGTAAGAGTTCAGAAACAGGCTCACGGAGATGCGTTGCAGCTTCGAAAAGTGGGAAGTCATGGAAATGGATTTTCTTGACAGTTTCAGAGTCCCAACCATGGAGTCGGAGCTTCACTTGTTGGTTGTGGGTGGCAGAACCAGCATAATGAACTGTTATTCCATAGGAGGTAATGAGATGAGAGAGATGGAGCAGTTGGTTGATATGTCCTTGCATGGGAAATGGTACCATGACTACCATCACCACTGCAATTTGTGGATTTTGCTTATCAGTTTCACTACAATTCTTGCCTTTCATTTTTTTTTTTGATCAAATTTTTGGGGGTTGGACTTGGAAGGCTGGAGCGAAGAAATAGCAGCTTTAAATTGTTGAAGTCCTTGAGTTCACACAAAGGATTATGGTCATGTTTGGTAAATGGCTTTTTCATTGGCTTTTGGCTTTTCAATTTGGTCAAACAGTCAAAAAAAATGTTTAGTTATTGGCTTTTTGGTTGGCTGAAAAGCCGGCCTTTTAGTTGGCTGAAAAACTGGCTTTTAAGCCAAAATAAAAAAAGTTGTTTAGAGCAGCTTTTTGGATTGTCTTTTGGCTTGTTGGCCTACAAACTCTCTAATAAACAGCCAACAGGCACAATTAATTTTGTCAAACACTTTTGCAAACAACTGGCTTAAACAGCCAACTTAAAAAGCCAATACATACAACCAATGCTTCCAGCCAGTCAAACAAGTCAACTAAACTAGCTAAAAGCCAACAACCAACAACCGATTGCCAAACAATCCCATACTACTACTCTGCTACTCACTAATTACAGAGACCACTACTTTATTCTAAGGCAGGAAAAAATTTACCCTATTCAACAAGCTGACCTGAACTTAACCGAAATAAGCGAAATTTTGACAATTGGGGGAGTAAAAACAACTAATTGAAATTTTTTTGGGCAAGGAAAAATCTTGACAAGTTGAAAGATTAAAGGAGCTTTCAACTTGTCAAAGGTGAGAATCAATCCCAAGACTTTTTGGAATAAAAAAGAATGCTCCAAACAGGAAAAAACTTTATGTGCCTAGTGGGTCAACAACCCACTACAAATAGAAACCAATAAGTAGTGGAATCCAACTCATCAGTTTTAATAGTTTTTTTAATTCTCTATTTCTAGTGGGTTAACTACCCACCGGGTAGATTTAACATTGCCCACATCTAATTTTTATTAGTTTACCCACTTTCCTTTTTGAGTTGTCCCTTATTAGTTTACCACTTCTTTTTTTCTGTTTTTGGAATGGCCCCAACAATTATTTAGTATTATATTATCTTCTCACTCTACTTTTCTTGACCCACAACATTAAATTCAATACTGTAACACCCCCAAAACCATACACGTCTAAACTACGTTGCATCGACTTTGGGAGTGTTACCGCCGCGGTGAAACGCAAGGCATAATAAAATCAAAACTTTACAATTCCTTATTAAGAAAGCTACATTACAGCGAAAATAAAATGTTTACTTTAAACTACAACTCGGGAATCACCAAGGACCCCTTTTATTCAAACCATTAACTATGAATACTAATTATTCTATAAGTTCAACCAAAAACACTTAAGAGTTTATAAACCAGAAAAATATCCCCCATATGCCAAACTCATGCAGCATCACCAGCATACCTAATCTGCTCCCCATTGAAATATCAATGGTTCATCACAGGTCTAAAAAACGTCACAAATAACAAACAATCAGCTACGCTGAGTACGTACATAATCAGTTAAATAATACATCAAACATAAACAGAATAATAATAATTATTCCTAGACATGATACTACAAGAATACTACAGTTCATTTTTATAGTTTAATTGGCATCGAACGGGCACCGTCATCTTTCTAGAATCATACAGGCTACTTAATCCTTAATAGACAACTTAGTCTATTAGATGGAAGGTAAATACGGTTTCGTTCCGTTCAACATCCATCACCTTAGTATGCATACCCCCAAGATCGTACGGAACCTTCCGCCTACTTGAGTTATCAAAATTTATAAGGACACTACTGTCGTCACAGTAGGCCTGCGTAGGAGTGTAGAACAAGTCTCACACTCCCCCCATTGTTCATTACTTGTAGGGAATCCGACTACAAGTTTATTGCCAACAATCCTTTTTAGCGATACTCATTCATACAACATTAAGCATATGATTTCTATAACATCATATAAGATCCTTTAGTTTAGGCAATCTCTTATAAATCCTTGCTACAATTATTAATCATAGCATTTCAATCCAACATCGATCTCATTTCATGCTTGTGATACAATATAATTTCGCATTCCAATAACAATTCATTCTATTTCACAAGTCATACAACAAGGAAATACATACAGATTTCCAATTGATTTCATGTTACCAAACAATCTCATCAACCATAATCAACAACAATTCCCTATCATGATTCTAGGTTCCAATATAACAATCATAACCTAAACATGATACTAATATATCAAACTGAACTAGTATGCGTATGTACCTTGTAACGGAGAATCTTTGCTGACTATTAAAACGTTCCGCTTATGAAATTGGGACCTAATCGAAATATAAAAATAATTCAGTTCTAAGTCCTTGATATCATTAAAATAAAACCAGCTTAACTGTAATAGCCCAATTTATTAAGCTAAGATTAGGATCGATAATCCACAATTATTAGGCTAATGATGCTACATTAAGCTGTAGCTGTTACGTTTTGAAATCTTAAAATATAATTTTAATGAATGTTATGTGAATTTTGTTGCCAATGTAGATATTATGTGTTATTAGCTAACTAATAACATGAGCTATATGGAAATTTAGTAATTCATGGATTCTGTTAAAGATGTTGAGTATCGTTTTATGGTTACGGGAGTTGCATTAGTTATTGATATCGTTTTGTTACTTAAGGACGTAAGGTTAAGGATTTATTTAGTCAATATACTCCCATTAGGATATATAATGTACTTTGGAGGAATTTAGTTAAAAATAATTAAGGATTAAGAGGGAAGTAAGAAGAGTATCCAAGTTAAGAGCCTTGGAAATTCTGGTTAATGCATAAGCATGGGAAATGACGATTCTACCCCTAATACTAAATCGAAAATTACGATTTTGCCCTTACCCATTCTATATATATATGAGAGGAAGGCCCTCATTCAGTTTCATCAGAAATCACTCACACAAAAATCACACAAAACAGCATCTTTCTTCTTCCTCTCTCTCACGCCATTCTGGCGGTTCTGCAAGGCCTGCTTTGGCAGCTTGCTTCTCTTGTCTCTTTGCTCTGAAACGTGCATGCAAACACTTCCCTAGGTTCCTCAAGGTGTTATCCATACTGGGCAGGCGTTAGTTTTGAAGTTCCATTACTATAACCTAAGGAAAAACCAAGGAATGTGAGGTAAGGCCGAATTTCAGCATGCATGAGGTATCTTAACTTGAAGCTTGATTTCTTTTGGATAATTACTAACTTTAAGGTGATGAATGTTTTGCTTAAGGTCTTAAGAGGTTGCTGGAGAGGTGGTAAAGTTACTAATTAAGATTTGATCTCCTAGACACCAAGTTAAGGTACACAAGATCCACCCTTTGAAGCTATAGTTTTGAAATTATTATCATAACACTTGTTTGTGGAATTGATGAAAGCTACGAACATGTTCTTGTGTGGAAACCCTACTGTTTTGTTAAGTATTTATAAGTGGTTGATTTCAATGTGTTAATTATGATTCATGGTTGATGATTTTTGATTTGGAAATCGTTGCATGTCAAGTTCCTCTAAAACCGATCAAACCATGATCTTACTCCAATTGTGCTTTGTTTAGGTGCCTTCATGGTTGCTGCCTTTTATGGTAAACCATTGTAAAATACATATAATTGCTTGATTGATCAACCTTGTATCACATCTTCTTCTTATATTAAGTATAACCTCTGTTTGAGAAGTAAACAACACCTAAAAACTCGTTTTTTTCGCTTAATCGTTTCCTGAACTTGTAACTCCTTGTGCTTTTGATCCTTTCAATGTTTCTTCATTATGAATACCTACTGCCTTATATATATATAAAGAAGTGAAACCTAAACTTTGGTAAACCCAAGAAATACAAGTGTTCATTACATTAAACCATGGTTCATTAACACCAAAACCGGAACCATCTAAATTGACCTATGTTCTCTTTGTGAGAAATAAACCTTTATACGCTAAGTGCATTCTATAACTCTTCACCTACTGCCATATCTTGATAACCCTACCTTTAAGCACCTTCATTGATTATAGCACTCCTTCGAAACCCAGTTGTTAAGTTACCTTTCCAAAGATAGTGGAACTCGACATAGCAACTTGTTTTACGAAGCCTGTTTTGATATATTAAGATAGTTATGAAAGTTGGTTCCATCAAGTATTTGAGACTGAAGTTTTGTATATTTGAGTATGAGTTTTACAATTATAAAAAGTCTAGTTTTATAAGGGAAGTAGCTGCGTAAGCAGTGATGAACAACACTCACAGAGCGGGTTTGCTCTTTAAGTAATTGGAGCGGGTATTGCTCCGGAGCGGGTATTGCTCCATTATGAGGGGTCATGACCTAGGAAGTCTTGCAAGCAGGAAAATAAGAAAGGTAGGGAGACGTCCCTCAAAAGTTTGGAGAGCCGGGTTTGCCTCCATTCGTGTTCCTTCCCAAAGACAAGTATATTTCGATAATGTATAAAAATGTTCAAGTAAATGTTGAAAAGAGTATTAAAGTTGCTTCTGAAAGGTCTCTTGATATGTTCACGATGTTGTTATTATGTTTATATTATTCTAAAAGAGAAAGTAACTTTGCAGATAAGTGAATAAAGGTGTTTGGAATAACAGTTATGTATTATTTCAAAAATGAAGTCTATTTTCAGTCACCTTATTATGTTGCAATTGGTGGAACTTGTGTACCAGCGTAAGCTGACTGTTTTGTTCTCTTGAACCTGTCCTGGTGAGGGCAGATTCAGCTATTTTGCAGGGCTAAAAAAAAAAACTGAAGGTTAAAGATTAGCTTAAGTATGGAATGTTCGTGCTATGTGAATAGCCGCTGCGTTGTGTTTTTTTTTACTATAGTAACTATGTTTATGTAGTTATATTTTGGATTTATCTAAATACTTAGACTAAGTTGTAATAATTAAGTAATTCGGGTTGTTTTCATAAAATGCTTAGATACTTTCAGATTCCATAACCTTCCACGGGCAAGGTGGGTTAGGAATCTGTACTAACAGCATCTTTAAATAGCTGCTTAGCCCTTAACTAATCATAGTTGGTCATAATTAAGCTGCTATTTGGGGAGGGCTGTTACATTAACTAACTATGTAAAACTTAGTGTTTTGAACAATAAAAGTAAACGTTCTTGTTGTTTAAACTTTTCTTTTCATGAACTCCATTGAAACTAACATATTTGGGAACTAATAATATGTAGATGTCAATCTGATTTTTGTTAATCTACGTTATACCTTTTTCCATAATAGCAAAACTTAACAGATATGCATAAGTATAATAAAATCAGGATTTAGAAATAAAAATCAGCATGAGGAATAATAGTATAATTATAAATCTGATTTCTTTTAACTAATTCTATACTTTATTTATAATTACAAACTTAATCCAAGATACATAAGAATAACAAAATCAGATTTTACAATTAATTTAAAGAAGAAAGAGAGAATTTTATTTTCTTATACCGGACCAACTTGACGGCGACGACCACCGGCGACACGAGGACTCCGGCGGCAGCACCACCACACTCGCAGCCTCGACACATCGCTCGCAAAACCCTCGAGCCACACGCAACACTCGCTCGCCCACTGCACGCAAAGCACGACTCGCATAGCACCCTCGCTGCACAACACGACGATCTCATCGCCCCCCTTTGGTTTCGCAGGCGCGACTCCGAGCGACTCGCACGACCAGACCCTCGAACCACGACCTCGCACTCGCTCGCCTCGACCCTCACACTCACTCGCACAGAATCGAGCACTCACGCACAGCCTTTTCGCACAAACCGCCCACACAACCTCGTCGAGTGCGACGAGATTCCGAGGAGGCAACGAGGGAGAAGAAGAGAGAGGAGAGAAAATTTGAGAGAGAGAGAAAAAACGGCTGGGAGAGAGAAATTGAGAGTAATTAGGGTTTTCTAAATTTTTTTTTCCTCTTCCTTTTCTTATTTATAGTATGAGAAACCTTGGTTTATTAGAATTTGTTTCCAAATCGAATTATGATTTATTATTTAACAAAAACCGAATTAAAATATAATTAGGTATGAAAGTAGGTTGTATATTTAAATTATAATTGTAGGCTTACCCAAACTATATTATAAAATACTTTCACTTTCACTTTATATTTTCTTATTTATACAAGAAGAAATCCTAAAAATACGGAGTATTACAGGCTTCCCCCCTTAAAGGAAGTTTCGTCCCGAAACTTTGAGGTAGCCCGTCTAAACGGCGATCTTTTGCACTTCTAATTCCCAATATTTCACAAGCGTTTTCTATTTTTCGCAAGTCACATAAGCAATATAATAATACACATAAATAACAAACTTAAGCAAACTTTAGGGGAAGCGCGAAATTCTATCGCATTCTTCCCCCCTCAAAAGAAAAGTTACGTCCCCGTAACTCGCCTACCTCTTGAAAATGCTCAGGGTACTTCAGACGCATCGCATCCTCTACTTCCCATGTGGCTTCTTCATTATTCAGATTTCTCCACAACACCTTCACAATTTTGATGTCCTTATTTCTCGTACTACGCACCTTGTGGTCTAGGATCTTGATGGGTTTCTCCTCATAGGACAAGGTTTCGTCTAACTCGACGTTTTCAGGTTCTAGGACATGCGACTCATCAGATACGTATTTCCGGAGTTGGGATACGTGAAACACGTTGTGAACCTTTTCTAACTCGTTTGGCAATTCTAAGCGATAAGCCACTTTGCCTACTCTCGCCAAAATCTCATATGGTCCTATGAACTTAGGGCTTAGTTTCCCTTTCTTCCCAAATCGCATCACTCCTTTCATTGGAGACATCTTCAGCAGCACTTTTTCACCCACTTCATAGTTCTCTTCCCTTCGCTTCTGATCCGCATATGACTTCTGTCTGTCCTGTGCAGCCCTAATCTTCTCCTGAATGACTCGCACTTGATCAACAGTCTCTTGAATCATTTCAGGACCTAACACCACCGTCTCACTAATATCGCTCCAGCACAAAGGACTGCGACACTTTCTCCCATACAACGCTTCAAATGGAGCCATTTTGATACTAGCATGATAATTGTTGTTGTATGAGAATTCTATGAGGTCTAAATGGTCTTCCCATGATCGCTGGTATTCTAAGGCATAAGCTCTTAACATGTCTTCCAAGGTCTGGATGGTTCTTTCTGTTTGACCGTCTGTAGCTGGGTGAACGGTTGTACTCATCAATAGCTCACTACCAAATGCTTCCAGGACTTTTTTCCAGAAATTCGAAAGGAATCGCGAATCCCTATCAGACACTATACTCGTGGGTACTCCGTGCAATCGAATGACATGTTTAACATATGCTTTGGCTAGGGCTTCCATACTCCACGTGTCTTTCATGGGTATGAACCTTGCAGTTTTGATCAATCGGTCCATTATCACCCATATTGTGTTATTGCCTCCCCGACTCCTAGGTAAGGCTACGACGAAATCCATGGATATCGAATCCCACTTCCATGTTGGAATGTCCAAAGGTTGGATTTTGCCTTGAGGTCTCTTGTGTTCACTCTTAACCTTCTGGCACGTCAGACATTTGGAAACAAACTCGCTACTGCCCTCTTTATTCCAGGCCACCAAAACATCTTTTTGAGGTCCTTATATAACTTATCCCCCCCCCCTGGGTGGACGGAATAGCTCGTATTATGACCTTCACTCATTATCTTTGGCTTCAACTCCTCACATTTTTGCGGTACACACCACCGACCCTTGTAGCGTATACTCCCATCCTCATGGATTTCAAACCCTTCTGCTTTTCCCTCCTTAAGTTTTGCTTTGACCCGCTCAAGTTTCACATCCCCAGTCTGACCCTCTCTTATTTCATCTAGGAAGTTGGGCTGGATGGTTAGGGCACTCAATAACTTTTCCACTTCCCCTTCATGAACCACTTCAAGCTGGAGTTTAGAAAATTCTTCACAAAGTTTGTCAGCAACTACCAAGGTGTTCAGGCTATGGCTAGACTTACGACTAAATGCATCAGCAACAACGTTTGCTTTACCCTCATGGTATTGAATGTCTAAGTCATAGTCCTTAATGAGCTTTAACCACCTACGTTGTCGCATATTAAGGTCTTTCTGGGTGAAGATGTATTGCGGCCAACTCTAGGTCATGTGTTGGGTAATTAATCTCATATGGTTTCAGTTGATGGGACGCATAAGCTATAACTTTCCCATTCTGCATAAGAACACAACCCAACCCATTCTTTGACGCATCACTATAAACATCATACCCCTCATCCCCGTTAGGCAAGGCTAGAACAGGTGCTGAGGTTAATCTCTGTTTGAGTGTTTGAAAGGCTTTCTCACTATCTTCAGTCCAGTTAAACTTGCAATCTTTCTTCATTAAGTTAGTCATGGGTTTTGCTATCTTCGATAAGTCTTTCACAAACCAACTATAATAACCGGCTAAACCCAAGAAACTCCTTATATCTGTGACATTCTTTGGTGTAGGCCATTCACTCACAGCTTTTATCTTTGCAGGATCTACTGACACACCCTCCTTAGAGACGAAATGACCCAAAAATGACACTTTTTCTAACCAAAACTTACACTTTGAAAACTTCGCATACAGTTGGTGTAACACCCCGTAATTTTCACCCTTTATTTTTGGTGTTAGTTTATTTTAAAATGATATTCTTTTCGTAAAAAAATAAATAATTTATTATTTTCTCTAGATCAATGATTTTTTATTCTTTATAATTTGGGAGCCGAATTATTATTTTATTATATGGTGTGTTAATGTGTGCATTATATTTATATTTATAATATAATTTATTAGAATTATTTTCATTATTAAGTATTTTCAAAGTTTAGGCGCGATTTAAGAATTTATCGATTTATCGCGTAGCGGGCTTTTGAAGCATGGACCCTTGTTGATTTGGGCCGAAATTTTTTGTTGGTGTGTTGGGCTTGACAGCCGGCCAAGGAGATGGAGAAGGAGAACTCCTCTTCTTTCTTTTCTTTTTATTTTTCCTTGTGACTCTTTGTAGCTTTGTAACTCCTATAACCCCCTAATTATTCTCCTTCATTAAAACCCTTTATTTCAACCATTAAACATCCATAAAATTCTGATTTTTATTCAACGAAGTTCAGCATCATTTGCATTTATCACCCACCGTTTTTTTCAAGAAAAGGAAGAGAGAAAAGGAAGAGGAAAAGAATAGAAAGTTTCAACCTGGTTTCCCTGTCGCACCTTCACGAAAATAACCGTAGACGGAGATCCAACCGTTGGATCGTCTTCAAATTTGGATACAACGTTTATAACGTCTTGTTCTACATTCTGACTGGAGCGATTTAGAATCTGAGCTTTTGATCATCGAGAATCATGGTCGTAACAGAGCAGTGCGAAACAAGAGTTTTCAACGGTCAAGAAGAAATGCCTAGTGACTTGTTGCTACAATTCTCGTTCGTTATGCCTTGGGGTTAGAAGAGGATTTGGATTGCATGCTTAACTCGTGATTGTCTCTTTAGACTCAGCTCTCCACCCGACGATCCAGGTAACTAGTAGTTATCTTAGAACCATAGTGATTAGAGTATTATTCGGTATTAGACTATTACGCTAGGAATTATTTAAAATACTTTTTGAATGAAATTTTTGACGAAATTTGACATGAATATACTTGATACATTATGTGTGAATACTGTATAGAGAAAAATAATTTTCGCATGATTTTTAGTATTTATTTGATTTAATTGGTGTTTTGTGCGTTTTTGGCTAAATTTCATAATAATTATTGAACGACTGTTAAAATTGATGAAATTATTTTTATTAGATCATGTTACATGCATAGTATGTATTCCATGCCTTAGAATAATTTTTTCCTACTGTTTACTATTTTATTTAATTGATATATCTGTTTTTGTAATTTCGGTTCTGTCAGTATATAAATCATGGAAATTATTTGTAGAGGCAGAAAAATTTATTTATTTGAATATTATGGATTTTCGTGAGTTTATTCATGTTATGTAAATTTTTAGCAATTTTTGGGCTTCTGTTTATATTTTTAATTATTATAATGGCTTATTTGAGGAATCTGTATATTAACTGTTAAAAATACTTTTGGAGTCTGAAAATTATAAATAAAATTTTTACCATGTCAGTAGGGCCATTAGGGTCGTATGATAATTTTTTTGTGATTTTACTGCTCGAACTTACTAGTTTAATAATTATTATGGTGTTTTTGTTGTGAAATTGAGGATGCACTTTTAAATTATTTGAGGGCTTGTAAATCAGAAATAATTCATAATTTAATATATTCTGGGTTGCTGATTTTCAGTAGTATACAGTATGTATCATTGGATAACCACATGTTTATGTTTGATTTATGAAAGAAAATGATTAATTGTTACTACTCTTTCAGTGAATATGATTTAGAGTTAATTGGTGATGTATTTTTGATTGAATTGTGGTTGCTGTAAAAACCAGTATATTATCATTGATGATGTTTGGAGATGTTCAAGTGTTATTATGAGAGATATTTGTTGAAAATTTATAAGTGATTTATTTTGAGGAATTATGAAGAACTGTTTTGATGAACTGTGGGTATAAGGCCGGGTGGCATCCCTTTTTGATGAATATTTTGATGAATTATACTTGGATTGTATGCATGATTGTATTTTGAGATAAGAATATCCGATGGGATAGATGTAGTCCCCGGTGAAGAACATGCCAACCACCTGGTTTGCGAACTAGGGGTACACCTGGGTTAATTGTTGTCGTCCGAGAGGTCAGGGAGTTCTGCGTGTTCTACCCTGCATCGGGAGTTTGGCCATTCTTAGACACAGGCAGTGGGGAACGTAAGCCCATAGACTGACCTGGAGATTGCGATCTGACAAACCTTAGGAAGTGATTTACGAATCACTGGCGTTCGGTTTCTGACTCAATAACTTGTTGAATTCTTGATTTATTATTATTTATATATATTAGAATTATGTCACTCACTCTATCATGTTTACTTATTGTTGATGATCACTTGTTTCATCTATGAGCTTTATGTAATCTATGTGCATGCTATTGATGTAATGATTGCATGTTATTCCTTTCTTAATAATCTACTTCCGAATCGTGCTTTGATTGCTATTGTTCTGGGAGAACTGCTAGTTACTCCCCACTGACTGTGGAATTATTTAATACATCCTTGCAGATGGAAAGAATGCTAGACTTGTGTCTGCTTGGGCTAGCAGAGTGAGAGTTAGTAGTGAGAAGAAGCTCCTAGTACTGTTTTTTGGTAGATGAATTCTATGTAGACCATAGAGAGACTTACTTTTGGATAGCTTTTTATTTAAGTTTTATCGGGAGACTTGCATGTCTCGTAGTTTTTGGATTGATAATATGATACAATTGGGATATTTCTTTATTTAGAACTATGTTGTTATCTCGGATATAAATTTTCTTTTGAAGCTATGAAACTTTGAGTTTGAGGAATTATCTTTATTTATTGTTTTAGAGTAGCATAACCGTCCCGACATTATTTCCGCTAACGTCATTTTAGTAGTTCTTGATTAGATATTGTTTAGAATCTTAGTAGTAGAAGGACGGGGTGTTACAGTTGGTTCTCCCTAAGTGTCTGTAAATAAGCCTCAAATGTCCCTCATGTTCCTCCTTGCTCCTTGAATAGATCAATATATCGCCTACGAACACGACTACGAATTTATCGAGACAGGGTCGAAAAATCCTATTCATGAGGTCCATAAAAACAGCAGGTGCATTAGTTAACCCAAAAGGCATGACGATAAACTCATAGTGTCCATACCTATTCCTGAAGGCAGTTTTAGGTATATCTTGGTCAGCAATCCTCAACTGATGGTAACCAGACCTTAAATCTATTTTGGAGAACATCCCTGCACCCTGAAGTTGGTCAAATAAGTCATCTATCCTAGGTAATGGATATTTGTTTTTCACAGTGACATTGTTCAACTCACGGTAGTCTATACACAACCTCAAACTACCATCCTTCTTTTTCACAAATAAGACAGGGGCTCCCCATGGTGACATACTAGGTCTAATGTACCCCTTCTCTAGTAGTTCTTCCAACTGGTTTCTCAACTCGTTCATTTCTGCTGGAGCCATTCGGTATGGGGCTTTTGAGATAGGTCCAGTTCCAAGTACTAAGTCAACAGTGAACTCTACATCTCTCCTTGGTGGCATACCAGGTATTTCTTCAGGAAAAACATCCTGGAATTCGTTAACTATAGGCACATCCTCAGGTTTCAATGTATCATCCTCAACCCTTCTCACAAAACACATAAATAGAGGCCATCCTTTGTCTATATAACCTTTAAGTTGCAAGGCATTGATTACCTTAATCCCAGGTTCTCGAGGTATTCTCCTATATGACACCCTTTTTCCCGAAGGATCTCTCAGTTCCACTTTCTGTGCATCACAGTCTATCTTAGCCTTGTACTTCACAAGCCAGTTCATCCCCAAAATGGCGTCTAGGTTCGATAAGTTAAACTCTATTAGGTCGGAAGGAAAGAAGCCCTCCCCTATTTTCAGCGAGACATTCAGGAATTTCTTAGAGCAATTTACAGTATCCCCAGACGGAATAATTATAGGCATAGAAATTGACTCGGACTAACCAGTGCTAGAGTTCTAACAGTTGTATGGCCAATAAAAGACAAAGATGCTCCAGAATCGAACAATACTTTAACAGGAATTGAGTTGATAGAGAAAATACCAGTGACAACATCTCTACGAGCTTCCTCTTCACTAGCCGTCATCATATACAACTTCCCTTTGCCCTTATTATTATTGTTGTTGGTCACATGGTTCCCAGATGGTGCCTGTTTATTTGCATTAGTTGGTGGTTTGGAGTAATTAGAGTTCCCTAACCCATTGTATGAATTTCCACCATTCCCATTCCCATTCCTAGGCTTGTCTCCAAAGTTCCTTTTCTTTTGACCATTGGGGTTAACCTTATTCTTTGAGTAGCACTCATACGCCCTATGCCCCAATTTTCCACATTCACGACACTCCACCTTATTACCCTCGCAATCTCTCCCAGGATGGTTGTTTGGGCACTTCTTACACCTGCACACACGCTCAGGTTTGCGGTTGTTGATGTTATTGTTGCAGTTATTGTTATTGTGTTGAGTGATATTGTTGTTGGGTCCCTTACCAAAGTTTCTTTGGGAGGTTTGATTGTTCTGGTTCCCATGGTGTTTCTTTTCGAACCTCTGAACCTTGGGATTTGGATTCTCCTTTCGTTTCTCACCTTGTTTACCCCCTTCCTCTCGTTTCTTTATCGCATATAGGTGGGAAGCTTTGCCAAACACATGGTCCAACGAGGTGAAAGTATCTCCCCCCAGTCTCCCTTGTAGGTCAAGGGTGAGCCCTAATTCAAAACGTGAGGCCTTAGCTTCCTCAGTAGGGGCAATTTCAGGAGCAAATCTCAATCAACTCAATGAATTTGCGGTAATACTCCTCAACAGACAGGTTCCCTTGTTCTAGCATCATAAACTCTTGGGCTTTCTGCTTTTTGAGGTATGGTGGGTAATACTTATACCTCAGGGCTTTCTTGAAGGTTTTCCACCCAAAGTCAGTTTGTTTAAGGAGGTTGTCCTTAGCTTGGGTCCACCAAAAGTGGGCATCCTCCTGTAGCTAATAGCTTGCTAAGGGCACAGTCTTGTCATCGGGACAGGAGAGGGTAAAGAAAAGCTTATCGAACTCCCCAACCCAGTTTTCCAATTCTTCGGGTCCCCCTTTTCCATTCAGTACTGGTGGGTTCCTACGGGCAACCTTTTCAGACAAGTCCCCATCCCGGTGATGTCCTTAGGCTAGGTTAGCTGTGATTTGCACTAGATCACGAATCGATTGTGATAAGTGCATATTCTAACATAATTTAGTTGCATATTAGGTGCATTTTCATGTAGCATTAGAGCATTTATGTTGCATTTGTGCATATTTAGGTCCCTTTTCAGAAGCTACGATACTTTCACGGGTTTTTCGGTCTTTTGATGTAATCTCAGGTACTTTGAACTCCTATTTGAGGATATGTCGATTAAGGCACTTGGATGACCTTCAAAACGATATATCATGTGCCCAAAACGGATTGAAAGTGAAGAAGATACACACGACTTTGTGTACTTGTGCGAAATATGATACCTCTGCACCATTTCACTCATAACTTTTGACGCAAGAATCATAATGAGGTAATTTCAACTGGGTTGAAAACTAGACTTCAAGATCTTTCCAACGATATATTACATGTGTGAAGTAAAGCTCTGGATCAAAAGTTATAGCTGTTCAAAGTTGAGCTGAAGCCACTGTCTCGCCCGCACGCCCGTGCGGATATGTGCTCAGCCGTGCAACCTGCAATCAAAAGTCACGAATGTTTCTGCCTTGCTCGCACGACCGAGCAAGATTTTGCTCGACCGTGCAAGACCCTGCACGCTCGTGCGCGTAGTTGCTTGCCCGTGCAACCTGCTGTAATGTCGTATCTTCCGCGTGACCTAACTTATGTCGGTTTATATTAATTTTAGCTTATAAATAGGACTTTAAACATTATTTTGAGGGGTGGGAGATGAGATATCATCATTATTAGTTTATACTTATGGTTTTTAGAGAGAGAAGTTAGAGAGAAAAACTTGTAGATCTCCATTGTTCTCCAAGACTCCACCTTTCTTCCATTAATTCAAGTATCTCTTTTCTTCTTCTTTTCTCCTTGTTTTATATTATGATGTTTTATTATTCTTCTCTATTTTCTTTATTTATTTCAATTATGCTTTCATAGTTTTGTAATCTATGGTTAAGTTGAACCCTAGTGTGAATTAATTCATTATTATACCTTTAAATTCCCAACTTAATTGCTTAGTTGTTCTTGCTTAATTGATTGTGCATATTCCAATACTAGATTAGGGATAACTAGTATTGTTATGATTCCATTGTCTTGATCACAACGGGAGTTGGGTTTTGACGGATTTGATATTTCAATTAAGGACATGAAGTTCTCCACGGGAGTAGGTAGAATGGATTGTTAGGAAGTTAGAGTGTCGCGTTTAATGTCTTTAATTTGCATGATTCCACGGGAGTAGGCTTGAGTGCATATTAGAGAAGCCATAGATACTCAGGAGAGATTTATGGTATTTTATAGGGTATGCTTTTCCTTATGAATATTTAATTGACTAGTTTGGGGTAGGAATTGTCATTGTATTAATTTATGCTAGTGGGGATACTTAACTATATAGTCTTTTATTTATAGATTGAATAGTATAGTTAATTCGACCATATTTGATATTAACCTCCTTTAGTCTTACTATTACTTAACGGCTAATCATAGAACAACTTTCTCTCTGTGGAATCGACCCTGACTTACCCTACTACATACTTAGGAGGATTAGTTAGGTTATTTATTTTTGTTAGGTGCGCGACACGCCTATCAAATTTTGGCGCCGTTGCCGGGGAGATAGTTTGTTTTATTTAGTTTTTATTTTTGGTGAGACTAGACTATATATATTTCTTTTTCCTTTCTTTTTTGAATATATTTTTTTTTCTTTCGTATCATGGAGTCATATTATTATTTTGATGGGGATAATTCTTCTGATAGGCAACAAAATCATAATTCTTGTGGTTCTCATGTTTATAGTTTTGATGCATCATATCAAAATTCTCCTAATTTTTGCATGAGTTCTTATGAATTGCCATATATGTTCCGTGAACCCCAAATTCATGCTAGTAATTGTAGAGCAATTTTTTCTTTTCCTCAATATGAGAATGAAGTGTTCTGGAAATACTATCATAGACTTGGTGATTTTGTTGGTCCTAACCATGAAATTGAACTGTGGGATATGTGCCTAGTGATTTATGAGGGATTAAATGAAGAAACTAGGATGGTGGTAGAATCTATGTCTAATGAAGGATTTCTATTCCAATCTCCTGATTACTGTTGGGATTTAATTGAGTGGTTGGCTAGAGATACTTATGAGTGGGAGATGTCTTTATCTGCTAGAGTGTTTCCTTCACCCCAAACTTACATTACACCACCTCCTTATTGTTCTAATTGTCACTCTACTTCTCATGATGTTTTGTCTTGTGATGTGATTTTAGTGAATGATTCCACCCCCTCACCTCAATATGAATTTGATTACTCTACTCAAAATTCTCTTCCCCAGCCGTATATTTATGATGATGATGATGTGGGTTGGATAGAAAATGAGTGTTATGGGACTGATGTTCAAAGTATAGGAAAAATCAATGTGTTGGATATTTTAAAGGAGGAAGAATCCTTGGTTGAAAAACCTTCCTTCGAGAAGTCAATAGATGAGAGTGATGTGATTCATGAGTCTTTGTCGGTTCCCCCTACTCTTTTTGAGTTTCATGTTCCTTTCTCTCAAAAGCTTGACCTCATTCCTTCTTCTCCTATATTATATCCTCCATTCCTTATTTCTCCCTCTTTGAATGACTCATATGATCATAAAATTTATGTACATTCGGTTTCTTTCCAACATGTTGGGTCATGTAAAAAGACTAATAATTTTTCTTTTTCTTCCTTCTCTTGTGGATATAACTTTTTCTTTGATTTTCCTTTTTGCAGGTCTTCTAGAGAATTAAAACTAATTTATTCTACATTTTCTTTTGTATATTATTTGCTTTTCTCTTAGATGCATGCAGATGCATTTGACAAACTACTAAGGGCTTTGATGAGCTATTCCTAGGAGGCAACCCAAGTTTTCTAACCTTATTAGTTTTTTTTTTTTTTCATATTTTAGATTTAGGATATTCCAATTTTTTTTTTTATTACTAACTTATAAAATTTGTGCAAATTGTGATCCAGGGGTTGAATTCCTATTATTCATTGAGGTTAATTTCTAGGTACTTGATCTTATGCTCTGTGAGGAGGTTCAACTAAGGGTTTTCACCCACAACACTTTTGGTATACTATTTCCTTTCCCCCTCTTCAAGTTTTTGAGACTCATATCTCTTTTTGCCATTTATTTTGGTTTAACTTGATTGTGTGATTGAGGAAGTTGATTATGTTATGTGGTTGTGGATGTTTTCCTTTTCTTCCCCTCCCTATATTTCTTTGTCACATTGAGGACAATGTGTTATTTAGCTTAGGGGAGGATTTACTTTCTGGGTTATAACTTTGCACATATTTTCGTTTTGGTATTTTTTTTTTATTTCTTCTGCATTTTTGCATATTTTGGCTTTGTGGGTATGCTTTCTGAAAACCTTCACGAGACCTTACTCGTCCACTAGGGCATCCTAGGGGTTTAAAGGGCTTGTTGCACATGCTAAGTGCAATCGTGATTCCTACGAAAGTGAGTTAGGATTTATTGCTTTCTTAGCATTAGGAACATTTTAGTCTAGTTTTGCATTTTTGTTGCATTCTTACAGGAAATATATGCTTTAATTCATGACATTGATAACTCATGAGATTTCGGCATATCTTGGATATTGTAATTAAATTTTATAAGATTGAGTTAGTCTTCATTGACCGCTTCATGGTACAATTGTTTTGCAACTTGAATGGTTTGTGGTAAGATTGGTTGACATTCCCCAAGAAAGACTTGATTTTACTTGGTAAGCATAAGCATAGTGAGGATTCTTTCAAGCCTTATAGACTGACACATCTACATCAGTCTTCTATTTTTTTTTGTATGATAGTTCCTCATGAAGTACGATTCTTGAACTTGCCTTGGCACTCTTTGAGACTTATGTGGCATATGCATGCGTTGATATGATTGAGGTGTTCTTTTCATTATTTTGAGCCTTCAGACATTTTTCTTTTCATATATATTATTCCCTTTAATTAACCCATGTTTAGCTTTTGACATCCCATTCTCTTGATCAACCTACATTACAAGCCTCTAGCCTTTTATGGTTTCTCTGCCCAAGCCTTGCTAAGTGGAGTAGCATTAAAGTTCATGTGTTTTAGCTTGTGTTGTGGTTTTTCGGTAATTATTGGAAGAAAATATGTCGAAAGAAAAAAAAATGCTTAAAGTTATAGTGTCAAAGTGCAAAATGGAAAGAATGATGAAGAAGTTGTGAAAAAATGATCAAAAAATTAAAAAAAAAAAAGAAGTGAAAAAAAAAAGATTGAATAAATGGTGAAATAATGTTTGTTGGAGTTGAAAAGGCTGGGTATTATCTTGATTTATTGGCAATGTGTTGTTGAACTTCTAGTAGAAGTTCTTGTGGCGTTTGCATCTAATGGCCATAGATGTTGAAGTGTTATTTTTTCCACTAGTTGGCTTTTAGCACCACATTTCCAAATATTTTTCCTACCCTTTTAGCCACGCTACAACCCTTTGTAAGTCCTCATGATCTATATGCATGTTTTCGCCAGTTTTAAGTGGATAATGAGACGATAGTCAAGTTTAAAGAACAAATACTTCATTCGAGTTGACTTGGTATATGTTTGAGTGAAAATTTCATTACCCATAAACACATGAGAGAATGTGTGCTCGACTAAAGTGAGGTTTGCCGAGTTTAATTGAGTTTAGCTTGGGGGAAGGTTTGTGGTTTGCCATGGTGAGTCAAGTTGCGATTACATGCATTTATATGAGGTGCGATTTGTGGTCTATCTTAGTATAATCTTATAATTATAATATCTTTCATATGCCCGAATCTCATGTCTTGGAGATTGAATGGTTGAACGTATAAATCCTGTACAAAAGTTCATCTTACTTTTCCCTTGTGAATTGGTTTGGCTTGCTTGAGGACAAGCAAATGTTTAGCTTGGGGGAGTTTGATAAGTGCATATTCTAACATAATTTAGTTGCATATTAGGTGCATTTTCATGTAGCATTAGAGCATTTACGTTGCATTTGTGCATATTTAGGTCCCTTTTCAGAAGCTACGATACTTTCACGGGTTTGTTGGTCTTTTGATGTAATCTCAGGTACTTTGAACTCCTATTTGAGGATATGACGATTAAGGCACTTGGATGACCTTCAAAACGATATATCATGTGCCCAAAACGGATTGAAAGTGAACAAGATACACACGACTTTGTGTACTTGTGCGAAATATGATACCTTTGCACCATTTCACTCATAACTTTTGACGCAAGAATGATAATGAGGTAATTTCAACTGGGTTGGAAACTAGACTTCAAGATCTTTCCAACAATATATTACATGTGTGAAGTAAAGCTCTGGATCAAAAGTTATAGCTGTTCAAAGTTGAGCTAAAGCCACTGTCTCACCCGCACGCCCGTGCGGATATGTGCTCGGCCGTGCAACCTGCAATCAAAAGTCACGAATGTTTCTGCCTTGCTCGCACGACCGAGCAAGATTTCGCTCGACTGTGCAAGACCCTGCACGCCCGTGCGCGTAGTTGCTTGCCCGTGCAACCTACTGTAATGTCGTATCTTCCGCGTGACCTAACTTATGTCGGTTTATATTAATCTTAGCTTATAAATAGGACTTTAAACATTATTTTGAGGGGTGGGAGATGAGATATCATCATTATTAGTTTATACTTATGGTTTTTAGAGAGAGAAGTTAGAGAGAGAAACTTGTAGATCTCCATTGTTCTCCAAGACTCCACCTTTCTTCCATTAATTCAAGTATCTCTTTTCTTCTTCTTTTCTCCTTGTTTTATATTATGATGTTTTATTATTCTTCTCTATTTTCTTTATTTATTTGAATTATGCTTTCATAGTTTTGTAATCTATGGTTAAGTTGAACCCTAGTGTGAATTAATTCATGATTATACCTTTAAATTCCCAACTTAATTGCTTAATTGTTCTTGCTTAATTGATTGTGCGTATTCCAATACTAGATTAGGGATAACTAGTATTGTTATGATTCCATTGTCTTGATCACAACGGGAGTTGGGTTTTGACAGATTTGATATTTCAATTAAGGACATGAAGTTCTCCACGGGAGTAGGTAGAATGGATTGTTAGGAAGTTAGAGTGTCGCGTTTAATGTCTTTAATTTGCATGGTTCCACGGGAGTAGGCTTGAGTGCATATTATAGAAGCCATAGATACTCGGGAGAGATTTATGGTATTTTATAGGGTATGCTTTTCCTTGTGAATATGTAATTGACTAGTTTGGGGTAGGAATTGTCATTGTATTAATTTATGCTAGTGGGGATACTTAACTATATAGTCTTTTATTTATAGATTGAATAATATAGTTAATTCGACCATATTTGATATTAACCTCCTTTAGTCTTACCATTACTTAACGGCTAATCATAGAACAACTTTCTCTCTGTGGGATCGACCCTGACTTACCCTACTACATACTTAGGAGGATTAGTTAGGTTATTTATTTTTGTTAGGTGCGCGACACGCCTATCAGATTGCTCGACATTCAGAGAGGTATCAGGCGTGCCGCCTTGATGAACCATTCTGCGCTGAAAAATGACACAATGGCTGTTTCAGCGACATGCACATAGTCGTTTATTTATTTAACTACTACACATTGGCACGTTTATATAACACATTTTTATTGCAAACAATCATTAAGTCTTTATTGACTTGCAATATAAACATCTCAAATAAGACGTTACATCAAATAAAAGAATAAAACTGTTGTATTATTATTGAAAATGGTAAAATTTATTGTTTTCAAGGAAAACATAATATGGATAACTAAAGGAATAAAAGAATACTAATTTGCTACTTGGCATGCAAGCCTTATTAAAACTGAAATAAACGAATAAAATAATATTCTAATCCTAATTATATAAACAAAAGAAACTAGGGACTGTAATGGTGAGCTTCGTCATCTGAGTTAGGATTTTCTATTCCTTCTTCCATGTCAGCTTCGTCCTCAAAAGACTCATCATCCTCTATAGGTTCATCTTCCTCCAGAGGTTCTTCCTCCAGAGGCTCTTCTTCTGCTTCTTGGTCATTTTCCAATCGGATCCCCTTCAGCAGGCTCATTCTCATTAGGATCTCCCTCTTCAGCAGGCTCATTTTTTATTAGGATCTCCCTCTTCCTCATTTTCTAAGTCAAGTATAGGTTCAACATTATCTTCCCCAATCACTGCGATGAATGTCCTATTATTCCCCTCATCATCGGAAATGTAGGTAACAGTTCTGAGGTTTGACGCTATGTGGTAGTCCTCGGGTATGAATTCATCCTCAAAAGTTTGGTACCTAGCTCTTTTGGCAGCTCTAAATGACGTTTGCGGCTCAGATTTAACTTTGGGGTTCTCAAAATTCACATTAGTTCTCGAGCTTTCCCCCACATGATAGGTTCCTCTAACTAGAGGTGATGAGGTAGAGGGCTCCCAACTTCTTTTCTCACGAATTCTCCATTCATTTTCACAGTATTTAAGATCAGTAATGAAATGTCCTACAGTAGGAAGGTATTGGTTCCAGTAAGTGTGTTTGGCTCTGTTAAAACCTCCATTTTCTAACCATATATCTCCATATCTACGGTGTACGAAAAGGTAGGGTTCCTCCTTAGGGACGTACTGTAGCATTAAATATATTTTCTCCATATCAGTCCTAAGCCTAGTATCTCCCTGTAAGGTCCTATACTCCATAGCAGCTTTCTTCTTATGGGCCCAGATGTCCCAATCTTCCGCTATTCGGTGCTTCATCAGGTATTCCTTAGGACCTATAAACCATCTGCGAATTTAAAGAAAGAAAATAGTCTAAGTTTTGTGAATTTAAGGTTTTTAAGTATACATTATATATAAACATATATAAGAGGTAAAACGATTATGTTCAATTTTAGAACTCCAAGTTCAAAATATTTATAACAATTTATATGATTCTTTCCTCAAATATTCGAAATAAGGTTTTAGTTCAATACCTTTTTGAAACATCTTTGGAATATTATATGAATTCGAAATTGTAGGAAATAAAATATTCCACTATCGAATTTAGTGCTTCTAACCACTATCTACGTACCTATCCTTGTACATTCTCCTACTCTATTCACATTTCAAATATTTCAAAGAACCTTTCACCAATTCAATCAAGCAAACCACACTATATTTCATATAATCAGACATCTGATTCATTCCACAGTATTTGCATGCTTTCTATAAACATATCAGACAAGTAAAGGCAAGCAAGGCATTACAAATAAAATTATTCCTATGATTTAATGCACGCAAAAGTAATCTATATGCTCTTATCCCATACTACCCATTTTAAAATCTTTTAAAACATCTTTGAAAACAGGAACTTTTGGCTCTGACGACCAGTTTTGTAACACCCCCAAAACCATACACGTCTAAACTACATTGCATCGACTTTGGGAGTGTTACCGCTGCGGTGAAACGCAAGGCATAATAAAATCAAAACGTTACAACTCCTAATTAAGAAAACTACATTGCAGCGGAAATAAAATATTTACATTAAACTACAACTCGGGAATCACCAAGGACCCCTTTTTTTCAAACCATTAACTATGAATACTAATTTTTTCTATAAGTTCAACCAAAAACACTTAAGAGTTTATAAACTAGAAAAATATCCCCCATATGCCAAACTCATGCAGCTTCACCAGCATACCTAATCTGCTCCCCATTGAAATATCAATGGTTCATCACAGGTCAACAAACATCACAAATAACAAACAATCAATTACGCTGAGTACGTACATAATCAGTTAAATAATACATCAAACATAAACAGAATAATAATAATTATTCCTAGACATGATACTACAAGAATACTACAATTCATTTTTATAGTTTAATTGGCATCGAACGGGCACCGTCATCTTTCTAGAATCATACGGACTACTTAATCCTTAATAGACAACTTAGTCTATTAGATGGAAGGTAAATACGGTTTCGTTCCGTTCCACATCTATCACCTTAGTATGCATACCCCCAAGATTGTACGGAACCTTCCGCCTACTTGAGTTATCAAAATTTATAAGGACACTACTGTCGTCACAGTAGGCCTGCGTAGGAGTGTAGAACAAGTCTCACACTCCCCCCATTGTTCATTACTTGTAGGGAATCCGACTACAAGTTTATTGCCAACAATCCTTTTTAGCGATACTCATTCATACAACATTAAGCATATGATTTCTATAACATCATATAAAATCCTTTAGTTTAGGCAATCTCTTATAAATCCTTGCTACAATTATTAATCATAGCATTTCAATCCAACATCGATCTCATTTCATGCTTGTGGTACAATAGAATTTCGCATTCCAATAACAATTCATTCTATTTCACAAGTCATACAACATGGAAATACATACAGATTTCCAATTAATTTCATGTTACCAAACAATCTCATCAACCATAATCAACAACAGTTCCATATCATGATTCTAGGTTCCAATATAACAATCATACCTAAACATGATACTAATATATCAAACTGAACTAGTACGCGTACGTACCTTGTAACGGAGAATCTTTGCTGACTATTAAAACGTTCCGCTTATGAAATTGGGACCTAATGGAAATATAAAAATAATTCAGTTCTAAGTCCTTGATATCATTAAAATAAAACCAGCTTAACTAACTATGTAAAACTTAGTGTTTTGAACAATAAAAGTAAACGTTCTTGTTGTTTAGACTTTTCTTTTCATGAACTCCATTGAAACTAACATATTTGGGAACTAATAATATGTAGATGTCAATCTGATTTTTGTTAACTTACGTTATACCTTTTTCCATAATAGCAAAACTTAACAATATGCATAAGTATAATAAAATCAGGATTTAGAAATAAAAATCAGCATGAGGAATAATAGTAAATTATAAATCTGATTTCTTTTAACTAATTATATACTTTATCTATAATTACAAACTTAATCCAAGATACATAAGAATAACAAAATCAGATTTTACAATTAATTTAAAGAAGAAAAGAGAGAATTTTATTTTCTTTATACCGGACCAACTCGCCGGCGACGACCACCGGCTACACGAGGACTCCGGCGGCAGCACCACCACACTCGCAGCCTCGACGCGTCGCTCGAAAAACCCTCGAGCCACACGCAACACTCGCTCGCCCACTGCACGCAAAGCACGACCCGCACAACACCCTCGCTGCACAACACGACGATCTCGTCGCCCCCCTTTGGTTTCGCAGGCGCGACTCCGAACACCCCACACTCGTCTTCGCACGGCCTGCTCGAACACCGCACAGAACACCCTAGTCCTCGTCGCGACTCGCACGACCAAACCCTCGAACCACGACCTCGCACTCGCTCGCCTCGACCCTCACACTCACTCGCACAAACTCGAGCACTCACGCACAACCTTCTCGCACAAACCCCCCACACAACCTCGTCGAGTGCGACGAGATTCCGAGGAAGCGACGAGGGAGAAGGAGAGAGAGGAGAGAGAATTTGAGAGAAAGAGAAAAAACGGCTAGGATAGAGAAATTGAGAGTGATTAGGGTTTTCTAAATTTTTTTTTTCCTTTTCCTTTTCTTATTTATAGTATGAGAAACCTTGGTTTATTAGAATTTGTTTCCAAATCGAATTCTCATTTATTATTTAACAAAAACCGAATTAAAATATAATTAGGTACGAAAGTAGGTTGTATATTTAAATTATAACTGTAGGCTTACCCAAACTATATTATAAAATACTTTCACTTTCACTTTATATTTTCTTATTTATACAAGAAGAGCTCCTAAAAATAAGGAGTATTACAAATACAATATGTCAATAAATTAATATATTCTCTTTCTTCTATGATCCACATACATATTTCTTATAAAATCCTATGCCCAAAAAAATGGTAAATTAGTAAAACAGGAGGGAGTACATAAATACAATATACTATTACACCAGACGTAAGACGACTGATGGTGTAGGAGCCACATTTTATCTAGCTCTCTCTTAAAAGGTGTGTTTTTTTTTAATAAAAAAAGCAAACTAAATATAGGCAGAGGCCCATCTTATCTAGCTATCTCTACTTCTATTAAGAATAAGCCAACTTCTATCTTCTCACGTACTAAATTTTTGGGAAATTCTACATGGTGGCCTCCTAATTTACTTTTTTCTATTTGGTGGTAGGGCAAAAAAAGATTTATATCAAGTGACCTCCAACTTTATGTAAATACACATAGTGACCTTAATGTTAAGCTTATATTAAGCTAACCCATCACAACCACAATCACAACCACAACCACATGCACAACACAACCCTACCACCACCACAAACACCCAAACTCCATCCCAACCACCCAAATAGACAAGCTAACACGAGGAAACAACTTCCAGTGAAGATAATTCAGGTAGTCTCCATATATCAACTGTGCACTACAATTTGCATTGTCACAAAAAGCCTAATAGCACAAAAAATACCAAGTTAAAAGAATGCATATATAGTAATACTAAAGATGTTGAGCGGGAGTAGCACTAAAGACTGAAGATTGACTCAATTTTGTTGAGTGTACAAATAAAACTCCCACAAAAGTAGAGTTGAGGCAATTATCAAATAAGCATGAGTTTGTGAAAAATTGCATCTGGCTGGAAGTGGTTCCTCACTTCCTTCTATGGCTATAATATATGGCGCACATTGCGACTCTGTTAATTGTTTGGCCTCCAAGTGTATGAGAGCCTATCAGCTGATAATTTTTTGTGAGTATAGACAGATTAGTTTAAATAATTAGATCGATGCTCTCTCATCCGAAAGGGGATTGGTGTTTACAGAGAGAAAGGGGATGAGGGAGGAGAGAGAAAGAGTTAAGTTTAATTGGTTAGCCACCAATTAATGAAATAAGGTCACTAGGTAGAATTTGTCAAAGTTGGGAGTCACTTTGTCTAATATTTTTTTGTCCTACTACCATATAGAAATCTTGAAAATTAGAGGCCACCATGTAGAATTTCCCTAAATTTTTTTGTAAAGGTAAATGAAGATCGCCTTGCAAGTGGGGAAATTGGGAAATCCTATTTTACAAGGGGAAATAATCGAACCCCAAGGGTAGAAAGAGGCCTTATAAGACTCCAAATAACTAGGTTAACCTTGAATCTTCCTTAGGTACCAATTTGTTTGTGTGTGTTTATAAGAAAAAAACCTAGATATAGCAATGTTCAGGTGAATAGAGGAGTGACAACTGACTAGACACTGTAACAAGAAAAGATTATGAATCACTCAATCAAAGTAGCAAGAAAAGAGTATCTCCACAATCTTCTAAGGGTGGAATGGATTTATGGGCACAAAATAAGAGTGCAAAGACTACCACAAAAAAAGTGAATGTGAGGTGTGAATTGGATCATTATTTGGAGGGTGATCCATTACCAGAAGATGATGAGTTTGATGTTCTTAAATGGTGGAGAAAGGATAACAAGTATCCAATTTTGAGAAATATTGCTAGAGATATTCTTGCTATTCCCATTTCAACCGTGGCTTCGGAAAGTGCTTTAAGTACGGGTGGAAGAGTGGTTAGTCCTCACCGTTCTAGGCTCCATTCACATACTGTTGAAGCATTAATGTGCTTGCAAAATTGGATGACCCAAGACCTTAAAGGTAATACTCTTATGTCTTATATCAATTTTTATATTTATGAATTTATATACCAAATACTTATTTAAACATCGTGATTCGTGAACATGTATTAAGGTACATTGGAAAGCTCTCATGCTTGCTCTACTATTACCGATGATTCTAATGTTGAAGGCGATGAGGAAGTAGTTGATATTATTGATATGGTACGTTTTTATTGTTAAAATTTTCAAATTTATATAAATGTATAAAGAGCCTTATTTTTTATTTTTTATTAGTTTGTAGGATCTTGATGATGAGTTGGATGATTATATGGATGATTGATGATGCATATGGATTATGGAGGCTTAAGGAGTTGAGGATGCATGAATTGAGTAATGGGCTCATGGCTACAAGAATTTATGAAGCCATTAAACATTTTTTAGTCTTTTTTTTTGTTGTTTTTTTGGATATTAGTCTTCCAAGACATTATTTATATTGTCGTAAATAGTATAAATTGCTCTAGCCATAATTATTATTGTATTTTATATTTTTCTTATTTATGGGTATTTTTTCTAGATGATTATTGATATTAATAATGCTGAAAATTTGGCAAAATTAAAGAATTTAGGCTTGGACCCTCTAGACCCTCCAGACCCTCTAGACCCTAAGGGTCTGGGTTAGGGTCCAATTTTTCCAGACCCTTAGGGTCCGGGTCCGGGTCTGCGAAAAAATTTAGGGGCCGGGTCTAGGGTCCGGCTGGACCCGACCCAGACCCGACCCTTGCCCATCCCAACTAGACAGTCTAGACTTTGTTGTCTTTAGTATGGATCATGATTAGTTAAATCCAGTAGGATAAACACGTGAAGAAAAATGATGATAATAGTAGAAAGTAGGACAATATTAGGCCTACTTAACTAGAAGAAAAGTTCAAGAGAAACACGTGGGAGCCCAATGATTGGAGCTCCCACCTCCCAACTTCATGGTCGGGAGTTCGATTTTCATTAACCCCAAATTTATGGGTTTTTTTTTTTGATAATTTGCTCATTCTCATTTCATTAATGGCTCAGAAAAGCCTCCAGTTAGATTCGTTACATAATCCAAACTGATCAAACAAGGAGTATAGCAGTTATAGTACATAGATAGGATTAATGAGCAAAGTCCCAAATTTGGGGTGTTTGTGTGGATATTTGCTTGTGGGTATAAATCCTCACTTTTCAGTCTCTGGATGTTTCCTTATGGGTTGGGATCCCCTTCTTACCCCCTAACTCATGAGGGCTGAGTGGCCCTACTTGGCCAGTTAATTACCAAATAAAAAAAAAAAGAGATGAAAAGTTCAAATTATTGCAAAAGAAGGTTAAAATAGTATTGTGAACGTGCTCCTCGTTTATTATAAAATCTCTCCTTTAATGAATAGTTGTTTCAAACTCACATTTTATTATTCACAAATCTTTGAGTGTAACGACCCACAAACCATCTGAAATTTAATAATCCAACCTTTAAGCGGTCTTCTTAAAACAGTCCCACTTATAAGTTATTTTTGAATAATCCAACCTTTTGGTGGTATCTTCTCATAATGGTCTTTGACCTGTTGTGACCGGAATAACAGGTCAAGTGTGACACGTGTCACACTATCATTGGTCATACCATTTTCTCCCTCCTCTACCTCTTTTCCTCCACAACCACCTAGCCACCACTACCACCACCCTATGCCAACCCCTTACCCCCATCTCCTACATCCCCACCCCAACCCCACCCCAACCTCCTGCAGCCCCACCCCCCACCCCACCCCACCCCACACCTAGCCCGCTGCACCCCCATCCCACCCCCCACCCCCACCCTCACCCCCACCCCAAGCCCCCGCAGCCTAGAGATGTTCATAAAAACCGAAATCGAAAAATCGTACCGAAAAACCGGTCCAAATGGGTGGTAACCATACCGATAAAAAAAATTTAACGGTACGTTACCGAACCGGTAAAATTAACGGTTAAACGGTACGGTTACAGTTATGATTTTTGAGTGAACGGTTAACCTAAAAACTGAAATATTTTTTTCCTTTATTTAATTATTGTGAAACATTTTCCAACAACTACATTAATTCTAATATTTGTTACTAAGTACAACAATTAGAAGAAGTATGTTATTATTCAAAAACTTTAGTACTAATTTAAACACTATAATTAAGAAATGGAGTAAATTCTTAGTGTTATATGTTCTCAATGGATTTATTATCCACTTTATAATACATTTTATATTAGAGTATATATAATATTAAAGTATATGCACAAAAAAAAATAGAAAAATGATATTTACATTAAGTAAAGTATAATAGTATAAGTTGAATAACGGTTAATGGTCAACCAAAAAACGTACCGAAAAAACGGTTAACCGCATAAGCGATAAGCGGTCTAAACGGTTACAGTTACGGTTCACAAAAAGAGCGAACCGAAACTTTCAGTTATCGACCTGAAATGTTGTTTCGTGACGGTTAACCACCCATGAACACCCATACCTGCAGCCCCACCCCAATTCGCTGCAGCCCCACCCCTAGGGGTGTTCATAACCGGGTACCCGGCTTTTCGGGTACCCAAATATGCGGGTACTTGAAAAGTCGGCCCATGACCCGACTCAGGAAAACCGGGTACCCGATGTTCCCGGATCGGGTCATAGGGTACCCGGTTCGTTTTTTTTTTTTTTTTTTTGGTTAGCTAAAAGCCTAAAACTGCCAACGGTAGCTAACACTTGAAAGTTGAAAGTTGAAGCATGAAACTGCCCACTGCCACCATAAATTCATGCACCTATTTTTATGATGATAAAGATTAAAAGGCCATTAATTTATTGCCAAGTGCCACTGCCTTCATGACTTCTTGTTCTTGATTTGCAAGATGATGGCATGATGCCCACTATTGCCTAGTGCCTAGATCACTTCATTTTTGGGGAATTAAACATCAAACATCTCCACCCACAAAATTACAATAAAAGGGAGGGGAATTAAACAATTTCAAAATACAAACTTCTTAAAGTTTTTCATAGTTATTTCAAAAAAAAAAAAACACACAACTTCAAAGCTCATATTCATTTGTGAAGTCCGAAACATCGGTCGTCTCATCAATTGCAATTGTCGGTTGCTCGGAGACCAAATCTTGCATGCCTAAAAACAATAAATAAATTTAGATGTTACAATTTATAATATATGTGTAAAGCAAATATTTAAAAGGATTTTTTGTCAAAAACTACCTATTAATTGCAAGTTTTTGAAAACAACTACCTAATATGTCTAAATTTTAAAACAACTACCTTTTATCATGTTTTTTTTTGGTAGCACTATCAATGGACAGTAAACGTTAGTAATTCCGTTTGGTGGGCCCCACTTGACAATTCCCTTAACTACTTTCCCAAATTCATTCGACACACCTCTTCCCCATTCCTTCAAACACCATTCTCTCTCATCTCATCTCTTCACATCACACCATTCTCTCATCTCTTCCACCATTCAAATCATTTGAAGATGACCAACAAGATTCACATTTTTCACCAACTACTACTACTAATGAACTGTACTTTTTTGGAATTTGGAATTCCAACTTCATTGCATTCGGCACATGTAATTGAACATTTATCCCTTGACAATTAATTATGACTGTACTTTTTTTTTAAAATTCAAATGAAGCAGAAGGCCAAAAACGTGAAAAAAACAACAAACCGAAGGAAAGCTACAACTATTGAAAATTAAGAAAGCACTTTGCTTGATTTTTACCATGCCTTTTACTGATGCTGATGCTGATGCTCAATGAAGAATCAAAGATGATGGGGGAATCTGCAATTCACCAAGTAAAAGGAAGGAGAGAGAAATTTTTTTTGTTGACATTGAATATTGGAGTATGAGGTTGGTGGGGGGAAGAAGACAAAATGGAGGGAATTGTCAAGTGCGGCCCACCAAACTGAATTACTAACGTTTACTGTCCATTGATAGTGCTACCAGACTAAAAAACATGATAAAAGGTAGTTGTTTTAAAATTTAGACATATTAGGTAGTTGTTTTCAAAAACTTGCAATTAATAGGTAGTTTTTGACAAAAAAATCCTATTTAAAATGAAAGTATTTGATGAGGAGATAAATTACTAACCTTCTTCCATAATCTCCAACTCTAGCAAACTTTCTTCTATAGTAATAAGATCATAAGAGGTGCGCATCCAATCTTGAGAACAAACAAGGGCTTCAACCATCCTTGGAGTAAGAGAGGTGCGGAAGGAATCAAGAACACGACCACCCTTGCTCTAAGCGGACTCCGAAGCTACCGTTGAAACCGGAATTGCAAGTATGTCACGTGCCATTTTCTTAAGAATGGGATAAGTCTTACTTTGCGAAGCCCACCAATCCAAAATATCAAATCCCTCATCATCATCGGGTTCGGCTTGGTCACTCAAATACTTGTGTTATAATCAATATTCACATTATCCCTCCTATAATCATTTCTTAAACTTTTTCTCTTAGCCCCACTTCCACCACCATCACAATGAGTCATAGAGGTTTGAGCGGTCGAAGTTGACCCCATTTGTTTTGTTGGAGGTTCGGATGATGAATAACAATCAAACAAAGATTCCAAAACATTTCTAATCTTTTGACATAAAAGAATAGAAGAACTAGTGTCATATGATCGACGAACAATGTACTCCACATAGTTTAACTTGTGCCTAGGATCAAGAACTAAAGCAATGAACATCAAAACATTAACATTATTAACATTTGACCAATACTTGTCAAATTTAAGCTTCATTTGCTTTGCCATGTTCCTAAGCCCATCATCCTCATGACTAAGATAATCAGAAATTTCATATCCAATATCATATATGTCTTGTGTATTACCGGTCACATACCGAGATCCCGACAATGTTAATGTAGCTTGATAGAAAACTTCAAGAAAAGGCAAGAAACAAGCAACTTTGTCCCAATCCTCATCATCTGGGGCCCCACCTATCCTCCTAAGCTCTCTAGTGTAAGGAGTGTACTTAGTTTTCAAATTTTTGAATGCTTTCCTAAACACCAAAGCCGACTTAAGCATCAAAAAAGTGGAATTCCACCTTGTTTCAATGTCCAAACACACACCACCTTTGCTTTTAATATTTTCCTCATCAACACAAGACCTAAACTTTTGAAGTCTAGCAGGAAAAGACCTTACATATTTCACAGCAGCATGAACTTTCAAAATGGAAACATCAACATCTTTCAAACCATCTTTAACCACTAAGTTCAAGATATGTGCCGCACATCTCATATGCAAAAACTCAGCATTCAACACACATCCATCCCAAAGGTTAAAAATCTTTTTCAAGTATTGTATTGCTAGATCATTAGAACTAGCATTGTCAACAGTTACAGTCAAAACCCTTTTGAGACCCCATTCTAGCAAACATTTTTCAACAGTTTTACCAATAAGTTCCCCGGAATGACCACCAACAGGACAAAAGTTAATGATTCTTTTGTGCAATTTCCAATTATCATCGATAAAATGAGCAGTGAGACACATATATGACAAATTTTGACCTGAAGTCCATGTATCTGTAGTAAGACATACCATAGAAGATAGATTCTTAAAAAAGTTCTTCAAAACCTTTCTTTTTTCAATGAAAAGGCCATAACAATCCCTTGTAATAGTAGCACGTGAGGGGGGAACAAAATCAGGAATGGCAACCTTGCAAAATTGATCTCAAGCAGAAGAAGTTTTCTTTCTTTTACCTCCTTCGCTAGATGGTTTCCCCTTCTTTGTCTTCTTAGCTTTTCCCTTAGTCTCCATCACTATCTCCGGCTCGTCAGAATCTTCAATTGTTTCTTTAGAGTTGACCTCCATTAGATCATCATCACTATTATCTCCATAATACTCTATAAGAAAAATGAGAAACTCATTACAATTTTGTAACTAAACCACTACTTACTAGCATAAATTAATTCACAACAAGTGACAAACTAAATTAATTCAGCATTATAACAACAATCAAGTGTCAACTATCAACAATCAATGTTCCAAAAGTATTAACACTCAATTGCAGTTTTAACATGAAGTCAACTGTCAACTATCCAACTTTCATTATTCAACCCAACTTTCAAATAGCAAAACATGAAGTCAAGACTCAAGAACACTCAATTGCAGTTTTAACATTACCATTTCTATTCTCTATGCTCACAGAAATCCTACAATTTTGACAATCTAACAAAAATATTAACACTTATCATTATATGCAGAACATGGGACATCTTCTAAATAAAAGATAATTCCATTACATATCTTAAACTTAAACTTAAACTTAAAAACATAATTCCAACGTTCCAAAAGTTCCAGTGCCATACTGCCATCTACACATACTTGACCAAAAAGGATTCATACAACAATATGAAGGAAATCAAGACAGCAGAAAATGACAGAGTATAAAAGAAATTAAAGCAAGATGTAGTATGAAATTAAAGCAATTAAAAGAAATTAAAGCAAGGACAAAAGAGTATGAAATTAAGAAAAGCATTACCTCAATGAAAGAGAATGACGGAGTGGTGGACTGACGGAGTGCGCGGCTGCGTGCAGCGGTGCTCGAGCCTTGACGTAGTCGCCGGTCGGTGCGAGTGACGGAGTGAGGACTGACGGAGTACGACTGCAAGAGTGCGAGCGACTGAGTGACCGAGTGAGGAGTGAGGACTGCGAGTTTTAGACTTTTAGGGTTTTTTCTGGTTGAAGTCGAAGTAGTAGCTAGAACTGTAGAAGCGTTTTTTCACTTTTTTGTGACTTTGTTCAAATAATTTTGGGCCAAATATTCAAAAACAGTGTTGCTTGTCCGCCTGGTCCAAATAATTTTACCGGGTACCAGGTACCCGCGAACGTCTAGGTGCGGCCCAGTACCCGACCCGATTTTTCTTGTTTTTCCCGGGTCGGGTACCCGACCCAATAAAATTACAAAATCAGAAAAAAAAATACCCGACAATTTTTTACCGGGTCGGCGGGTCAACGGGCCGGGTCAAGCGGGTCAGGTTTTTTTGAACACCCCCAACCCACCCCACCTCCAGCCCCTGCAGCCCCAATCCCACCCCAGCCTGCTGCAAACCCTAAACCCCACCCCATCCCAACCCCCTACCCGGTTCCCAACCCCACATCAAACCCCCCGCAATCCCCCCAACACCTCGCGGGTGCCCAACCCCGTCACCCCTCCCCCCTTTCCCCTTCGCCGCATGCCCCCGTCACCCTTCCCCTTCTCCTATCCCTTCGTCTCTTTCCACCCCGTCACCCCCTCCCTTCCTCTCTCCTCTCCTTTCTTCTTTTTTCACCCCGTCTCCTCTCCCCGAGATTTCCTGGCACCACTATTGTTAACGACGACGACCACCAACACCACACACAACCATCGCTACTGTTTACGATGACGAAGAATACAACGCGATTCGAGAAGAAAGAGAAAAAGAGGAGAGAGATAGGAGGAAGAGAGAAGGGACGACGAAGTGAGAGGGGGTGGGGGCCTGGTGGCTGTGGCGGTGGCCTGTGGCTGGTGCGGGAGCGGGGGCGGGGGCCGGTGGAAGGGTTAGAGGGGGGTCAAACTAGAGATAGGGAGGTGAAGGGGGGAGGAGAGAGAAATGAGTAGGAGGAGGGAAAAAAATTGCCTAAAGTTCAGGTCACAAGTAACCTGGGACCATTTTGAGAAGATACTACCAAAAGGTTGGATTATTCAAAAATAACTCATAAGTGGGACTGTTTTAAGAAAACCGCTTAAAGCATGGATTATTAAAATCCAATTTTCCACCCACAAAATATAACAAAATAGCATGAGGTTAACTGTTCATCTCATTAATTATATAGTCCATGTTATTCTTATTAAAGTTTATGTCATTATGCATGTTACACAATAAGTTATGGTGTAACATGTTATACCCATGACACACTCTTAATTATTAACACCAATCTTTGATCAATGTTTTATGCTTCATTTATCTCAATGTGTAATTTTAAAATAATAATATATTATTTCTTAAATACAAAAAAAAATACTATGTATTAAGAGGCAAATATTTACGTTGAATATTATAAAAAAAGGAAACGAAACAACTATTTACTCATAGAGGGAGTAATAAATAGCCAAAGATATCCCATACTAAATAAAAATTAATGTGGAGTCAAAGGAAATGGAAAAAAAGCTCTGTTTTTAACTAATTTATTAATTAGGATTTAGGTATTAGATGATGGATATGTAAATTTTCGCCTTATCCTCATCAAAATCCAAGCCCAACCTACATTAGACAGATCATTAGATAAGATAGTAATCACCATAAGGATCCAATGCATAGATGATCCATGATGATGACAATCAAGCATAGAGGACAAGCAAATGTAACTTTGTTCGGAATTAAATAAGATTGACACAACGGGATACAATTTGATTAATCTCCTAAGAATTATACTTTTGTAAGAATAGGAACTAACACGACATGGGCGTTTGTTAAATTTTTAGTTTACATACCCATATTCAGAATGTGACAAACGAGAGATACATAGTTCCTCTTTATAAGTTAATTGTAGTGGACGAGTGGTAACTTTGAAAGATATGGTAGGAAAAAAAAAACTAAAGCATCAATTTGAAAAAATGGGGTTCATTTCATGAACTTAAAAACTGTCTCAAGTGGTGTCTACAAATTCATCTTCTTCCAATTCAGATATCTATAAGACTATAACTTTATGCTTATAAAGCTCCATTTTCTTCATATTATTTTCAACTTCTTCTATCTATCATTGTTCCCTGTCGACTTCTCCTAAAATCGATTTCAACTTTCTAGCTTTCCTACTGAAATTTTTTGTGTTCAACGTCCCCACGTGCCCAAACCAACGAATTCAGTTCTCCCTTATTTGAACCTCAAATCTGCTATAGAGGGAGTACTATACTAGTTACAAAGTGTACGTTATATAATTGTTCTATCACGAAAGATGATTCTCCATAACACATAATTGGTACTACAACATTATAAAACCTAAATAACGTGCAAAAATATTACAATTAACATTTAGCAGTACTAGTTACGCGGTGTTATACTTCATTCGTTCCATAATTATTGCAACATACCCCATTGACACATTTTTTTAAGAAACCCATGTGAAGAGGAGAGAGATAGAGAGACATAAAAAGTGGTGGCCATGTGATAAGAGAGAGTTAGAGAGAAGATATTACCAAATAAGGAAATGTTGCAATTAATGCGAAACTTCCAAATAAGAAAAACGTTACAATTAAAAAAGAACGGAGTAAATATAATTAAATATGCCAAACAGAAACAATTAAAAGCCATCCCAAAGCCACATTTAAAGTAAAAAAAGTCCCGATACCACTTCAAAATGGAAGGCCAAAATTGGCATAAACAAGTCCTTTCACCTGAAGTGGCAGTGGTGATGATAACCTTTCCAGCACAAGGCCATCTAAATCAACTCTGTCATCTCTTTAATCTCATAACTTCCTATGGAATACCACTATACCAGTACACTGTGCTGGATCTTCCTCCCACAACCCAGGATGAACGCTTTTTTGGTTCGCTATGTGCTGACTGGATGTGTAATCGTGCAATTGATCGATGGACGAGAAAATTGCGTGAATGACGAGACCGACTTAACCTAAAATAAAGGCTCTTCCCTCTCGTAATGGAGAATCTTGATTGGTTCACCATTGATATGAACACATCTAGGATCGCCAAAACTTGGGATTTGCTATCCCAGGTAGGATCGGTTAAGGATCATAGGCTCTTTTTAAAAAACCGTCTGTTATAGCTATTCAAGATAGAAATTATATATAGTAATTAAAAAATTCCCCGCGGTTCTATCTTTTGAATAAAATGGTAATAAGTCGTTATAGAGAAAAAGATAGGGTTAGTTTAGTAAAAAAAGAAAAGTAGATTCGACCTCATCAAAACTTAAGTTCAAGCTCGAATGGAAATGAAAAAAATATGCGGGTTTAGGGTAAGAGTATTCTACAAGATACTTAAATGAAATACTGTGATTAGAAATCTAATTAGAAACCTTTTAAATTTGATTATGTAGTATAGATAGAATAGGGATTCTTCGTCCAAAAGCGCATTATGTTGCCTGTGTCAGGAAGGCTAGTCTTCCCCGGAGCTGATCAAATCAGCCCAGTTCGGTCCAAATTTTTCACGGGCTTGGAGAGAAATTTTTGGCCTCGGACCGGCCATATTTTGTTGGCTTTGGGATGTGCTTTGGGCAAGCCGAAAATGACTTTTTAGTCTAAATTTCGGATCGACCCAATTTTGGCCCGAAAGCCCGCTTTTTTGTCATAATTAACGGGCTTTGGGCACAAAATTTTGGCCCGAATCTTGACCCGCCCCGGCCCATGATCATCTCTACTCTTCCCTGGCCACTTCGCCACCTTTGTTTGGTACGTAGTTTGTCTTCAAGTAATACTTTTTGGTGGTTCTCTCTTCTTTGTTGGCCAATTACGATGACGTTCTCTCCTAGAACAAAACATTCCTTTGGAAAAATCAAGAACAACAAATTGAAATAGAGGGGGTAACTCAATACGTATTTTAAATACTCTCGCTGTCCTAAAAAGATCTGAACATGTGTTGTGGCATGGATTTTACGGAGATAAGTGGTATCAAATGTTGTTGTATTAAAATTTGGATGTGATAGAATTAGTGGGGTATTTTTTTTATTGAAAAGCAAATGTGGTAGGAGTTAATGGGCCAAAATAAGTGTTAGAAAAGTAATAGTATAATAATAGTGAGAGCATACCAAAAGTGGAAGTGTTCAGCCTAACTTGGAAATAAAATGAAAAGTGTTCAAATTTATCGGAATTAGGAGTAATTTTTCAGGCTTTTTGGATAATTTTCAGGATAATTAGTAACATCTGTCAACTATGCAATCTTTTCATAAATTTAGCATTACTTATCTAGTACTCCAAGAAGGCATGAACCCTGACGTTGAGGCCTGAGGGACAAAATAAAAATTAAAAGGACCTTATCTACAAGGAAGCATCACATGGTATTCAATTAGTCCCATATCGGTTTCACTAGTTTCTTTCCACGTTAAAATGGATGAGCCAAGCAATTACGCACATTTCAGTGGCAATTACTTCCTCCGTTTTTTTATACTCGTAACATTTTCCTTTTTCTAAAGTTCTATATTATTTACAACTTTGACATTTTTAGCAATACCTTCTCTCTTTCTTTCTTCTAGCATATGGGGTTCTTTTCTGTTTCTCTCTATCCCTGTCCTCTTATTGATTCTTGTACACATTTGAGCGTTGTGAGTGGGGATGGCAATGGGTCCAGGACCCTGCCCAAATCCACCCAAACCCTACCCTAAAATTAGGGTATGGGTCGTAATTTTTTGGACCCTATGGGTAAGGGTAGGGTATGGGTCTTGGTCCTATCGGGTAAGGGTCCAATCCTCAAATACCCAGACCCTACCCAAACCCTACCCATAGACCCATCTAAACTAAAATATATATTTTTATTTTTTAAAACTAAATTAAAAATATATATAAACATATCCTTCCAGCAGACGTCTAATAAAACTAAAACCCTCTTTCAGTTAGGAACCCTAGCCGCAAATAGCAATCACGTAAAAATATATTTATTTATATTTTGATGTATGAGACTTTTGGGATATGCAAAAAATATGTATTGGTATGGAATGTACGTGATATTACGTGTGTTAATTGCAAAATTAATATATGAAATTATGCTTAACGATTATATATACATGTTAAAATGTAAGCGGATTTATTTTGTGTTGGACCCATTTTAGACCCTAGACCCTACCCAGACCCTATCGAACCCTATGGGTATGGGTAAGGGTCCTAAAAAATTTTACCTTATGGGTATAGATAGGGTATTGGTCTATATCCAAAAGATAGGATATGGGTAAGGGTCTAGCCTTACCCTACCCAGACCCTACCCATTGTCATCCCTAGTTGTGAGTATATAAAACAAAGGAAGGATATTCCAACTGGACCACTAGTCTGATACAACTTTTTTTCATGCAAGTGGTCAAAACTCGAAAGCACTAATAAAGCCAATTGTGACCACGAACTCTGACTCCCTGATTGCTGTTGAAAACGTTAAGACAAATTCCTTTATGTGCACATCATGGCTGCCAAGTATTATAAACTAGAATCAGTAGAAATGTAGAATGCAGGATCCTCCGGTTCCAAAAAATCCAGAAGCACAAAATAGTTGAGCCAAAATGGAAAGCCAAAATTGCAACCTAAAACAACTTCCTCTAGTGGCAGTGGTGATTGTACCACTTCCAGCACAAGGCCATCTTAACCAACTCCTCCATCTTTCTCACCTCATCACCTCCTACGGCATACCCGTCCATTACGCCGGTTCCACCACCCACAACCGCCAAGCGAAACTCCGTCTCCAAGGTTGGGACTCACAAAGTTTAACCAAAATCCAATTCCATGACTTCCAACTCCCTGCTTACGACTCACCCCCTCCAAGTATAGACATCTCCGTTCCTTTCCCTGATCACTTCACCCCACTCTTCGAGGCGTCTAACCAACTTAGGGAACCCATATCTCAACTCTTGCAACAACTCTCACAAAAGTTCATTCGAGTTGTTGTCATTCATGATCATATTATGACTTATGTGGTTCAAGATGTGAAGCTCATCCCAAATGCTAAATCCTTTGCCTTCATTCCGATTTCGGCCTTCACCATGTTTTCAAACACATGGGAAAGCATACCCGAGGAAGCCAAACCATTTCAACTAGATTCAAAAGATATCCCCGAGAATATGCCTACTAATGAAGGGTGCGCAACGAAACAAGTGTTGGAGTTTGCAAAGAAACAAGTAGAATGTCTTGGGTTCGAGTCGGGGTGGATTTACAACACCTCAAGAGCTATAGAAGGCAGATATGTTACTTTGTTGGATAAGTTATCTTCGACTAATAAGTCACAGATAAAACACTTTGCAATAGGACCGTTTCATCCGGTGCATATCGAAAACAAAAACAGTGAAAACAGACATCATTGCTTAAAATGGCTAGATGAACAAGAGAAAGGATCAGTGATTTATGTGTCTTTTGGATCAACCACATCGTTGACAGATGATCAGATTGAAGAGCTGGCAAACGGGTTGGAACTAAGCGAGGTGAAGTTTTTATGGGTGCTCCGAAGAGCAGACCCCAATGATGTTTTTGGAGAAGCTGATAGAGTCAGAAAGGCTCAACTTCCAGAAGGATATGAAGACAGGGTGAAAAACAGGGGAATGGTAGTTAGAGATTGGGCACCACAGCTTGAAATATTAGCACATCCGTCGACTGGCGGGTTTATGAGTCATTGTGGGTGGAATTCATGTATGGAAAGTATGAGTATGGGTGTGCCGGTTGCGGCGTGGCCGATGCATTCTGATCAGCCTAGGAATGCGGTTTTGCTGACCAAGGTGCTTAGAATTGGTATATTGGTAAGAGATTGGGCGCACCGTGGCGAGGTTGTGAAGTCAGATACTATAGAGAATATGGTGAAGACATTGATGGCATCAGAAGAAGGCAAAGAGATGAAGAAAAGAGCATCAGAGTTGGGTGAAAGTGTTAGAGGATCAGTTGCTGAAGGCGGTGTGAGTTGTTTAGAGAGGGACTCTTTCATTGCCCATATCTCTAAATAATGCAACCTTGTCACCTTGTGTGCTTTTCTTTATAACTTTTTGTTATCATTTTATCTACATGTGATGTTAAAAAATCTTGCTGGGGTATTGTTATTCACATTGATTTTTGGCTTAGTTTGGTTTAGATTGGATTGTTTTCAATTTAAGTCACAATTTTGTGGTATTAGTTTTGATGTTGTTTAAATTCGTTAGAAGATAATTCGAGTCAAGTTTATCAACTCTCGTCTATTTTCTTGGGTGTTCAAGATTTTTTTTTTTTTTTTTTTTTTTGCTAGGTAAGAGAGGTGTATATTAACTTTCAAAAACAACTTACAACCTAAACTATCTAGAAGAGACCAGACAACAGTCAAACAAACATTTTATCTACCACAGTCCACATATACAATTAAACCACTCCCTATCTTTGTTTGTAATGCATCTTGGCATGATTGTTTTAGAACTGCACTTTCACTAAGTATACAATATGTTAGTTAGCCATGTCATATGGTAATTATGTCATTACCATTATTTATTTTTCATTTGTATAGTTCGAATTGCCATAGTAATTTAATTAGGGAGAACACATTATACTAGGACATCCATATATATCATGAGAAAGAAAAAAAAAGAAGTGGAGTATTCATGGAAAGGAAGAAGGATACTACAAGACGTATAGAGATTGTTGCAACTTCCAACCATTTTAAGGATCCTAAATAGATTATTTATTTACCCCTCTCTCTAACTTTCTCTCTCCTGCTTGAATGATTTTTCTCTTAAGCTTGGTCACTCTTTTCCCCACTGCTGTGCGAGTGCGACTCATGGAATATTTTTTCTCGCTGCATTTCTTTGATGCTTCTATACTGGCCCATATAGCTCCTTTCTCTAAGGAGTTTTTAATGTATTAACCTTTGTCTTGAATAAGACTTTTAATCAATGAAAACCAAGTTATAGAAAAATAATGCTGTGAAGATGAAGGAAAATGACAGTAGTGATTAATGGTGGTTGTCGTTGCAACATTTCTTTCAAGTAATCTCTCTCATAATTTTTGTTGTTAGTGCCTTTTGTTTTTTTAGGTGTTTTATTAGTTTATCAAAATTTAAACTTTGACTTTCTAGTGTGGTCTTAGAGCTTAAGACTACCATTTTTTCCCATAGTTATTAATTATTTGATCTTAAATTAAACATTAACGAAATATCTTTAAGAATTTTAAAATATCGAGGCTGTTCGCGAGCTTATGAGTTGAGATTAAGGTAGCTCAAGCTCGGCTGTCGTTAGGGTCTCGAGATCTGGACTCGAGTCGAGCTTTGACCGAGCCTTGACCGAACCGAGCTTGAATAGTTTACGAGTCATCCTAGCTCATTAACACATTTACAGTCTTTCCACATAAAAAAAGGTATCATTCTTTTTATAGATTACGATGATTGTATTAGCTGATAGTTGATTTAACTAGCTGTTTGTATAAAGGTATTGGTAAGTAGCTAATAGCTGATTGTTACATGATTGTGTAAAATGACCAATAAGGACATGTGCATAATCTATTTTTGCACCTTTTATTGTTTATTAATATAATTTTTAACAACTTTAGGATATAAATGTAATTGGCCCACTCATTTCCAAACAACTAATGTCAAAAAGCTCATCCCCTAAATTTTTGAAAAAGAACTTTTTGAGCCCAATCATCTAACTGAAACATTTCTTTACCAAATACTCAAATTAGAGAATTGACTAGTCAAATCATATAATATGAGTTCAACCTCTAGTTTTTCCCCAAACCTCTCTTTACCAAATAAGGCCATAATTTTTTTTTTTTTTTTTTTTGAATTTGGAGAATAGAAGGTGGGATTGTGAATGGGACTTGATGGGTGGGATTTCATAAATTAATTGTCCATGTCCTTATTTCACTAGTAGAATAAATGCTTACTGCTGCTATCAAGTTGTTGTGGTTTTAGCTGTACACAGCAATAAACTACGATAGGAGAAAAAAAGCGTTTAGAACAACTTATTGTTGCGGTTTCTAGAAAAAACCGTAGCAATAGACCTAAAAAAATAATTTCTTGATCTATTGCTGCAGTTGGTATAAGAACCCGCAGCAATACAATATGCATTCTATTAAAATTGTTAGGGTTTCACCCTATCTCCTCTTATAATCCAGCAGCCGTTTTCTCTTGCCTCTCACTCTCCTCAAAACCCATCATCCTCTATATCATTCTCTTCTCTCTTCTCAATTCTCATCCTCTCTCGCTGACAATCGTCGCATCGGCAGCTCGCCGACGACCTCTCTCCTCACTCGTCCTCTCATCCTCAGATCTCTCTCAACCCTCCCTCACTCTCCTAAACCGGCCTTTTGTCACCCCCTATTCATTGCCTCTCTTCCTCCCTGTCGTCCCCCTCACTCTCTCTTCTTCACCTACTGCGCTTACTCACTAGCCAAGCCGCCAACTACGGTTCATGCTGCCGCTCACGGTCCTTACATCGCCAAGCTGTCACCGTCGCTGTCGCTCTTCTCTTCTCATCAGCAAGCGATACTCGCTCATCGCCGTTGCTCCAACAGCAAGCGATACTCGCCGCCGCCTCTCTCTTTTCCATCACCGTTGCTCCAAGAGCTTTCCCTACTCGCTGGCTGTTCGTTTTTGTTTTTTTATTTTATTTTTTATTTTGCAGCGTTCTTGTTTTTTGGTTTTAGTTTCTTAGTTTTTTTGGATTTTGTTTCTTAGTTTGTTTATTTTAGTTTCTTAGTTTCTTCGTTTGTTTTTCTTAGTTTTAGTTTCTTTTTCTGTTTTTATATATCTTTTTTGTTTTGTATATCTTTTGTAATTAGTGCTTTTGTAACTTTGAAACAAATTGCAGTAAATTATTGTAGGTATTTTTGTATTGTAATTAATTAATATTGAACATGTTATAAATATTTTCCTGCATTAGGGGGTTTTGGATAAACATCTTTGGTTTTTACACTTTGTTGCTCATTTAAAATTGCCAGAATTTTACCTGTATCTATTGCTACGGTTTTGGGAAACAACCGTAACAATAGGTCTTAAATTATTGTTGCGGTTTTTGTAGCTGCAGCAATAGGTTTGACCTGCGGCGGTGCGAAATCCGCAACAATAGACAACTTAAAAACCGCAGCAATAGGTCTTAAATTATTGTTGCGGTTTTTGTAGCTGCAGCAATAGGTTTGACCTGCGGCGGTGCGAAATCCGCAACAATAGACAACTTAAAAACCGCAGCAATAGGTCTTAAATTATTGTTGCGGTTTTTGTAGCAGCAGCAATAAGTTGGACCTGCGGTGGTGCGAAATACGCAGCAATAGACCACTTAAAAACCGCATCAATATACAATTATTCTTCTAGTGTTTGATATAGACCCTGTTTGGCACTAGTGTTTTAGGTAGCGGTAGCAGTATTATTTTTTGAAAGAGAAATTTCATCAATTGAATGTCAAATGACATCTAAAATAAGTATCAAAGAAAAACAAGATATAATCGGACAAGATCAAATCAAATTCGTCTTTAAAGAAACTACAATGAACCAGATCGAGTAATATAAAGCAGCCTCATTGTATTTGCTGAATCAAGTAGCTAATGATGGGAAATCTATCATTCTAACATAGTTTGGGGAAGAAAATTCTTGATTTAACCATGTTGACCGCATCCGAATTTCCAGTATCTTTATGTTGATGGTCTTGAACTTCAACCAATAGAAACAATTTTCCATATCATTTTTTAAACTTCCACGTGTGAAGAGAATAAAACCAAATTCCAAACTCCCATGAAAGGACAGAGAGAACCCAAAAATTGGGTAGAAATTAAAACTCTTAAAAAGAGAGAGAATGGGGATTATTAATAACAAAAGCAATGAAAACTAGAAGAAAAATGAAGAATCGGGGGCTTACCACCATCAAAATGATGATGGCAGCCCTAAACTAGAAGAAAAAGATTAGGGTTTTTTTAGGAGGAAGACGAGAGAGGGGAGAGGAGGCTAGGGTTTATAAAGTATTCTCTCCAACTTATTTTTTTACCCACTGTACATAATTTACCTAGGTAGCGGGTAGCAGTTGGACAAGATCAAAACACTATTTAAGAAAATTATGAGTGTTTAGTAAGATATTGGTTGTAGTAGCAGGTAGCGGTTGGAGTAAATTATGGGTAGCAGTTGGTGTAGATTATGGGTAGCGGTTGGAGTAGATTATGGGTAGCGGTTTTAGAACGTTACTACAAGTAACGTTTGAGATTTAAAGGTAGCGGTTCAATGAATAAACACTTTATAATAGTATGAGGTAGAATAGTTAACCAATGTTTTTAATTTCTTTTTCCTTTTTCTGTTTATTAATTGCGTTTTTTATGGCAATTCATTGTTTTTCCCTTACAATAGCAAGGATGTGATTTAAATATTTATTTTAAATAGAAAATATAATTAATATTTCACAATATTTTATACTCCAAATTCCACAAGCATTTTAGTTAAATTAAATAGGTAATATAAATTGTTTGAGAGTTGTATATTATCTTAAATATATACATTTCTTTGAGTAGCTAAAAAGTCATATACTCCTTCTGTGAAAGTTCTTTGAAAAATAAATATTGAATCTAACAATTGAAGTAACTAATGGAATCGTTGAAGTTTATTTCATATTTGAATTAATGTAATTTATTATTATCTTTTATAATTTCAACAACTATTTTTGCCAAACACTTCACAACTACTTTTGCCAAACACTTCTAATTAAACAACTAATTTAGACATTAACACTTCTAATTCCATTAACATCTATTTGTACCCGTAAAAAAGAACCACTAGTTTCGCTAAACAGGCCCGTGGTAATTGGTTGGGAATTGTTGATGAACCTTATGAATTGACTAAATTGCCCACATCTACAAGTACTTCAACGGTTCAACCGAACCCGATCTCTCTCCTCAATCATCACTTACATGATACTTACATCTACCAGCCTCCCACTCCAACCCCAAGCCCCTCTCACCGAAATTCAACTGGAAAATTCGTCCCACCACTTCTACCACCATCGAACTCCGGCCATTTCTTATTTTGCAATCCCAAATAACTCATGTTTGTGAAATTATATATTAGGAATATGTCTAATAAGTACTTCCTCCGTTCTTTATCTATTGCAACAATGAGATTTTTACACTATTCACTCACCACCCTTTAACCATCTATTGTGATCTTTACGTAAGAATAAATATAGTCATGTGAGGTCTAATTTTTTTTAAATTTTTACTAAAAAGTAATTAAAGATATTAATAGTTAAAGTTGTGCATTGGCAAGCGTCAAAACTCTATTATTGCAATAGAAAAAGAACGGACGAAGTATTTAATTAGTACTAGACATTAAATATGTTTTAGAGATAGTTGTCTAGTACTAATTAAACACTTATTGGAAATATTCGTTAAGATATTATTTCCCTAAGATACTAATATATCCTATTTATTCTACCGTAATATTCCTAATAAAAAGGGGTAATGAAGAGGGCAGCGACGTTGGAAGCCATGGTTGGAGCAACAAAGAACATATGTTCAAGTGAAAATGTGCAATCTTCCTTAATTGTTGTGCTTGAGGTTAGTTGAGTTTGAATTACTAATTATTACTCCCTTTGGATTTTATTACTATATTTTTCTTTTAGTACAAATCACACTAGAGAGTCAAAGTTATGTATGTGAATAGTGTCAAAAGTTAAAGCGGGTAAACTAATAAAAACCGGAGGGAGTATATAAATCTGGTGCTCGCTCACTTGGTGGCTGCATGGCTGGTGCTGATTTTGTTTGGTTGAATTTTGTATAAATACTGATTTTGTTACTAAACTAAGATGTTGTGCTTTGTTTGTTGTGACAGATGTAATTAACGAAACAAATAATAATGAACAATCAACACAAGAATTAACATGGTTTACTAACAATATGTTAGCTACGTCCACAGGCAGAGAAGAAACGGTTTTATTAGTTTAGAAGAGAGCACATATTACAGAATTGTTTGGGGGCAGAGGTTAATAATAGACCCCCGTGCTAGGTTAATTTTAGCGTCAGATAAATAATTCAATGCATAGTTCAACATTGTTTTTGATATTGGAGTTATATGAAGAAGTAATGTGTTACGTGCATCCCTTTTGCAGTGTTGAGATTTCCTGAGTCGATTGTTCTGATAGTGTGTGCAGTGGTAGTCAGTCTTTGTGCTTTGCTCTAAGTTCTAACTCTTATATTTGGGTAATTGATAGTCGCACTTGAAGAGCTGCAAGGTAGCAGACAGGTTAAGTGAGTTACCTGATGATATTCTTGTTTCTGTTCTCTCTCGGTTAAAGCTGAAGGAAGCAGCTAGGACTAGTGTATTATCTCAAAGATGGAGCAGTTTGTGGACTTTTACTACTGGTACCTTGGATTTCCATTATGCGGATCCAGTTCCTGATGGGCTAGAGAGGGCCCGTATATATCTTGTCATATGTCTTTGCAATCGAATGAGCAAGGAGGTACCTCTAGTCAAAAGGCCTGAGTTTACAGCTAGGGTGAACCACGTCTTGAGCCTGCACCAAGGTTCCACAATTGATGAATTTGAAGTATATGCTAAGTGCTAAGTTGTTTGGCCGAATAAGAGAAAGTATTATTGATAAATGGCTGCACTTTGCTTTTCAAAAGAGAGTCAAAAGACTTAAACTGGACTTTAGAGAGAGAGTCTGCACCACTCAGATAATGTACTCCCTTAAAAAGCCATTGCTCCGCAAGTTTAGCTCTCATCTTGATTCCCTCACAGTACTTTATTTGAATAAGGTGGCTGGTTCGAGCAAGATTATACACTATTTTCTGTTGAAATGCTGTTTTCTTGACGAATTACACGTGGAGCGGTCATGTTGTCTTGTCGAGATGAAAGTCCCTGGTCCAATGCCACAGTTAAGGTGCTTGAAGATAATAGATTGTTTGAAGCTCAAGTTCATTGAGATCCGTGCTATTAACATTTTGGTATTTGCCTATCATAGTATCATGGGATAAATGTACCGGTGACTTTTGGGAAAGCCCCTCCTCTAGTTGATGCTTCCCTTGGTAGTTCGTATGCTTCCTATTTAATTAAAAACATCAGCCACTTCCCTAGCTATTTTAGCAGTGTGGAGTCACTGCAATTGGACTTATCGGGCTACCGCCTGGTTAGTGTTCATATTATCTCACTTTATATTTGTTGTATCTTGGTGTATGGTGTAGCACCTCCTATTGCATGCTATAGTTCTTTAACAAGCTGAGTTTCATGTTGAGTTATAAGTATGCTATAAATCGGAAGTTATTTGTCAATACCATAATTGTGCATTGATGCTTCAAAGAACTTTATAATGGTATGGTTGAGTGCTTGTTGCCTCTAATAGAATGTATGTACACTTTGGCGATTTGTAGATTGTATTGGATACCCTCATAATTATACTAGTTGCTAGTTTTTTTTACCGTCACCATGAAGTTTGGTTCATTATACTACTTTTCCTTTGGGATCACCAGAAACAGCTCATTATCTTACGCACAATTTTATTGTTCAAATATGTTGGTTAATGGTGGTTAGTTGGTGTTTGCAACCTTAGCTCCTTATGTAGTTGTTTATGATTCAAATAGTTTCTACAGTAGTAGGTGGCTAGGTACAACCTTTTGTAATTGTTTTTAGCTATGGAGTGCAGGGCTCAACTTATTACTACATCATACCATATTCCTGTGCTTCTCCTTTTTCCTATGGTGGTTTATTGTGGGAAGGAGTAAAATGTACACATTCTGATCCCCGTAACTGGAAACATGCTGTTTCCATACATTCACTACAACTTGTGATGCAGAGATTGTCTTTTTTTTTTTCTTTTCTTGCAGAGCTTCATTAATTGACTGTCATATTCTGCTGACTTAACTCAGTTAAAAGTTGGGTGTTCATGCTTGATGATTAATGAGTACAGTACACTAGTAAGATTCAATTGTGGCCTATCGCCTTGCCTTGTTTCTCGTGGTCGCGTCAGAACTTTTTAATATTTTCAATTTTGAAGACAAGTATTGGTTGTGTCTTTCCTTTCGTGGTGATACACATATTGGTTCTTTCACTTTCCCGTTCTTCTTCTGCTTCCATGTGGGAGAATAAGCTTTTGGTTCTTCCTTGTTTTGGGTCCTTGCATTTAATGGCTGTGTTTTTCATGCTTTAGGGTGATACACATTTGGTTCTTTCCTCTTGTGAATGATTCTTCATGTCCCATACCATTGTTGAGCTATTTCATGGAGATTCTGGGCATTGGTAATGGTTTTTGACGAAGACTTTGGGGAGGAGTAGGTGGAAAACGTTGTGAATTGCCTTCCATAAAGTCTCTCTTGATCTTTTCTTTAGCAGTAAACTAAAAGTTTATGTTTTGGTTTGCCTTCCAATCAAGATTATCTTGGAATTCTCAATGAAATGATTGGTTGTGTCCTTCCTTTGGGGACTCTCAAGTGGGGTATCCGATAGCTTTGAAATCTGTTTTTTTTGTTCTTATACTGAATCACAATTCAATACTTCTCAAGTTCTTAGTTCTTACACCAGGTTAGTCAGCTGTTCTCAAGGTCAATTAATAAGTCTCCTTTTTATATGATTCCATCTGTTATTTGCGACCTCAAGCATTCTAGGTCTGTGCTCCGCATATTTGATTGTGATGGTGACTTTCAATGTGGTTTTTTCAGTAAAAGAGCGGAGAGTTGTTTTCAAAATTATTGTTAGTATGAGATTGTGTTAGTTTGATGTTCTACTGAGGAACACAGCTGGTGGAGGAGTTTGTCTTTGTTGTGTGGATTCCTGGTGCTTGAGCTGTGTATTAGCATTTCCACATTAACTTGCTTTGATTGGACTTTAGGTTCAATAATGAGAACCTCGCATCATGATTTCAGAGAGCTAACACCAGTCACAGAAAGCAGATGTAGTGTAGGATTTGAAGTGAGTGTAATTACCGAGTTTGCGACATTATTGAGTTTAACTGGAATGGCAAAGGTTGCACTTTTGTTTTGGATGTGACAACGTGGAAATTTCAGAAAGGTCGAACACTGATACCTTTAATGTTCCTAGCTCTGACCACCATTGTACTGTTAGGTGGCGAGAAAAATGATCTCCACATTCTCTTTGTGATCTTGATACGAAATGATAATAGTCTCTTGGGACTTGGGGAGGGGAGTTGTTTTTTTGTTTGTCAACTCGAGTATATTATAGAGAGAGCATTAAGGGTTTCTGATAACTCATTGAAATGTAGTCATGCGTGAATTATGCATTGAGTTTAAGTAAGAGTGAGAGGAACAACTAATTTGTTTAACGAAGCCTTTTGTTTTAATGTTAGGGGTTTGGGAGAGAAAGGAGGTCCTATTGGAATTTTATTTTATTTTTTGGTCGTCCTCCAAGCAACAAATCTTGATTTTAAATTAAGCGTTCAATATAATTCGGTTTTAGGAATCCAGGTTTGAGGTTGGGTTTGTATTATTTTCATTATGTGGGATGGATGCTAGAGTTAATAAGGTAGATTCACTTTGTATTTTGAACAACTACTAGTATTTTGACCCGGGCCATGTCACGGGTCAGTTATAATTATCAAATAGATTATTATTATTCATAAATTTCATAATTGATTTTATTAGCTTTTTGTAATTTCCTATCTAGTGCAAAATTAAAAAAAAATGCACGTTGTGGCATGATAAGTTGTTTTAAAAAAACTTCTAAGGAATTGATATAAAAATAACAATTTCAACGGAATTGGGTAAAAGAATGTTATTACCTTAATAAAATTGTTAGAGATTAAAAAGCTTGTCTATGTCTTTATAGTTACATATAATTATAAGACTTTTTTATGTTTTACTTTGAAACATGAACATTGGAATTGTAGTGGATGGGTGGTTAAACTCACACTTTTCATTTCAAATGTCATGTGTCCGAATCCTAGTAGCTACACATTGTTAATATTTTGAAATGAGATCATAAATATCCGTATTAGAAGCTTGAGAAGAGTGTCACATGGCACCTACATTGGAGAGTGTCATGTGACACCGTTCCTTTAATATGAATGTCTTTTAATATATTTGTATAGATATTAAAAACTTTGGTGTGTATTAATTTATTATCATTTCCCATCTTTTTGCATAGAGCTCAAGTGTTGGCTGAATTACCCACTTTCGAAAATCATAGAGATTTAAAGCTCGTGCTTCAAGGATTTGGTGTTGGGAGCTTTCTTGACTGTTGTGCTTCCTTCTTTAAAAGATGTCCAATCTTGAGAAGATTTTCATTGAATGTGAGTTCTTGATTTAATTTTCAGTTTGTCAAATGTTGTGTTCTTTGTTAAAAGAGAAGTTTTGCATTTCAACTTGTTGCTAGGCCCGGGTATGCCCCGAGTAAGGAAAATTTTCATTTATTAATATTATATTTCAAGATGATAACACTAAATATCATTTGGTCTAGTAATTAAGACTTTAGTATATAAACTTGAAGTGATGGGATGAAACCCTATACTATACAATTTCTATTTTTTTTATTGTATGTGGATTACATGGAGTAAAACTCCCTTAGGGAGAGCGCCACGTGGCACCATTCCTTGTTTAGGAACGCATTTTAATAATATACTAGTTATTAGGCTCGAGCTACGCCCCGTATAATTATATCTTTCACTTATTAATAGTTTACTCTAAAATGGTAACATCGAGTATCACTTGGTTTAATTTAGTGGTTAAGACTTTAGTATTATATGCTTATGATCACGGGGTCGAATCTTGTACAATGCATTTTCTATGTTTTTTATTGTATTTTTTTCGGTTAAAGAGGCATGCATTGATAAAAAAAGGCTACATGTTAGGGCCTAAACTGCCCATTACAATCCGAAATCATAAATTCATTACAACTAGTAGGGGGAAGATGTAAAGTCTTCATAACATAAATGTCCATGTCAAAAGTCCTGCTTTCTTTGGCCAAAGTATCAGCTACTCGATTATCTTCGCGCCTCACGAACATGAACTTCACCTCCCTGAAATCCTATTTGCGCTCCCTACAAATACTCAACACATTCGAAAAAGCGGCATTTTGAATTACATCCTGATTGAGAAGCTTTACTGCCTCAAGACAATCCGAGCATACAACAATATTAGTGTACTGAAAACTATGAGCCAAGCGAAGTCCATTAACTATTGCAAGCAATTCGGTCATTTTGGCATTAACAGTAAAGATTCTCTTTTGATAACCCGCAACCCAAGTTCCATCAGGCCTACGAAGGCTACCTGCCGTTCCAGCAGGTTCGAGGGGTGAAGTAAAGGACGCATTGACATGGATAACACCACAACCAAACTCACGCATATTAAGAGGGATGGGGGGAGCTTCTGAACCATGTTCTGGTTGTGCACCGCGAGGGTGGATATAAATTCAGCAGCTGCGAAGGTCGCTCTTTTGATGGTGACAAGAGGGGTAGGGGTCGGTGTAAGAACATATAGATGCATATAGCGGAATTTCAGGAAACAAATTTCCTAACATCTATCACAAGATCGCATGCATAGCAAAAATATGAATCATATAATAAGGAAAAGAATGTACAACCTTTGTAGCGTGTTTTCCACCGGATTGCAAGTGCTAGAGATCAAAGAACAGCAATTGATGTCCCTCTACTTAGTCCACGAGCACCAATTGAATTCCCACGTTTGCTAGAACGGAAGAGGATGAACAGATTTCACTCTCTTGCTTTTTAGGGAGGGTGGCCGGATTTTCCAAAGGGAAATAATAGGGTTTCTTTTTCTCTCTCTTTTCAGTTTGAATGTTACTGTCAAAATGAACGTTCTTTTTCTCTCTGCTATTATAACCTTTTATAATAGTAGGAGAATAAAATAAGAGAGAGACCTAACCTAACCCTACTTTCTCCTATTGGCCGGTTTCCTTACTTCAATTAGTTACTACAATGTGTGACCTCATAGGATTAGGTTAACTTAGTTGTAGGTACAATCAATATTGTTCTACTAACCAACATTTATTCTCTAGCAAGTAAATGTGATTACTAAACTAAAGTAATTAATTATCTCTATAATAATTTCCTTTTATATTTAGTAATTGCTGGGATGTCTAAGGACATATTCCTTCAATCTCCCACTTGTCCGAAGACAAGAGCGCAATGCTAAATTCCTTAAGTCACTTAATGCCAAATTTGATAACACCATGTTATTCTCAAATTTATGTTCCTTGATCGCTGAGTTCGAACTGCTCAAATAAGGATTAACTCTTTAATCCTATTCCTCATGGCCATGCAATTTTCCAGTTCTCGCTCATCAAGAGGCCCAGACACCATTCCTATTTAATAGGAGGACTTATCCACTCTTGTATGACCATAACTCCCACTCAATTTTTAGTCCACCTGATCACTGCCTTTATAACCTCCTTTTACGGCGCGGCGTTTAACAGTGTCAAAGTTAAACTAATTATGTTGTGGTTATTAGGACATACTCATGTCTAAGGAATCCACTAAATATAGTAGTTCGATTCTACTTTTAGAATCTAATTAGGTCAAGTCTCAATGTATCAAATATACATCCATATAATCAATTAGACATCTCTATGTCTCCATAGCCCATGGAACTGCGCTATCAATTAATTATATACTAGTCTTTTAAATAAATCACTTATGTCCAATTTAGTGATTTAGACTAGGGACTTTAAATAAATTGTGATTTTCAGTTCACTTTATAGGGTTCCAATATCAAAACGTTTTCGATAATCCTATTTGAAAGCACAAATTATTTGGACATTTTATTTAATACTAAACCAAACAATTAAATACGAAACGGATTTTTATTGATAAACATCCAAAGCATAATCAATGTCCTTACAATTGTAAACATGAAGTAAACAACCTAAAGCCATTCTCCCATATTCTTAAGCCCTATAGACCTAGTATGACACTCATGCTTAGGTTGAGCAAGCGGTTTAGTCAGAGGATCTGCTACGTTATCCTCAGTATGAACCTTGCTTACTTTCACATCCTCTCTACCAACGATTTCTCGAATGAGATGGAATTTCCCGAGCACATGTTTAGACCTTTGATGCGATCCGGGTTCCTTAGGCGAGCAATGGCACCATTGTTGTCACAATACAACTCAATGCCATTCTCAATGCTAGGAACTACAAGCAAGCTCACCAATGAACTTTTTGATCCAAACAGCTTCCTTTCTTTGCATCATCACCGCTGCAATATACTCGGCCTCCGTTGTAGAATCCGCGATGGTACTCTGCTTAGAGCTCTTCCAGGCTCACAGCTCCTCCATTGAGACAAAATATGAAACCAGACTGAGATCGGAATTCATCTTTGTCACTCTGGAAGCTTGCATCGGTGTATCCAGTAACAACCAACTCACTATCTCCACCATAAACCAAAAAATTATCCTTAGTCCTTCGCAAGTACTTAAGGATGTTTTTCGCTGCAATCCAGTGCGCATCTCCTGGATTTGACTGGTATCTGCTGCATATACTCAAAGCATATGCAACATCCGGTCGAGTGCATATCATGGCATACATAATGGATCCTACAGCGAAGCATAGGGAACATTACTCATACGCTTGACCTCATCGGGACTCGAAGGACACCGAGTCTTGCCAAGTGCAATGCCATGTTGCATGGGAATGAAACCTCTTTTGGAGTTTTCCAGCTTGAACCTTGCAAGAACCTTATCAATATAAGTTTCCTGACCGAGCCCAATTAGCCTTTTCGATCTATCTCTATAGATCTTTATTCCAATATGTACTCTCGCCTCTCCTAGGTCTTTCATAGAGAAACAATTTTTAAGCCATTCCTTGACTGACTCAAGCATGGTCTTATCATTTCCTATGAGAAGTATGTCATCCACATACAAGACCAGAAAAGTAATACTACTCCCACTTAACTTCTTGTATACACAAGATTCCTCTTCATTTCTGAGAAAGCCAAAATTCTTGACTGCCTCATCAAATCTGAGGTTCCAACTCCTTGATGCTTGCTTTAGTCCATAAATGGACTTCTTAAGCTTGCATACCCTCCCCTGGATTTTCTAGATCTTCAAAACCTTGTGGTTGTGTCATGTACACATCCTCTTTCAAGAACCCATTCAAGAAAGCGGTTTTGACATCCATCTGCCATATTTCATAGTCATGAAAGGCAAAGAATCGCAAGGATTATCCTAATGGACTTCAAGATGGCTACTGGTGAGAAGGTTTCATCATAGTCAATACCATGAATTTGTTTGAAACCTTTCGCCACCAACCTTGCTTTGAAAACACTAATGTTTCCATCCTTGTCTGTTTTCAACTTGAAAATCCATTTGCATCCAATGGGTTTTACCCCATCGTGCAAATCAACCAAGTCCCATACTTGATTTTCGGACATGGAATCCATTTCGATTTCATGGCCTCAAGCCATCTTTCGGAGTCTTGACTCTCCAAAGCATCTTTGTAGCTAGTAGGTTCTTCCGATTCTAAAATCGTTATTTCGAACTTTCGGTCAAAAGGAAATCAATATATCTCTTTGACGGAATGATGGTCCTACTAGACCTACGTTGGGGAACAACAGAAGAAGTTTCTACCTCATTAGGTTGAGTGACTTCGCACGGAGTATCTCCATGTGGGACGGTAGGAGGTACGTGAATTGAATGCACCGCCTCCTGAGCATTTTCATGCCGGGCCGCCTCTGATGAGGTGTTAACCTCATCCGTTTGTTGCTCATCTCGAATTTCTTCGAGATATACATTTCTCCCACTTGTTTTTCTGGAAATAAACTCCTTTTTCCAGAAAGACACCATTACGAGCAACAAACACTTTGTTTTCGTTTTGGTTGTAGAAGTAGTATCCCTTAGTCTCTTTTGGGTAACCGACAAAGAGACATTTATCGGATTTGGGTGAAAGCTTATCAGAAAGTAAACGTATTACATAGGCTTCACAACCCCATATCCTTAGAAAAGACAATTTTGGAACGTTTCCAGTCCACATTTCATATGGTGTCTTTTCCACTGCTTTGGATGGTGCTCTGTTAAGTGTGAATGCCGCTGTTTCAAGCGCAAATCCCCAGAATGAAATAGGAAGATCAGCAAGACTCATCATGGATCGAACCATATCAAGTAGGGTTCGATTCCTTCTTTCAAAAATGCCATTCAACTATGGTGTTCCTGGTGGAGTCCATTGTGAAAGTATTCCACAATCCTTCAAATGATCACCAAATTCTTGCGATAAATATTCACCACCACGATCGGATCGTAATGCCTTAATTTTCTTCCCAAGTTGGTTTTGTACTTCATTCTGGAATTCCTTAAATTTTTCAAAGGATTCCGACTTATGCCGCATGAGGTAAACAAATCCAAATCGGCTCACATCATCGGTAAAAGTAATGAAGTAATTGTACCCTCCCCTGGCCAACGTACTCATGGGTCCGCACACATCTGTATGTATGAGGGCCAAAAGGTCATTGGCCCTTTCACTTGAACTTGTGAAAGGTGACTTTGTCATTTTCCCCATTAAGCAAAACTCACAAGTATCAAATGATTCGAAATCAAATGATTTGAGAATTCCATCTTTATGAAGCTTCTCAATACGCTTTGAACTTATGTGGCCTAATCGACAATGCCATAGGTATGTCGGGTTTGAATCATTTGTTTTAGGTTTCTTGCTGTCTATGTTATAGATGTGGGTTTCTAAGTCTAGCACATATAAACCATTTGATAACTTAGCTGAGACATAGAATAAATCATTCAAATAAGCAGAACCACAATTATTCTTAATTTGAAATGAGAAACCTTCCGAATCCAAAACCGGAATCGAAACAATATTCTTGGTAATAGTTGGAACATAATAACAATTATAAAGTTCTAATACTAAACCGGAAAGGTAAAAGTAGACTACAATCTCCCACGACCCAAAGCAAGAACTCGTGCTCCATTGCCCACGCGGAGGTCCACTTCTCCTTTGCTCAATGATCTACTTCTTTTTAGTGCCTCGCACATTACAAATAATGTGAGATCCACACGCGATATCAAATACCCATGAAGTAGAAGTAGATAAGTTAATCTCTATAACATAAATACACGAAGTTGAAGCACCACTCTTCTTATCCTCTAGATATTTGGGGCGGTTCCTCTTCCGAAGGCCAATCTTATGGCGAGTGGAAGCACTCATGTAGTCTCTTTACTTTTGCCTTAGGAGTGGCCTTTGGCTTTGAAGTATCATCGGTGGCAACAACCTTGCCCTTGTTCTTCTTCCGAGGTGCCCCCTTTTTCTTGAATTGCTTGCCTTTCCTAACCATTAGAACATCCCTATGTTCGGGTTCAAAGGCAAGCTCCTTTCACTGAGTAAGCATACCATGCAGCTCTTTGCAAGGTAGCCTCCCCTCCTTGCATGTAAAAATTCAACCGAAAGTTTTGAAAGTTCTCGAGCAAGGATTTGATCACAATATCGGTTGCTAGTTCTCACGGGATAAGGGAAGCCCAATTTTTCCATGATCCGAAAATGTCCAATCATATTGAACACATGCGGACCAACAGGTTTTCCTTTTCCCAACTTGCATTCCAAAGAACTTACAATGAGCTTCAAACCTCTCCCGGCCTCGCGTTCTTCCGAAACATAGTTTTCAGCTGTTGGAGGATGGAATAGGCGTCCAGACCATCAAAACGTTTTTGAAATTCTGGTTCCATGCAAGCAAGCATCAAACATGTTACTTGCACTGAATTTGCCTCAATGGTTTGTCTTGCTCTCCTTTCAGCTGGAGTAGCGAGTGTCTAGCGGGGTTCGGGGAGAGGATTATCAAGAACACTTTCCCTTCCTTCACTCTCGAGAACGATTCTCACAACCATTTCCCATTCTAGGAAGTTATGAGCGGTTAGTTTGTCCTTTTCGAGTAAATAGCGCAAATTAAAACCGGGGTGGTTGTTGTTGTTTGAACCAGACATGATAACTACAACAAAAGAATAATAAAGCAAGATTCAATCAATGGTTATCAAGAAAGTAGCAATTAAACAGATTTTAATTACTTACTACCCTTTATTCAAAATAAGAGTCCCCTATTGAATAAAGAAACACCAAGATCCCCTCCCACTACAATCAAACGGACTTTGGCCCTGCCTTCAATTTATAGTAGTTGAGGTAAGTAAACATTTTACTAATTATAACTAATTATAATTCTTGGTAGACAGGTTAACAACTCCTTGTTTACTCCTATCTCTTTGCTTCAAAACCCAAAACTTTGTCTTTTGATGATTTTGTTGAGTTAAACCAAACATTAACATGTAAGTTTCAAAAACCCACCCTACTATCCCCGGATAAAATGAGCAACACCCTGCTTTAGCAGAATCTATTACTTATATCTAAGGCGTTATAGGTGTTGTTTGGAAAAGCAATTAAACTCAATATTACATGTTGGGGACCTAAGTTTACTATGTTGGTTAATTTAAAGTGAACACATAACATAAATAACCACACATATATAAACTTAAGCAAGCATTTAAACATGATAAATGAATAAATGCATATAAGTATAATTAAAAGTGATCCTAGTATGGCCCCTAAACTTAGGAAAACTAATCTTCATGAATTCCTCCTTGAATCTCTTGGATCTCCATCTTTAATTCTCCAGGGAACTTCATTCTTGATTACATAACATTTATAATTTAAATAACTGGAATTTAAATTACAAAAATACAAACGATACGCAGATCGCATTTGATTTACATAAAATTGAACGATGCGCAGATCGTATTTTCTATCCTAGTTTTGGGCCATACTAGTCATAACATGCAAAACATAATATCAAACATATTATATTAAGCATCCATGCATTTTTAATATCATAATGAAATAAACATTAAAAATCACTTATTAACAATTAATAAGCAAATAAAACATGTCATTAACAATTAATAGTAAACATGTCAATTTTGTTAAACTTAGCAAATTTAAAAAATAACTAAAGCAAAGACGTATAGATGCATATAGCGGAATTTCAGGAAACAATTTCCTAACATTTATCATAGGATCGCAAACACAACCAAACATATGAATCATTCAATAGGGATTAAACATCAAACCTTTGTAGCGTGATTTCCCTATTGTATGCAAGCTTTTGAAGATCCGAGAGCCCCAAGTGTTGCTCCTCTACTTAGTCCACGAGCACCAATTGAATTCCCACGTTTGCTAGAACGGAAGAGGATGAACAGATTTCACTCTCTTGCTTTTTAGGGAGGGTGGCCGGATTTTCCAAAGGGAAATAATAGGGTTTCTTTTTCTCTCTCTTTTCAGTTTGAATGTTACTGTCAAAATGAACGTTCTTTTTCTCTCTGCTATTATAACCTTTTATAATAGTAGGAGAATAAAATAAGAGAGAGGCCTAACCTAACCCTACTTTCTCCTATTGGCCGGTTTCCTTACTTCAATTAGTTACTACAATGTGTGACCTCATAGGATTAGGTTAACTTAGTTGTAGGTACAATCAATATTGTTCTACTAACCAACATTTATTCTCTAGCAAGTAAATGTGATTACTAAACTAACGTAATTAATTATCTCTATAATAATTTCCTTTTATATTTAGTAATTGCCGGGATGTCTAAGGACATATTCTTTCAGTCGGGCTACCTTTGAAGATGCGCTTATTACGGTTTCACCATATTTCGTGACAAATGAAGGGGAAGAGAATACTCCATGGCATATTTTTTACCTTGACATGGTTGAGAAGGTTTTGGGAGCACCAAACATCTTTCTCCACCACGTCCTGGCCCGTGTCAATAGGAATCAACTCCCAAATAGGAGTTGCATCTATGTAATCACGAAGCACATGAAGGATGCTCTTCTCAACATCATGACAACGGCTGCAACAAGGGTTAAGAACTATTCTCCGGGAGTGGAGGAGAGTTTGAGGGGGGATACGACCATGCCACAAGAGCCAAAGAAAGAACTTCAGTTTGGGTGGGTGATGACCATTCCATACCCAATTGATCGGCTTATGGAGCTTGTGATTTTTGGAATTTACGAGGGAAATTGCTTGTTTGATTGAGAATGAGTTATTTTTAACGAGGGATGAGAAAGGCATATCCTGCCTATTTGAAGGAGTCCAAAGCAAGCTATAGATATGGGATATGATATACTCCGGGAGTTCGATGGAGAAGGGTATTCCATCCCAATCTCCCATATGCCAATATTAGCTCACACTCGCGTTCAAATCTGTAGCAGTTAGGGCGCCTATGACATGGCTTCTAATTGGGCAAATGCCTAGCCAATTGTCAAACCAAAATGAAACAGAATGTCCGTTCCCTAGGTTCCATTGACAGCTAGACTCCAGAATATTCCACCCCTTGCCTATACTTTGCCAAACCTGCGAGCCCTTGTTGAATTTTGTTATGCCATTCTTGTGGATATATTTTGAGTTAATACACTGTTGGGCAAGGTTCGGGGGGCCATGGCACATTTTCCACCCTAGCTTGTCTTTGTTGTGTGGATTTCTGGTGCTTGAGCTGTGTATTAGCATTTCCACATTATCTTGCTTTGATTGGACTTTTAGGTTCAATAATGAGAACCTCGCATCATGATTTCAGAGAGCTGACACCAGTCACAGAAAGCAGGTGTAGTGTAGGATTGAAGTGAGTGTAATTACCGAGTTTGCAACATTATTGGGTTTAACTGGAATGGCAAAGATTGCACTTTTGTTTTGGATGTGACAACGTGGAAATTTCAGAAAGGTCGAACGCTGATACCTTTAATGTTCCTAGCTCTGACCACCATTGTACTGTTAGGTGGCGAGAAAAATGATCTCCACATTCTCTTTGTGATCTTGATACGAAATGATAATAGTCTCTTGGGACTTGGGGAGGGGAGTTGTTTCTTTGTTTGTCAACTCAAGTATATTATAGAGAGCCCGTAAAAAAAAAAAAAAAAAAAAAAGTATATTATAGAGAGAGCATTAAGGGTTACTGATAACTCATTGAAATGTGATAACTCATTGAAATGTAGTCATACGTGAATTATGCATTGAGTTTAAGTAAGAGTGAGAGGAACAGCTAATTTGTTTAACGAAGCCTTTTGTTTTAATGTTAGGGGTTTGGGAGAGAAAGGAGGTCCTATTGGAATTTTATTTTATTTTTTGGTCGTCCTCCAAGCAACAAATCTTCATTTTAAATTAAGCGTTCAGTATTTATTCGGTTTTAGGAATCCAGGTTTGAGGTTGGGTTTGTATTATTTTCATTATGTGGGATGGATGCTAGAGTTAATAAGGTAGATTCACTTTGTGGCTCGTAAATTTTTACCTATGTTACTCCGACACCTTCATTTACCTCAAAAACTGCAAGTCGTGTCTAGTTGTATCCAACACGACACTTCAATTGGATACTTCATTTTAAACTAAAAACTTGACTTTTTTCTACAAAATAGCCGAGTCGGACACTTGGACACCCATATCCGAGTAGATACTCAATCCATGTCTGAGTAACATAACATTTTACATATTTTGAACAACTATATTAAAAACTTTGGTGTGTATTAATTTATTATCATTTCCCATCCTTTTGCAGAGAGCTGAAGTGTTGCCTGAATTACCCACTTTCGAAAATCTTAGAGATTTAAAGCTGATGCTGGAAGGATTTGGCGTTGGGAACAGTCTTGACTGTTGTGATTCCTTCTTTATAAGACGTCCAATCTTGAGAAGATTTTCATTAAATGTGAGTTCTTGATTTAATTTTCAGTTTTTCAAATGTTGTGTTCTTTGTTAGAAGAGCAGTTTTTGCATTTCAGCTAGTTGTTAGGCCCCAGTTACGCCCCGACTAAGGAAATTTTTCATTTATTAATATTATATTTCAAGATAATAACATATTATTTGGTCTAGTGGTTAAGACTTTAGTATATAAAATTGAAGGCATGGGATCAAACACTATACTATGTAATTTCTAATTTTTTTTACTGTATGTGGATTACATGGAGTAAAACGTCCTTAAAGAGAGCGTTACGTGGCACTGTTCCTTGTTTAGGAACGCCTTTTAATAATATATATTAGTATAGATAGAAATTGGTATAATTTTCAGTTTGTCAAATGTTGTGTTCTTTGTTAGAAGAGTAGTTTTTGCATTTCAATATTGTTATAATGGTCGATTTAATGTGCCGTCGTTACTAAGACAACTCGGGTTATGATGGCCTTTTATAGTTTTCAGGTAAAGCTGCTAACTTGTTTGGGGACTCGGACCTTTGTATCTTTATGTTGTGTGATGCTTGATCAGTGATGTTAGGGAAAAAACAAAATTGCAGCCTGCTTCCACCCATCCCCTCATCCCTAATTATTGTCAAGAACTTGTATTGTCGGATTGTAATAAGCTTTTTGCCATAACTGCTTAATCTATGTTACCGTTCACCAAAAAAAAAAAAAATGTCTGCTTCCAACCAACCATAAACTGTCTTTTTCCATTTACAATTTGTAGGGAGATTAGCGAATTATGTTACACTGCTCTATACTTGGCTATTTGTCTTCTTTATTGTCGTACAATCGTACTAAATGCTCTTCTTCCTTATTGGTCAGCCTTTATGAAACAGAAAATCTATACACTTTTTGTACTTCTGTAATTTTCTTATGGTTTGCCTTATTACTTCCTCCATTTGTGTTTTAGTGGTTACGGTTACTATTCATACGCCAAAAAAAAAAAATTCTTTTGAGATAACTTTACCAATAAAGCTTAGGCACATTAGTACTTTTGTCGAAATTTTTTGCCGGAAAAGGAAACTAAGGAAAATTGGGAGGAAGTATACTTCGTCTTTGGTTTGTTTGTCCCCTTTTTGATCCTTCAATCTCTTTCGGTGTTGTCCTTTTTTCATTATGATGTTCCACATCTTGAACTACATAGACATAATCAATAGTATGGTGAAACTAGGCCTCTCCAATAAAAGGTACCGGGCGACGATGTGCTGAGGATTGGAGGAGATCAAGAGAAGCACAGAGTGTCTTCACAGTTTCGTAAAGGTGCTTGAACTTGAAGGCTTCTGTGGGTCTGAAGAAACAGTTGAGGTAGATTGTTCGATAGTAAGTTGTCTTCCCTCATTGGAGCAGGTAATCTTGCGTCCATCCTTTAGTAATCTTGTTGACAAAGTTGAGATCGATGAGAAGGTGGCCGATCTATCCAAGCATCTGAAGATGATAATGCCTCCTAGAGCTGAGCTGATTGTGTATATTATACACGTACCTAGAGTGTAGCATCATACATAACTTATGTAGTAGGTTAGTTTATCATCGCACTAAGTTATGTAGCGCTATATAATTTATAACTTTCCTCCGTTCTTTTTTAATTGCAACGTTTTTTCTTATTTGGAAGTTTCATATTAATTACAACATTTTCTTTTTGGTAATATCTTCTCTCTATTTCTCCTATTACATGAGTCCTACTTTTTATCTATCTCTCCTCTTTACATAAGTTTCTTAAAAAATGTGTCAATGGGGTATGTTGCAATTATTATAGAATGGAGAAAGTAGTAGAATAAGATCATTTACACTAAGCCATGTAGCATCATAATATATGACCTAGTAGGTTGATCATCTTTTTAGTGTACTCTCACAATCTATGAGTCTTTGGGGGTGAGGTTTCCTTTACCATCCCCCCTCCCTCCAAGGAGTCTAACCTGCAAACCTGGCTGGTTGTAGATGTTCGAGGTGCCAGTAGGGTCATTCATCTTACCAACCTAAAAAAAAAAAAAGTTTAAAACTTGTATATGTACACACTTTATTCTCTAAATTTTTAAAAAATATTCTGTTGTTTCAATTACATATAGAAGTCATAAAGTATGTCAGGCTGTCACTTTTTGTCAAGCTCATTCTAATTATCTCGTCATTATACTTTTCACTGATTGATTAGTATGGAATCATACAAGAGATTAGAGAATAATATGAAAGAATGCTATACCTTGGGTTGAGAAACAAAGAGGGCTAAATCACTGGGATTAATTTAGGGCAATCTGAAATATGATTTCACTTTCTCAAATACTTGTAAACTAGTAACGTGGAATGTATGAGATAAAAACTCTTTATTTTGATTTGTTAAGTATTTACAAATAGATTAAATGTACTGGTAGTATTTGCTAGTTTTTGACTTTTTGGTAGAACTATTATTAAATAACTAGTTATTAGGCCCGGGCTATGCTACGGGTAAGGAAAATTTTCATTTATTAATATTATACATTAAAATGATAACACTAAATAACACTTGGTCTAGTGGTTAAGATGTTAGTATATACGGTTCTTTCACCATATACCTCTGACAATTTTTTTTTTGCACCATATACTCTTTCAACTTTTAATGTATAATATTAATACAGGGGTGGTGGTGCAGTGGGCCGGGGAGGGGGGCTGCGGGCCGGGGTGGTGGTGCAGTGGGGGGAAAGGGTAAGGGGTGCGGGAGGGTTGTTTAGGGTTAGGTATTAGATTAAGAGTTAGGGTTAGGGTTAGGGGTAGGGGTAGGGGTAGATTTAGGTTACTTAATTAGGGTTAGGGGAGGATTAGGGCCTAATGACTAACGGAAGTATAACACCGTTAGTCGAAAGAGTAGTTTGATGTATTTTTTGAAAAGTGGAGGGTATATGGTGAATTTGGAAAGTTGAAAGGGTATATGGTGCAAAAAAAAATTGTCAGGGGTATATAATGAAAAAAACCTTGAAGTCACGGGATCAAACCTCATGCTATGTAATTTCTAATTTTCTTAACTATATGTGGATTACATGAAGTAGAAAGCGCTTAGGGAGAGCGCGACGTCTGACGTGGCACCGTTCTTTAGGGGTGAGGTTTACCTTACTATCCCTCTCCCTCCTAGGGAGTCTGACCTACAAACCTGTCAGGTTAAAACCTGAGCGAGATTCCAGTTTAGCAGGGTCCTTCATCTTACATACTTAAAAAAAAAAATTAATACGGTTTTTTTTTACCATATACCCTTGACAATTTTTTTATTCACCAAATACCCCTACTTTTTTCATAATTAGATTAGAGGGTTTAATGAGCTCTCTTTCTCCCTCCTACTATATCGGTTCATTTTTATATCTCTATCTTTGTCCTCTCGTTATTCTTTTTGTGCATATTTCAATGTTGCGAGTATAAAAAATAAGGATTTATATATTCCAATTGGAACTGTTTTATGAAGGGAAAAGTAGTCTGATACAAATTTTCTTGCATACAAGTGGTCAAAACTCAAAAGCACTAAAGGCCATCACAACCAACTCCTCCACCTCTCTCACCCCAATTGTGACAAGGAACTCTGACTCCCTGATTGCAGTTAAAAACGTCAGGACAAATTCCTTTGTGTGCTCTGCAAGGCTGCCCTGTATTATAAACTAGAAATAACCAGTTCCAAAAACATCCAGACCCACAAATAAGTTGAGCCAAAATGGAAAGCCATAATTGCAACCTAAAACAACTTCCTCCAGTGGCAGTGGTGATTGTACCACTTCCAGCACAAGGCCATCTTAACCAACTCCTCCATCTTTCTCACCTCATCACCTCCTACGGCATACCCGTCCATTACGCCGGTTCCACCACCCACAACCGCCAAGCGAAACTCCGTCTCCAAGGTTGGGACTCACAAAGTTTAACCAAAATCCAATTCCATGACTTCCAACTCCCTCCTTACCACTCACCCCCTCCAAGTATAGACATCTCCTCCCCTTTTCCTGATCACTGGACCGCACTCTTTGAGGCGTCTACGCATCTTCGGGAGCCCATATCTCAACTCTTGCACCAACTCGCGCAAAAGTTCAATAGAGTTGTAGTCATTCATGATAACCTTATGGCCTTCGTGGTTCAAGATGTGAAGCTCATCCCGAATGCTAAAGCCTTTACCTTCATTCCGATTTCGGCCTTTGCCATGTTTTCATACTCATGGGAAAGCATACCTGAGGAAGTCAAACTGTTTCAGCTAGATTCAAAAGAGATCCCACAAAATATTCCTACTCATGAAGGGTGCGCAACGAAAGAAATGTTGGAGTTTGCAACAAAACAAATAGAATGTCTTGGGTTCGAGTCAGGGTGGATTTACAACACCTCTAGAGCTATAGAAGGCAGATATGTCACTTTGTTGGATAAGCTATATTCGAGTAAGTCACAGATAAAACACTTTGCAATAGGACCGTTTCATCCGGTGCATATCAAAAATGAAAACAGTGAAAACAGACATCAATGCCTAAAATGGTTAGATGAGCAAGAGAAAGGCTCAGTGATTTATGTGTCTTTTGGGTCATCAACATCTTTCACAGATGATCAGATTGAAGAGCTGGCAAACGGGTTGGAGCAAAGCGAGGTGAAGTTTTTATGGGTGCTCCGAAGAGCAGACCCGAATGATGTTTTTGAAGAAGCTGATAGAGTCAGAAAGGCTCAACTTCTAGAAGGATATGAAGACAGGGTGAAAAACAGGGGAATGGTAGTTAGAGATTGGGCACCACAGCTTGAAATACTAGCACATCCGTCGACTGGCGGGTTTATGAGTCATTGTGGGTGGAATTCATGTATGGAAACTATGAGTATGGGTGTGCCGGTTGCGGCGTGGCCAATGCATTCTGATCAGCCAAGGAATGCAGTTTTGCTGACCGAGGTGCTTAAAATTGGCCTATTGGTGAGAGATTGGGCACACCGTGGCGAGGTTGTGAAGTCAGGTACTATAGAGAATGTGGTGAAGACATTGATGGCATCACAAGAAGGCAAAGAGATGAAGAAAAGGGTTTCTGAGTTGGGTGAAAGTATTAAAGGATCAGTTGCTGAAGGTTGTGTGAGTTGTTTAGAAAGGGATTCTTTCATATCCCACATCTCTAAATAATGCAACCTTGTTTGCTTTTTTTTTCTTTTGGGTTTGGCTATAAAGTAGACATGTGTTTTAGTGTTTTCTATGTTATATCCTAGCACTTTTTATTTGTTTTATGTTGTAAATTTTCGTTTATTTTCTTATCTCAAGTTCTTTAGACCATACATTAGAAGAGAATATTTCCAACAAAAAATTTATCTTGTTGCTCCATTGCATGCTTAGTGTCGAGCTCTTTTAAAGCTGAAATTTCTTCTCCCTTCGTATGTAAATCTAAAGCACTAAAGATATAAAAAATTAATGGTAATAACATCGACAAAATGGATGGATATAATATAGAACATATATAAAGTTCAAGGGTACAACTTTAAAGAACAAAAAAACATTAGGAATCCATCATAGAAAATGCTAAAACACACGAGTACCACTAATCAGAAGCCTTTATGCTCATTCGTTTTTGAAGAGTTAAAAAATCATCTAACCAATGAGGGTGTGATATGCGCACCTCATCTGAATGAAGAGGGGGTAAGGGGGGGGGAATATCTAACCAACTTTTTTTCTTTTTACAGTCAGTCATAAATCCGAGGTACAATTCGTCCTGAATAGACGTTTCAATAACAGTCAAGCATGCAAAGATGCGAAGTAGTAGAATGCCAAAAGTTGCATATGAATCACCAAGCATTTAATAAGATTTCCTAGAATCAATATGAAACCTTGTAATAGTCTCACTCTTCACAAATGATGAGATATAGGGCTGGAATATAGAGCATGGATGATCACAGAAATTTAAAGAAGTCAAGAGTGCAAATATTGATTTTGTATACTAGTATATATGTGTGGTTATAGATGAAAATACATTTGAATACAAGTGAGGCCTGCAGTTTCTATATATGGAGAACAAGTTAACTAGTGAACAACAAAGATGGATTAGTGTGGCATCCAGTGTCCACTCCAAGCATATGCAGCTGACTGGTGATGAAACCTTAAAATGATTCTTATTGACTTAAGAGACGAATCAAATTATCATGATTCATAGAAATGCATTTTCAACAAATCTTAGATAAGTTATTCCTACTTACAACTTAGTGACAATCATGGCCAAACCAACTATGACTTCCCAATCCGAGGTACCCTTAGTCATCATCATTTCGACTGTGAATCCACCATAGAAGATTTGAGAGAGAGTTGCCATCATCAAAACCCTTCAAATTTCTTAACTTCTCTAGGGCACTCCCTTTGTCATATATTCCTTCCAAAGCATACACAAATCCCTTCCATCCTTCTTCTACCCCGTCCCTTTCCAAAGCCGGCATTGTCCAATTCACGAGATCTTTCACACAGTTTGCATCAGGAAATGAAGCCTCAGTAATAGGCAATATTGGAAGGACTTGAATTCCAAGCCTACACTCCTTCCACTCTTGGTGGTGCAAACCAAAGTCCATTGTCCCTTTTGTTAGCCCATAGAACACCCACCACCTTGTTCTCGCAGCTAAAATCGTCCTCATACATTCCCTCTCCTTCTCTTACATGCCACCATGTTTGTGCAGACTGCATCTCCATAGCTGCAAGAGATGAACCAACGGAAAAAAGATGGGTATCTCCATAAGCCAACCCCATTAAAGCGCAGAATAATATGCATTCACTGCCTCACTTGTGCTTTCCTGATTCCTCCCATCAGCAAATTCTGTGAGCCCACCAGCCCAAGAATGCAGCTTATACAAATCGAAACATCTCAAACGTGTATAATTTGATTTGGCTTTACCTCATGAAATCTGCCATCAATGAATATGCCTGAGGTCCGTACTTCCTTTCCCAAGCAGGATCAATCTTAGCAAGAACTGCAATTGTGTAAAGGAAGTACCCCAAATGGTAATGGTGATCATTAAAAATCCCAAAACTAAAATCAGCCCCGGAATCTATTGAACCTTGTTTCGTCACTATTCCACCCCATATTCTATCATACAAAAGTCCGTTTCCATTGAAAGTCCCATCTAACCAAGGCTCAATAGTTTCGCTCAAAAATTTCCTAACCATAGGAATTACATCACGATAACAAACTTCCTCAGCAATCAACGCCATCCTAGCAGCTCGAGCGAGCAATTTCCCGCAGAAGCACGAGGATGTTGTCGATATAGAGCTCGAATCTAAAGCCTCGACATCTCTAGTTAGAGCTGATATAATTTCAGCATAAGATTCTTCCCTAATACCCCTAATTGAATGCCAAGTAACCGAAACACGCTGAGTCCTCAATGACCATGAATCCCCAACAACACCCACAAGTTCCCCATCAATGCTCTTATACTTAAAATCATCCAAAACGGCAACATTTTTATCCTCTGATAAAAACTTAAGATGTAAAGGATGAGCAAGCATTAATAAATCACCCCACCCTAATACCCCTAATTGAATGCCAAGTAATATATTCACAAGTTTATATAATTCTCTTCCATAACTTCATCTCCTAAACAGGCCTGGCCCTGTGCCGGTCCAAAATGAGACTCAGCACAGGGCCTCACTTGCAAATGGCCAAATGGGGCCCCAAATTTTGAAAAAAAAAAAATTGCTTCTCTCTCTTACTGTACTCTGCTCTGTCTCTCTCTCCTTAATCACGCTTCCCTGTACTTCTCTCTTTCCTTTCTTTTTCCCCCAAAATTTCTGAACTTTCATCTCTCTCCTTACTTTTCCCCCCCAAAATCTCTGAACTTTAATCTCTCTCCTTACCCCTTTCTTTCTCTTCTTACAAACCCCTAAACCTCTTAACTACTTTCTCACCATTTCCTTGAATATAAAAATATCATTGTTTTAATAGAGAGGAGTGCAAGAGAGGATTTACAGGCGACATAATCCGACCAGCGAACACCAATTACCGACGAACGTTTTGATGGAGTATGGACTTGAATATGATTTTTTCAATCCATCAATATTGTTCACTCCTGGTTTCGACTTGCCGCAAGTCGCCGTTGTCGGAAGCCAAAGTAACGGTAAATCGAGCGTTCTTGAAGCGCTTGTTGGACGCAATTTCTTGCCGCAAGGGTGCGATATTTGTACGCATCGTCCGCTTGTGCTTCAGTTGTTGCAGACTAAGAACAGTGATGAGGAGTGGGGAGAGTTCTTACATCTTCCTGGAAAGAGATTCTTTGATTTCAATGATATTCGGAGGGAAATTCAGGTGAATTTAATTTTTATTGCGTTTTTTGTAGTTTTAGATATTCGGAATTTGAATGCTTGATTTTGAAATGAGAAGTTTCTTTATCTTCTCGGAACGAGATTCTTTGATTTCAATGATATTCGGAGGGAAATTCAAGTGAATTGAATTTTTATTGCGTTTTTATAGTTTTAGATGTTTGGAATTTGAATGTTTGAGTTAATTATTGATTGAATTTGTTCTCCAAATGCTCGAGTTTGCCAGAGCAATAAATGAGTTGAGAAACGGTAGATCTTTGCCTCTTGCTGGTGGATTTTTTTAGTGAATTCTTATGTGGGTTTTTGAATCTGGGTTTTTTTTTCTCAATTTGGATAATCTCGTTGAAGATTCTTTGTGATTTGTATCTGGGTTATGTGTGTTTGAAGAATGTGGGTTCTTTTTAATTTTGTTGAGTTTGAGATTTTTTTAAATATGTTTTTAGTGATTTATATCTGTTTTTAGTTATTTAATTGTGCCTTTGAGTATGTTTGAAACAACTTAGAAACCGTAAGATAGATTTTATAAGGGCCTCTTTTTTGACATCAGCACAGGGCCTCACTATTGTTTGGGCCGGGGCTGCTCCTAAATAAATGCAATGTACTACACATGGAACTAAAAAATCTAATACAATATACTACAACAATTTGAAGTCAAAGATAGATAATATAGATGGTGGGCAACCCTTTTTTTACACCAATAATTATTGATGCTCTAGATGAGAGCCTTTGTCAGCAACTAATAATTATTGATGTTCATGCATGTTCCTTCTCAGAACTCCATTCATATTTGTTTCACCTCAAATTGACTTAACGGTATCATATTCTCATTATTTTTATTAAAAGATATGAAGAACTCAAGCCAAAAAGTGGAGTTAATTAGTGGATCTGAATATAGCCGGCAAAATAGACCTGTATCCGTTGATCGGACCCGAATACTCGACTCGAAACCCGTTTTTCACCCTAAAATAATGACCCGAAATGGAACCGAAACCCGAATAACCCGGCCCGAAAGTAAATAGACCCGAATATAACCCGAACAGACCCGATAATGATGACCCCGAACCCGACCCGACCCATTAATCATTTCACTTAGTTTTATCAGTCTTATATGTGTTTTATTTATTTGCTAGATTAAAAACACGATTTAACCCGTCCTGACCTAACCCGACCCGATCTAACCTGACCGGATCTAACCCGTCCCGATGTGACCCGAAATTTAATGGACCCGAGATTGGCACGTACCCAAAACGGAACCGACCCAAATGTAACCATAACACAAAGTTGGCCCGATTATGACCCGACCCGTTTGCCACCTCTATGATCTGAACTTTGCTAAACGAAGAGGAATCCTTCCATATATGAAGAACTATTTAGTTAACAGCTCACCATAAAAACACAGTGCAAAAATTGTAAATCACGAATAATAATGCAGCAAAATCGTTCATTGTAATTTTTTTTATAAAAAATTAAAATTGTAGCAAAATTACAGTGCTCAAATCGTTCATTGCTAAATTTTTTTTTTTAAAGTAGAAATGCAGCAAAATTACAGTCCTCGTAGGAGAAGAGGGCAAAAACAGATCTGTTCATCGGAGAAGAGGAGAAAAGTTGAAAAACGAGTCGTCGGGGTCGGCGCGGTGGTCCAATATCCGGTGGTCGGGGCAGGAATCGTCGGTTCAGGCAAGTCGGCGGGCTCGAGAAGTTGAAGGGGGAAGCAGTTCACAAGAGGGGAGAGAGAGCTGGGTAATCAGCTAGGGTAAGGGTTTTCAAAACCCTGGGGCGTGGGGTAATGGGTAATCAAACTAGAGGATTTTGGGGGTAAGCTAATATGAAAAAAGGGTAAAGGGTTTCATTAAAGTGGTGAAACAAACAACATAAAAGGGTTTCAGTAATGCTCTTTCCCTTACCCTTTCTTGAGACCCCCAACCAAACGCCCCCTTAGTACTCCCTCTGTTTCTTTTTAATCTACACACTTTCCTTTTTAGTCTGTTTCTTTTTAATCTACACACTGTTGCTTTTTCTATTTTTGGTAATGTCACATCTACTTTCGTCTATTTTTCCACCCATGTCATCTACTTTTTAATATTTTAACCAATTTTTTAGGATTTTTATCTCACTTTTCAATTTTTCTCTCCACCTTTTCAGTTTCTCTCTCATACTTTTGCACTTTTTTCTTGGTTCTCCCCCAAAGTGAAGTGAGTAAATTAAAAAGAAACGAAGGGAGTACTACTTAGTAATGGTGGATGGAGGGAGTTGACTTTTTTTAAGTGTGTAAGAATGTGACTTGTAAGGGTAACTGATGGAGATTAGTAATGATGGATGGAGGGAGTTGAGGAGGAAAACTCTGGTTGTCTCTAACCTGAGACGTGATGATTCACACGTGTTTGATTATGGTCTAACATTACAATTTGACTAAATTATAAAAAAATGTTAACTAATTGCAAAAAGTGCGCAACTATTTTTACAGAAATTTTTTTAATGTAAATATATGTTAACTAACAAATTAAAACTCATAACTATTAACCAATAAACCATAATTATCAACCCAAATCATAACATCAACCAAAGCACCATAATCATGGCCCAAAAGATAACTTTTATCTAAACCTATAACTAACAATCCAAAACAATAACTATTAATCTCGAAAACCATAACAAATAACAAGCAAACCTTAACTATTTAGTATCCAACCAAGACCATATTTTATCTCCAAAACTATAACTAATAATTAACATGAAAACTATAACTAATAATGTGAAAACAATTACTAATAACTAAAAACTATAACTATTAAAACCTTAGAAATATAACCATTTACCCAGAACCATAACTATAACTAATAACATGAAAACTATAACTAATTAATAACGTGTAAAAATATTACTAATAATTCAAAACCATAACTATTAACCTTACAAATATAACAATTTTACCCCGAACGATAACTATTTACCTGGAAACGATAACTAATTACCAAAAAATCATAACTACTTACCCAAAACATATATTACGACGAAAATCATAACTATCTACCTAAAAACCATAACTCATAATAAGAGATACATTAGAGTTTAAACCCATTGATAGAGGTAAACAATGAGTTTTGAGAATTAAGAATATACTCCCTATTTTTTTAAGGGAATTAAGAATATACTTGCTCAACTTTGATGCAACAATGTTGTTGTTTAAGCGGGAGAAACTAAACTAAGCATCATCAAGATTGAAGAAGACACGAAAAAGGACATTAGTTAGTTGAAAATTTCAAATGTTCGAAAAAAAAGAAAGAGTTATAGGTTTCAAAGAGAAATGGAAATTGGGTGGAGGAGTGGGCAATGACAGTGCAGAGGAGAGAGAGACGAATGGGTAAAGGAGAGATAAATGAGAGTTGGTAAAGGAGAGGGGACATAGCCACAGAGGAGAGAGAAAATATAAATTGAGGGGAAATGTGATGGTTTTACTAGTATAACTAATAGGGACAAGTGCTTAACTAATTCCGCTGTTAGCATGACATCAGTTGGCCTCATATTAACACCAACATAAGACCGTCTTTTTAAAGAATTTGTGTTATAACTATCTCTCTGGGAATCCTTGCCCTAACCCCTATGTTTCTCTCTACATTTATATACATCTATCTATCCAATAAGGATAGGACAAAAACACTAAATCAGCTTTAGGATTTTTTTTGGGCAAAACTACATTTCTTTTTGCAAGTTATGGGAATTACTATCTTTGTTAATTTTTTTTTACAATTTAACTACTTCTGTTGTTTTAAAAGTTAGAATATTGCTATCTTGTAACAGTTGCAATCAAATTTTCTATCTTGTGGGGTACCAGGGCCGTCTCGTACAATTTAGGGGCCCTATGCAAAACTAAATTATGAGGCCCTAAATGGTAGAAAAAATTAAGCTAGCAAGAATCATTATAAAAGTTGAGCAAAAAAATTTTAAACATGAATCACTATTAAAAAAATTTACAATTAAGAAATAAAAATCGAAATTTGATAATTGAACAATTCACATAGCCAAAAATGATAAGAAAATAGTAATAAAATCAACCAAATTCCAGATTATCAAAACCAAAAAAAAACAACTAAAAGAAATTTCAGAATTTAGAAATTACCTTGTACTCAGAGAAGGAATAATTCAATTATCACCATCCTTTTATCGAAAAGATGAAATGAGAAGGAGTAATCGAACCTTGACAATGGCTGAATCAAAGTCTCGAGGAAGAAGAATCCACCACACTAAATCTGCTGCATTGATTATCTTCCCCAGTATACTTTTGCCATTATAGTCCATCTTCTTTATCCCCATAAACAAAAGCAACAAAAAAAAAACCTCCATTTTCACAAATCAGAATACAAAAAATTGTAATTAATCGAAAGAATAAATTTTTTATTACTTCTTTTTGGCGAGAAGCAGCATCACCCACACATATCAAGCACTTCAATTTCATTCTGAACAATGGTCAGTGGATGTCATACTTCTTCAAAATATTAGGATCTTTAACTCCAGCCATGACATAATTAAGAGCTACAGAGTACAAACCATCAAACCCAGTCAATCAACCAATTGAGTATAAGATGAGTGGTGTTTGACATGGATGATGGGGTTGGGTAATTCGAAAAAGAAAGAGAGATTTGATTTCTTTTAGGTGAAAAAACCTAATGTTTAGTTTTGAAAGCAGACAAGCAGTAAATGTAGAAGGATTAAATTTTTTTGGGAATAGGAAACGGTAGAGAGCTTTCATTAATGGGGGTTTTGGAAATGGGAAGGGGAAAGCGTGAAACTAGCGGAACAAAAGCGTGAAGTTGAATTTTTTTTTTTTTCACTTTGGGCAGTCAATAAAAATAATTGGGCCCTTAGAATTTTGGGGGCCCTGTGCAGTTGCTCACCCTGCATAGGGCCTTAATCGGGCCTGTGGGGTACACTCCTTTATCTACTGATTTTGAATTCATTCCAACAACTCAGAGGTCGTTTGGTTGGAGCTCAATTTCCTTGGAAATACAATTTCCTAGGAATTAGCTAAATGAGTTTGTGTTTGGTTAGCAATTAAAGATGGGAGCATGGGAAATGGAACTTCCAAGGGAAATTGTAATTCCTATGGGACATGGGAAATAACTTACCAAGGAGGGGGTTGGTGAGTTGAAATTCCCATGTCATTTTCTAGGAAATAAATTCTAATAGATTAACCAAACACATTATGCCTATTTTATAGGAAATTGAAAAGAGAAATAATTTCCCATGAAATACAACTTCCTATAGGAATTTATTTCCCGCGCGAACCAAACGAGCTCTCAAAATTGGCTCAATCTTTTCCTTTCACTCTTCACTCATCACCTTCTTCCCGTGATTGCTAAATCCACCTCTACTTTACCAAACACAACCCCTCCCCCAATATCCAAAATACCCTTAATTTCCTAACCTTCCTTGATCCTTCTCCCTTTCCCCATCCATTTTTCGGATCCTTCCTCATGCTCTTCAATCAGATATCCATTTCCCAATTCATTTATCAAATCCATGTGCCAATCCATTCAAACAGTAATCAATTTCGTGCATGCTCTTCAATCAAATTGCAGTTAGTTTTCGAGTGAGGAAATTCGCATAATTTGTGTGTTATAGTCGCGAATAAGTTTGCAGATTCTTGAAGTGAATTGCTGAATTTTCGAGTGAGGAATATTCGCAAATTGCAGGAAACATGAGATTTCCTAAAAAGGGATTAGCAGGTGTCAGTATTGGGCTGTTCCTTATTGGAAACACTTGCATCACGATTACTTAAATCTGTTAATTTATGCGACTTAGGTGTTCTCATATAGCAATTTATCTGTTAATCTGAGAATTCCTAACATGTGGATTAGCAGGTGACAAGTTAGGAGACCAGTGATATGTTAAGCGAATTGATTAATTAATTTACGAAATATTGTTCAAATATTGAATTCTTCCAGCATTTATGCACCCCTTTTGTAGACATTTAATTTAAATTATTTCCTATAATACAACAAGTTAGGAGACTAGTGATCATGTACAGTATAATGGCTTAACCTGCTACATCCAATCTTTACAAAATCATGTTATAATGTATATGTATGTGTGTGTGAAATTACTTGTTCACATTTAATTTAAATTACTACCTCCGTTCCGAATTAAACGCAACAATTTAGGGGGCACGGACTCCTAGTTGAAATTTCTTAGGGGGTGATTAAAAAAAGGGAGGGGTATTGTGATTAAGTTTAAGTGGAGAGATAAGGTGGGTCCAAAAAGAAAAAAACCGTCAGCAACCACCACTAACACCGCCACTGCCAGCACCCACCACCGCCAACCACCAGCCTTACATCCACCCACAACAAAACCACCACCACCGCCACTGCCAGTACTCACACACCGCCACTGCCATTGCCAGCAACCACACTAAAAACTACAAGTACAAACCACCGCCAACCACCAGCCTTACATCCACCCACAAAAAAAAGATCAACCACCACCACAATAAAACCCCAACTGAAAACCACCTGTAACACCCCGTAATTTTCACCCTTTATTTTTGGTGTGTGTTTATATTAAAACGATATTTTTTTCGTAAAAATGATTAATTTATTATTTAAATTATTTTGGAACGTGTTGTGAAAATGTGTATATTTTTTTATATGTTGTGATATATTTATATATATTTATTTTAAGTTGTTAGTTATTTATTTTAAAGGTTATATTAATTTCGTTATTTGTTTAGGCGTTTAGGATGCAGTTTTGTCGCGTAGCGTTTTTATAACGTTGTTGGACCGACTTGGGTGATGAAATGTTGCATCGCATGTGGCGTGTCATGCTGGCCGAAAATCAGCAAATATGGTGTGGAGGATGAAGAGTTTTGGTGCTCATTAAGTTAACCTTTGGATCTCTTGTAACCCCCTATTTATTTCCCCATTAACCCACCTTTATAATCACCCTTTAAACCATTGCTTAATGAGGTTATTAATCAGGTTTTTGCTGCATTCTAACCCCCATTTTCGTCCAACCCTTAGAGAGGAAGAGAAAGAGTTCTTCTCTCTTCTAGGATTTTTGTCCATTTTTGCACACCTATTTTTTTTGCATCATATCTCCTTCGTTTCTTATCCGAATTGAACGTGTGAGTAGTCAAAATCCATCTACTCGAAAAGATCTTGCTCGTGGTATAATTTGTTTTTGAAGAAAAGGAAAGATGCGACTGCAGTTTTTGTTTCAATCAGACGAGTCATCCGGTTTTTGTTCCCTGTCACACCTTCACGAAATTAGCCATATCCGGAGATCTAACCGTTGGATCATTTTCAAATTTGGACAGCACGTTTATAACATCGTGATCTTCACTACGACCAGAGCGATTGTGAATACAATTTTTCAATCGCCGGAAATCATGGTCGGACCAGAACAGCACGAAATGAGATTTTTCAATGTTCAAGAAGAAAACGCCTAGTGACTTGTTGCTACAATTATCGTTCGTTGTGCTTTGGAGTTAGAAGAGGAATTGGATTGTATGCGTAACTCTTAACTATCTCTTTAGACTCAGCTCTCCTCCCGACGTTCCAGGTAACTAGTAATTATCTTAGAACGATAGACATTAGAGTATTTTTTGGTATTAGATTATTACGCAAGGAAATTGTTTAAAATACTTTTTGTATGAAATTATTGATGAAATTATACGTGAATGTTCTTGATGTATGCTGTGTGAATATTATGTGCAGAAAAATAATTTTCGTTTGATTTTTACTATTTATTTGATTTATTTGGTAATTTATGCGTTTATGGCTTATTTGCAAAATAAATAGTGAACGAATGTTATAATTGCTGAAATTATTTTTAGTGAAGCATGTTATATGTTTTATATGTATTTCATGCCTTGGAATAATTTTTGTCTACTGTTTACAAGTTTATTTAATTGGTTTATCTGTTTTTACATTTTCGTGTATGTCAGTATATAAATCATGAAAATTATTTCTGGAGGCCGAAAAATTCATTTCTTTGCATATTATGTATTACTGTGAGTTTATGCATCTTATGTGAATTTTTGGCAATTTTTGGGCGTTTATTTCTATTTTTAATTATTATATTGGCTTTATTGAGTATTCAGTAAATTAATGTTTAAAAATACTTATAGAGTCCTAAAATTATAAATAAAATTTGTACCATGTCGGTAGGGCCATAATGGTCGTAATATAATTTTTGTGTTATTTTACTGATTTTACTTATTAGTTTAATAATTATTATCGTGTTTTTGTTGTGAATTTGAGGATATTCTTTTTAATTATTTGAGAGCTTGTTAATCAGAAATAATTTGTGATCTTTTATGTTCTTGGATGCTGGTGTTTAGTAGGTTGCTGTAAGTATTATTGGTATCATTATGTTTATGTTTGATTTATGTAAAAATGATTAATTGTGTACTATTCATTTATTTAATAAGCCTTGGAGTTAATTGGTGATGCATTTTTTATTGATATTGTCAGTGTTGTAAAAAAAAATTTCATTATTATTGTTGATGCTTAGTGATGTTCAAAGTATTGTGGTTGGAGATATTTGTTGTAAGTTTGTAAGTTACTACTTTGAGGATTTTTGAAGAACTACTTTTGATGAATTATGGGTATAAGGCCGGGTGGCATTCCTTTTGACGAATATTTTTGAGTTGAATGATACTTTTATGATATTTATGATTTTATTTTGAGATAAGAATATCCGGTGGGATAGATGTAGTCCCTGGTGAAGAACATGCCAACCACCTGGTTTGCGAACTAGGGGTACACCTGGGTTAATTGTTGTCATCCAAGAGGTCAGGGAGTTCTGCGTGTTCTACCCTGCATCGGGAGTTTGGCCATTCTTAGACACATGCAGTGGGGAACGTAAGCCCATAGACTGACCTGGAGATTGCGATCTGACAAACCTTAGGAAGTGAATTGCGATTCACTGGCGTTCGGTTTCTTACTCAATCACTTGTTTTACCTATACTTTTATTTTTATAAAAGTACTCTTGAGATGATTTATTTATTTTTATCCAATTCACTTGCTATTTATCATTTGCGTTACTTGTGAGTTATATGCAGGGGCGGATCCAGCGTGGGTTCAGTGGGTTCAACTGAACCCACAAGGATCCGCCGAGAAAACTGATTACAGGAAAACCGTGAAAATAGTTATATAGAAAACGCACAACCGTACATCACATTGTACTCTATAGCGCAGTGGTAGCGCGCGGAAGCTTGAAGTTTGGACTTGTTGTATGATCACGGGATCAAATCCCGGCAAGAGCAAGGGCCATTTTTTAGTTTTTTTTTTTCCCCTTTTCTTCCTTTGTGTTTTTATTACTACTACAACTTCTGTAACACCCCAGAATTTTCAAAGCGGAAAAGAAAGAAATAATAATATATTTAATATGACGATGGCGGAAACATCGTCTTCTGGGAATGTCACTACTACAAGAAATGCGTTTAAATAACAAAGTGATAAACCAACATAAGTAAATAGTATAAATAAACTAATTACTTAGATTAAAATCGAAATGAGACAACTATCTCAAACTAAAGAGAAGTCTAGAACTAAAACTCCTAATATATTATTTCTCGCATCTCAACCCGAGCCCAAAATCAAAGAAAATCCCCATCAACAAAACCTGCAAAATATACAACATAATTCCACAGTCAGTGGGGAGTAACTAGCAGTTCTCCCAGAACAATAGCAATCAAAGCACGATTCAGAAGAAGATTGTTAAGAAAGGAATAACATGCAATCATTACATCAATAGCATGCACATAGAAATCATAAAGCTCATAGATGAAACAAGTGATCGTCAACAGTAAGTAAACATGATAGAGTGAGTGACATAATTCTAATATATATAAATAATAATAAATCAAGAATTCAACAAGTTATTGAGTCAGAAACCGAACGCCAGTGATTCGCAAATCACTTCCTAAGGTTTGTCAGATCGCAATCTCCATGTCAGTCTATGGGCTTACGTTCCCCACTGCCTGTGTCTAAGAATGGTCAAACTCCCGATGCAGGGTAGAACATGCAGAACTTCCTGACTCTCGGACGACAACAATTAACCCAGGTGTACCCCTAGTTCGCAAACCAGGTGGTTGGCATGTTCTTCACCGGGGACTACATCTATCCCACCGGATATTCTTATCTCAAAATACACACATGCATATAATCCAAGTATCATTCATCTAAAATATTCATCAAAAAGGGATGCCACCCGGCCTTATACCCACAGTTCATCAAAACAGTTCTTCATAATTCCTCAAAATAAATCACTTATAAATTTTCAACAAATATCTCTCATAATAACACTTGAACATCTCCAAACATCATCAATGATAATATACTGGTTTTTACAGCAACCACAATTCAATCAAAAATACATCACCAATTAACTCTAAATCATATTCATTAAAAGAGTAGCAACAATTAATCATTTTCTTTCATAAATCAAACATAAACATGTGGTTACCCAATAATACATACTGTATACTACTGAAAATCAGCAACCCAGAATATAATAAATTATGAATTATTTCTGATTTACAAGCCCTCAAATAATTTAAAAGTGTATCCTTAATTTCACAACAAAAACACCATAATAATTATTAAACTAGTAAGTTCGAGCAGTAAAATCACACAAAAATTATCATACGCCCTAATGGCTCTACTGACATGGTACAATTTTTATTAATAATTTTCGGACTCCAAAAGTATTTTTAACAGTTAATATACAAATTCCTCAAATAAGCCATTATAATAATTAAAAATATAAAAAGCCGCCCAAAAATTACCAAAAATTTTCATAACATGTAAAAACTCACGGAAATACATAATATCCAAAGAAATTAATTTTTCTGCCTCTACAAATAATTTTCATGATTTATATACTGACAGAACCGAAATTATAAAAACAGATATATCAATTAAATAAAATAGTAAACAGTAGGCAAAAATTATTCTAAGGCATGGAATACATACTACGCGTGTAACATGATCTAAGAAAAATAATTTCATCAATTTTATCAATCGTTCCATAATTATTATGCAATTTAGCCAAAAACGCACAAAACACCAATTAAATCAAATAAATACTAAAAATCATGCGAAAATTATTTTTCTCTACACAGTATTCACATAGCATGTATCAAGTATATTCATGTCAAATTTCGTCAAAAATTTCATTCAAAAAGTATTTTAAATAATTCCTAGCGTAGTAATCTAATACCGAATAATACCCTAATCACTATGGTTCTAAGATAACTACTAGTTACCTGGATCGTCGGGAGGAGAGCTGAGTCTAAAGAGACAATCACGAGTTAAGCATGCAATCCCAAGGCATAACGAACGAGAATTGTAGCAACAAGTCACTAGGCATTTCTTCTTGAACATTGAAAACTCTTGTTTCGTACTGCTCTGTTACGACCATGATTCCCGATGATCAAAAGCTCAAATTCTAAATCTCTCCGGTTAGAATGTAGAACAAGACGTTATAAACGTTGTGTCCAAATTTGAAGACGATCCAACGGTTAGATCTCCGGCTACGGTTATTTTTGTGAAGGTGCGACAGGAAAAACCGGGTTGAACCTTTCTATTCTTTTCCTCTTCCTTTTCTCTCTTCCTTTTCTTGAAAAATGGTGAGGATTTAATGCAAATGATGCTGAACTTCTTTGAATAAAAATCAGAATTGTATGGATGTTTAATGGTTGAAATAAAGGGTTTTAATGAAGGAGAATGATTAGGGGGTTATAGGAGTTACAAAGCTACAAAGAGTCACAAGGAAAAATAAAAAGAAAAGAAAGAAGAGGAGCTCTCCTTCTCCATCTCCTTGGCCGGCTGTCAAGCCCAACACACCAACAAAAATTTCGGCCCAAATCAACAAGGGTCCATGCTTCTAAAGCCCGCTACTCGATAAATCGATAAATTCTTAAATCGCGCCTAAACTTTGAAAATACTTAATAATGAAAATAATTCTAATAAATTATATTATAAATATAAATATAATGCACACATTAACACACCATATAATAAAATAATAATTCGGCTCCCAAATTATAAAGAATAAAAATCATTAATCTAGAGAAAATAATAAATTATTTATTTTTTTACGAAAAGAATATCATTTTAAAATAAACTAACACCAAAAATAAAGGGTGAAAATTACGGGGTGTTACAACTTCAGTTCTTTTTTTTTCTTGGTTTTATTTTTCTTGTTTCTTCTAATCCTCTATTTTCTAGCTTCCCTTCTTTACAAATATTCCCCTCTCACCGAGTACTTATACATTAATATAAGATTCCAATACTTATTTTACCTAAAACTTATAAATATAAGGTAAAAATAATAGAGTTTAATTCATTAGTTGATTGAACGAAGATTAATATATGCAGGGTAATTATATTCATTTTTAATACCTAAATTTAAAATAATAGTTGTAAATTTATGTTTGTTTATCTCATTGAAAAAAATTAAAATTGAAATAAATTGTCTAACTCAAAATACAATCAACCGGTATAAATATTTTAAACGCCTTTAAAAATAATTATTAATATAAAAATCTCGCCGCACGCTTCGCGTGCTAGTTTCGGCTATATGTTTGAACAAGTTCGAACCCACGTGGTTCAATTCCTGGATCCGCCACTGGTTATATGGAAGTGGATGCATATTGTAGTTGACTTGACTTTATTCTTTCCTTTCTTATTAATCTATGTCTGAATCATGCTTTGATTTCTTTTGTTCTAGAAGAACTGCTAGTTACTCCCCACTGATTATGGATGTTTGTTGTATATTTTGCGGGTTTTGTTGATAGAATTTGGTTTTGGGCTCGGGTTGAGATGCGAGAATGAAATGATAGTTGTTTTAGGCCTAGACTGCTAGTTAGACTTTTCTCATTTGGAATACTCTGAATTAGTATTTATTGATATTATTTATTTAAGTTGGTCTCTTAACATAGTTATTTAAATACCTTTGTATTAGAAGTGACATTCCCAGAAGACGATGTTTCCACCATCGTCCTATAATACTATTTATTTTTTTCTTTTTTTTTCCGCTTTGAAATTCTGGGGTGTTACAGTTGGTATCAGAGCAAAACGCTCCTAAACTCTAAAAAAGAGTTGCTAATGATTCTTTGGAATTATTAGTTAGCCATAGGATATAAAATTTGCTTAGAAGTAAGTTTAGTTGTTTCTCTATAATGAGAGTGTTATGGGTAGAGTAAGTAAATGGAAGCCTTACGGGAATGTGGTGTGCTTTCATGCTTATGGAGCATATGTTATATGTATAGTTGTATCATTGGTGGAATTAGTCTACCAAGTTTGCTAATCTTATTTGCAGGGTCTCTTACATGTAATTTATTTTCTCTTTTATCAGAGTGCGCAGCGAAAGCGAAGTAATTTATAGCCTTCTCGGTTTAGTTGTGTTTAATTTGTTTTGTGTTTTGCAATTTACAAAATAAGCTTTAATTTTATTTTAATATAATCATGTGTGTTGCATTGCATTTATTTTATTTGATGGTTGCTTGATAGTATATGTTATTATGTGCGACGGTATATATTTTCTGTTCTTTTTCAATTAAGTGTTGTTTTTATGTGAGTACTACGTATCTGTTTTATTATTTACAAAACTTTCTAGTTTGAATTTATATTCCAAATTATATTTTAGATCTTTGAACTTAATAAAAATACTTATGTTAGAGTTATTTTCTGACTTTCAAATTTTGTTATTTTTAATATTTTGACATACTCTTTTGAAAAATGTTTAATTTCAATTGTTTTATAATGGTTTGGAAAAAGAAAGGGGTTATGAAATTGTCTTTCAAGATATTCTTCAAAATTTCTTACCGTCTTTGACCATCTATATTTATAAATATTTTTCTTTTAATATTTTTATTTTTCATGCTAATCCTTGTTTATCTTTTATTTATGGTAATAAGTTTTGTAGTCTTTGTAAATGAAAGTACTTTAATGAGTTGTCTTGTTGTTAGATTGAAATGTAGACGCAAACTATTCTGTTTTAACTTTTACTTTACTTACTTTTCTTATTAGCATTATTTTTTTTTTCAAACTCAAATGCGTGAAAGGGTCTCATTTACTAATTGTTGTTTCTTGTGTAAATATTTAGTGCTTTCTCATTTCATAGCAAAATTTTGGTTGTTTTCAATACTTATTATTTAATTCTTTGGATTTGACTGATCTGTTTTATATTCTTTGAAAACGAAATTTATATACTCAGTCTAAATTTTAAACTTGTTTGAGTTGATATTAAGTCATAATGGGTGATTCCTTTGACTTGTATGTCAATTTGATAAGTCTAACTTTTAAACTTGTTTGCGTTGATATTGAGTCATAATGGGTGATTCATGTGACTTGTATGTCAATTTGATAAGTTGACACATTTTATCTGTTTTGATTTAATTTCCTTTTTTTTTATATTAAGTTTATATTGGGTGATTCCAGTAAACTCTAATGTCGATTTGATAAGTTGGCTTTCAAATATTGTTTTGTTGATACTAGATTGCTGTGGGTGGTTCCATGCATATTTGTGTCGAGTTAGCAAATTTTATAATTGTTGTTAATAATTTATTACTTTATCGCCTATTTGTTATTAGTGTTTCGTCGTTGTGAAATTTATTTTAAAGTTTTCAGTTTCTTTTGCGAACTTTAATTTTCATATATATGTTTAGGAGGCGTACGCTCTTATAACATTATGTTATGACTTGTGTTCGTAAGTGCTATTTTAATAAAGCAGCTAGCTACTCTTTATTAAAGTGTCCTTATCTCTTTAAGTGGAGTATAAGCCCGTGTGGTTATCTCTATTCAAATTGGTTTGGCTATCTATTTACGAACTTTTTCTTCTTCGTTTCATTTCTAAAAATGTTTATGTATGGTCGGTTTTATACTTTTATAATTTTACGTAAATATTTATTCCTACTTCTATTGCAAAATTACATATAGTTTATTGTGCAAACATTTTTACCTTAAACTTTCTCTTGTCTTTGGTTCTTTCACATTTTATAACATGATTGTTGTTATCGTGCTTCTTTACTATACAACTCTTTTGGTCTTCCAAAATAAAATATATATTATTTGAGTTATCAAATTTTATATCTGCAAAGTTGTTTAGTTAACTAAAATCCATCGAATTCTGTTTTCTTAATGTTCTTCATCTAGAGTATTTTCTTTTGTCTCTTGGTTGTTTTGAAGTTTCGAGGACGAAACTCTTTTAAGGGGGAGTGATTGTAACAACCCGTAATTTTCACCCTTTATTTTTGGTGTGTGTTTATATTAAAACGATATTTTTTTCGTAAAAATGATTAATTTATTATTTAAATTATTTTGGAACGTGTTGTGAAAATGTGTATATATTTTTATATGTTGTGATATATTTATATATATTTATTTTAAGTTGTTAGTTATTTATTTTAAAGGTTATATTAATTTCGTTATTTGTTTAGGCGTTTAGGATGCAGTTTTGTCGCGTAGCGTTTTTGTAACGTTGTTGGACCGACTTGGGTGATGAAATGTTGCATCGCATGTGGCGTGTCATGCTGGCCGAAAATCAGCAAATATGGTGTGGAGGATGAAGAGTTTTGGTGCTCATTAAGTTAACCTTTGGATCTCTTGTAACCCCCTATTTATTTCCCCATTAACCCACCTTTATAATCACTCTTTAAACCATTGCTTAATGAGGTTATTAATAAGGTTTTTGCTGCATTCTAACCCCCATTTTCGTCCAACCCTTAGAGAGGAAGAGAAAGAGTTCTTCTCTCTTCTCGGATTTTCGTCCATTTTTGCACACCTATTTTGTTTGCATCATATCTCCTTCGTTTATTATCCGAATTGAAGGTGTGAGTAGTCAAAATCCATCTACTCGGAAAGCTCTTGCTCGTGGTATAATTTGTTTTTGAATAAAGGGAAATATGCGACTGCAGTTTTCGTTTCAATCAGACGAGTCATCCGGTTTTTGTTCCCTATCACACCTTCACAAAATTAACCATATCCGGAGATCTAACGGTTGGATCATTCTCAAATTTGGACAGCACATTTATAACATCTTGATCTTCACTTTGACCAGAGTGATTGTGAATACGATCTTGCAATCGCCGGAAATCATGGTCGGACCAGAACAGCACGAAATGAGATTTTTCAATGTTTAAGAAGAAAACGCCTAGTGACTTGTTGCTACAATTATCGTTCGTTGTGCTTTGGAGTTAGAAGAAGAATTGGATTGTATGCATAACTCTTAACTATCTCTTTAGACTCAGCTCTCCTCCCGACGTTCCAGGTAACTAGTAGTTATCTTAGAACGATAGAGATTAGAGTATTTTTTGGTATTAGATTATTACGCAAGGAAATTGTTTAAAATACTTTTTATATGAAATAATTGATGAAATTATACGTGAATGTTCTTGATGTATGCTGTGTGAATATTATGTGCAGAAAAATAATTTTCGTTTGATTTTTACTATGTATTTGATTTATTTGGTAATTTATGCGTTTATGGCTTATTTGCAAAATAAATAGTGAACGAATGTTATAATTGCTGAAATTATTTTTACTGAAGCATGTTATATGTTTTATATGTATTTCATGCCTTGGAATAATTTTTGTCTACTGTTTACAAGTTTATTTAATTGGTTTATCTGTTTTTACATTTTCGTGTATGTCAGTATATAAATCGTGAAAATTATTTCTGGAGGCCGAAAAATTTATTTCTTTGCATATTATGTATTAATGTGAGTTTATACATGTTATTTGAATTTTTGGTAATTTTTGGGCGTTTATTTCTATTTTTAATTATTATATTGGCTTTATTGAGTATTCTGTACATTAATGTTTAAAAATACTTATAGAGTCCGAAAATTATAAATAAAATTTGTACCATGTCAGTAGGGCGATAATGGTCGTAAGATAATTTTTGTGTTATTTTACTGATTGTACTAATTAGTTTAATAATTATTATCGTGTTTTTGTTGTGAATTTGAGGATATTCTTTTTAATTATTTGAGAGCTTGTTAATCAGAAATAATTTGTGATCTTTTATGTTCTTGGATGCTGGTGTTTAGTAGGTTGCTTTAAGTATTATTGGTATCATTATGTTTATGTTTGATTTATGTAAAAATGATTAATTGTGTACTATCATTTATTTAATAAGCCTTGGAGTTAATTGGTGATGCATTTCTGATTGATACTGTTAGTGTTGTAAAAAAATATTTCATTATTATTGTTGATGCTTAGTGATGTTCAAAGTATTGTGGTTGGAGATATTTGTTGTAAGTTTGTAAGTTACTACTTTGAGGATTTTTGAAGAACTACTTTTGATGAATTATGGGTATAAGGCCGGGTGCATTCCTTTTGACGAATATTTTTGAGCTGAATGATACTTTGATGATATTTATGATTTTATTTTGAGATAAGAATATCCGGTGGGATAGATGTAGTCCCTGGTGAAGAACATGCCAACCACCTGGTTTGCGAACTAGGGGTACACCTGGGTTAATTGTTGTCGTCCGAGAGGTCAGGGAGTTCTGCGTGTTCTACCCTGCATCGGGAGTTTGGCCATTCTTAGACACAGGCAGTGGGGAACGTAAGCCCATAGACTGACCTGGAGATTGCGATCTGACAAACCTTAGGAAGTGAATTGCGATTCACTGGCGTTCGGTTTCTTACTCAATCACTTGTTTTACCTATACTTTTATTTTTATAAAAGTACTCTTGAGATGATTTATTTATTTTTATCCAATTCACTTGCTATTTATCATTCATTTGCGTTACTTGTGAGTTATATGGAAGTGGATGCATATTGTAGTTGACTTGACTTTATTCTTTCCTTTCTTCTTAATCTATGTCTGAATCATGCTTTGGTTTCTTTTGTTCTGGGAGAACTGCTAGTTACTCCCCACTGATTGTGGATGTTTGTTGTATATTTTGCAGGTTTTGTTGATAGAAATCTTCTTTGGTTTTGGGCTCGGGTTGAGATGCGAGCTGAAATGATAGTTGTTTTAGGCCTAGACTGCTAGTTAGACTTTTCTCATTTGGAATACTCTGAATTAGTATTTATTGATATTATTTATTTAAGTTGGTCTCTTAACATAGTTATTTAAATACCTTTGTATTAGAAGTGGCATTCCCAGAAGACGATGTTTCCGCCATCGTCCTATAATACTATTTATTTTTTTCTTTTTTTTTCCGCTTTGAAATTCTGGGGTGTTACACCACCACTCCTACCACCGGCAACTGCAGATCGAAGTCCCAAAAACCCCCATCACCGTCAACCCCACAACCCCCAACAACACCACCGAAATCCACCACCAACAACACCTAAATCCAACCAAATCCCGAATCGACCTTGCCATCAAAACCCACTCCACCTCCACAACAACTTGAAGACCAGAGAAAGGGATCGGATAGAGAGAGATGCAGATCGAGAAGAGAGAGAAATCGAGGAGAGAGAACGAAGGAAGATGGAGCGCCGGCAGTTTTCAGTTGGAACGGACAGAGGACGGACGCCGGCGGTGGGGGCGTGATGGCAATAGTGGGGACGAATTCCGGTGGGGGGCGCGTGAGGAGAGAGAACGTGGTGGTGGGTGGGAGTGAGGAGAGAGAAACCTAAGGTGGTGGAAGTGAAGAGAGAGAAACTTAAGGGGGATGATGATGGAGGTTTAGATGATTATTAGGTATAATTAAGTATGGTTTAATTTTTTATTAAGGGTATTCCCGTAAATTCACACCTAAAAAACTTACCAAAGTAGAAAATTTGGAATTGTTGCATTTAATTTGAAACTTCCCAAAATGGAAACTGTTGCGTTTAATTTGGAACGGAGGTAGTATTACTTATCAAGTTATATATGCATATGACAGATAAAACTGAGAAGAAGACTCATTTAGATGGTAGGTTCGTGACAGTTTATGCCAGGGTTACTCATGCGGCTAGGAGATCATCATAGGATCCTAATTCGGGTGTTGGGATTTCCAACGAGGAGCATGTTGTCGAGCCAGAGCAACCCAAGGAACACAACGATGAACGCAAATGGTTGAAACATCCTCGCACTTCTGACTAGAAGTTGACAGTACAGGAGGGCCACTTTCTACGGATTTGCTACGTGGTTATCGAGGTCATGTAGCTTATGACATTTAGGAGAGAAATACGAGTTCTTAGTAGATTTGTTTGTTATCATCATCTCATCAAATTTGCATTGAAAAGAGTGAAAAATATCAATATTGTAGAATTTTAATTTTTTTTGTTCACTTTACTAGGATGAGCGTGGTTGTTTGGTTATTCAGTCACGAACACATGCTATTGTTCACTTTCGATTTGAGCCTCGTGATGCATGGTATTTATTAGTGAAAAGTACTAGGTTGGGTCATTTAGGGAATGCATGTTTACTCATCATAATGCACTATTAATATATGCTTTCTTTGAGAGATGACATCCAGAAACTAATATTTTTCATTTGCCTTTTGGAGTGATGACAATTACATTACATGATGTATCTTTCATTTTGGTGCTTCCTATTGACAGGCTTGCCATTAATCACACCATACAACAAAAAAATTCACGAAAATCACTATTTTCTTTAATTTGTTGGTAAATTGCTTAATACAAATACAAAAGAAATAGAGTTTGAACACGAATATGGTGGAATTAAGTTGTCAAAAATTAGAGAGACTTTGATGGATCCAAAAATGAGTATGGTGCGCATGATCTAGCTATAGGCTTCTTACTCACATTACTTGGGTCCACTATATTTATTGACAAAACAGTAGATCGAGTGTCCACTCTATTATTTTCTGTAGTCTATGACCTTGTTAGTGTTAACTGTTAAGTCGTACACTTGGGTTTCAGCAGCTCTTGCGCATCTTTACCATGAACTTTGAAAAGCTACAAGAGAAGAAACTAAACAACCTGCATGATCATCTACTCTTCTTGAAGTAAGAAATTAATTACATATATAAATAGTATTTGACTAAAATTCTCCATAAATGTTAATTTATGTCTTCCTTTTTCATAAGGTTTGGATATATGAGCATTTTCCTATGTTCCAAACTTCCAACCCACGACCAATTCTAATTATTTGCCAGGTGAGCACCCTCGCGCTATGAATGGGATGCTTAGACTGCAGCACCAAATTTTTTTGCTACAATACAACAACATCGATGGGGGTTAGATGACATGACAGCTCAAGAGGTATATATTTATATTTTTGTTTGAGTTGGAACTCAAGATTATTCTTTTTATGTTTTTCAATTATCAAAATGGTTGTGTGAATTTGTAGTTTTGTGCATATTATCTTAATATTATAAGGTTAAATACACGTCATATGGATGCCTTATGGTTTGAATGTACTAGAAAAATTACCATTATCATTGTATCATGGGTGCATCCGTTATGCTTCCATAATTGAGTCGTACATGTCGGACCGTGTTATGCGACAATTTGGATATGTACAGACCCGCCTATGTATCCAATTACACCAAACAAAGAGAACAAGTCGGCCCACTCTTATCCCATAGAATATATAGAATCTGTGATGTGCTTTTGGGATGATCCTTCCTCCCATTGTTTAAGTATGCACTGTTTTAGGTAAAGTTGCTTCCAATCCATGGAATTAGTCTTCCCACTATATGCAATGGTTTCTGCAATGTACACATCTAAGGTTGCAAAACCATGAGCATGCCCCTAATGGATTTATGTCAAGACAACATTGATTACTTTAGTGCCGAAATGATAAAATTTATTTAGTAATATTATTGATTTTCTATTCCATAAATTTATTTTGTTTCATGATGATATTTACTCTATTATTTTTATAACGACTTCATATGAATGCCCATAGGGGTGAAAGTTATTCGGATAAAATCCAAAATCCAATCCAATCCAAATTAGTAATTCGGATTGGATTCGAACTATGTTCGGATTGGATTCGGATTGAGATTTTTTTAAAAATTGGATTTTCGGATCGGGTTGGATTGAGGGTAATTGGATCCAAAAACCCAATATATCCGAATAGTAATATGCCTTGTATTATGTATCTGGATTGGGCTTAAGTTCTTAACTGATTTTTTTTTTTTTTGAAAAAGCCTAGTCCATAGCCCAGTAGGCGTAGCACTTTAACCCTTCACCTAAAACCCTAACATCACTTAATTCCTCATTTCCTAAATCTACTAGGTTGTTGTTGTGCTTAATTTCTTTCATCGAAAAACTAGAGTTTTAAAAAATCGGATTTTCGGATCGGATCCAATCTAGAGTATGAAAATTCGGATTGGATTGGATCGGATTTAAACTCTAATTGGTTTGGATTCGGATTGGAAAATTAAAATCCAAATTTTATTCGGATCAGATTGGATTAGGCCATAATCCAAACCGTACACCGAACTTTCACCCCCAATTACCCATTGTCTACATCCAGTATATCCAAAATCGCAGTCGCAATTGAGTATGGAGGACCAATTTTACCATATTGACCACCAGGCTATTGCTGTTGTGCAGGAGTTCGAAAAATTACATTTTGTCACAAGGATGATCAGATCAAATTGCATTAGGTTGTACATGTTATTTGCGCGATTTTTCAGTTATCATGAATTATGTAATACTGGTTTTTTTTATTATATCATATATTAAGTATTAATGGTTTTTATTATTTGTTTGGGTATTTGGAAGTCACCTTCCTCTCTATTATCCGTGATGTTTCCAACACTCGAAAAACTCAAAAGCCTACACACTTATTATAAGACACAAAAACAGAATTAATCACGCAAGAGTCCGTTTTTGGAGAGACGATCTCACATTAGTGTTAACGTGAGACCGCTGATGTCATGCTGACATCACAAGCGTGCATCAAACCAGCAGTAGAATTAGTTAAGCGCTTGCACCTATTAGTTATGCTAGCCTTAAATTGCTTCTGGGTGAATTAGTTAAGCGCTGAAGTATATTAGTTAAGCGCTGAATTATATTAGTTAAGCGCTGAATTATATTAGTTAAGCGCTGAAGTATATTAGTTATATCATAAAAATCATATTATAATGCATTTTATTGGCCATAATTTCAATATCACGCATAAATAATTCTTTCTTTCTCAAAAAAACTAACGCACTAATTCTCTCTTTCTTAAATAACTATCGCATTTTTGCATTAGTTATGCCAACCTCAAATAACAAATGCAAAAACAATGTTTACTAATGCATACAATAAATCAAACTAATGACCTTAAAATCATAACTATTAACCGCCCATACTATCATCCCTCAAAGTATAATTGTTAACCAAATATCAAAACTATAACCATAAAACCATGCATCATCGTTACTCATGAAATTAATAAATAATTATTTATATGCTATAATTATAATCTTTCAGTTATTTTCTAGACTAAAACTATTAGCCATAAAACCGGAACTAAAAAAACAAAAAGTCATAACTAATGCAAAAAACAATAATAACTAAATACCCAAATATCATAACTAATTATCAAAAAACAATTACTAATAGCCAAAATCACAACTATCAACCATAAAACCATAATTATTAACCACAATTAATAACTAATAACCTAAAAATCATAACTATATATCCGAATTTCCTAAATATTAAGGAAAAGCTAACTATGAATCAGATGACCATAACTAAGAGCCAAAATATGTAACTAATTATTAAAATTCCTTAACTAATTGGAAAATTCTCATAAATCCACCAAAATTAGATCCATGCAACTCCAGCTTCTTGTACCAGTAGTACATAATTCGACATTGCCATTTGCTATAAGGTGCATCAGTTGCAGTCAAAGCTACATGAAAGGGATCTTTACCTCTTCTTGGTCCTTTCAAATGCTCAGGAATCCCAATTATACACCAAGATAAACCGTTATAACCCAGAATCTTCAATCAATCCAGTCCCACTCCAGGCTATAAAATCCTAAAACCTCAAACAATCAAAATTCAAAGCACTGATAGGCTGTCGTACACCTGTCAAAAATAATTCCTACAAAACCTTCTAACAATGTAGTAGGGTAAGTAGGGTCGAATCCACAGAGAGATGGTTGTTTTAATCTAGCTTCTAATGCATGGAGAAACTAAACAAGATCAGGAATAATGAATTAAAGTTCTAAACTAATCAAACTACGAAAATCAAGCTAAAAAGGATCTAGGGCAATGGTTCACCATGTTCATAACTATAATCTATCAAAATATCATCAATGATTCAATTAATCAGATATCTAGAGCACATGTTAATCCTACGGTTGGGCCTTAACGCTCTCAAATCAACATATGCTAGTACGGTCGCTCAACATAATCAGATTTGCTAATTGTAGGTAAGCCTCTAAAGAGTACTATCTCTCGATCTATGACTCGATATTAGCAATATTTAATCAGACAATTGATCAGATTGCAAGATTAACAATAAAAACACTAATCAATTAGAGATATCAATAACTAATCAAACCATTAATAAATATCAATCAAGAATCATAACATATAAACATGGATTCCCAAACCCTATAATATAAACTACTCAATCATGAAATAAATAAAAAATTTAAATCTACAAAGAAAAGCATGATCAAAGAAATCAATGAAAGAAAAGAGATGAAAATTACAAACTCATGAATTAATGAAGAAAAGAGAAACTAGGGTTTGCCATGAAAAACTAGAGAGAAAAGGAAGAAGGAAACTAAAGCTAAACCTAAGAATACAAAATATAACGTCAGAAAAGAGGTCCCTTGGGGAGAGAGAGAAGACCTATTTATAGTTTTTACAAAACCGGCTAAAAAAGGCAAATAAACCCGTCTCGAGAAACCGCCCGGTCGGGCGACGGTGATTGAGGAACTACGACAGAACAGCAAATCCGCCCGGTCGGGAGCGCAAGCGATTTTGGCTCCTTTCTCGCCCGGTTGACCGGGCTAACATGCCTTGCATCCTGTGAAATTTCGCCCGGTCGAGCGAAACCGTCCGGTCGACCGGGCGGGAAAACAGCGATTTTGCGTCAACTTGCGAAGGTTGTATCTCTCGAACCAGAAGTCCATTTGGGGCGTGTGACCTATCGTTGGAAAGCCCTTCAAGTCTAGTTTCCAACCCAACTGGAATTTCCTGATTCTAAGAAGCACATCAAAGTTATGATCAGAAGAGTATACATGACTCCTTTTTCACATTTCTTCTAATGATTTTCCGCTTCGTTTTCGCTCAAACTCGTACTAAGACGTATCCATACTATCCTTATGCATCGTAGCTTATTTCCAAGTGCTCCTAATCCTCAAGCTCAGCTAAATATACTCCAAATACGTTCTCATTACCTGAAATTCATCAAAAACAAGAAAACATACCGAATAGGAGTAGAATAACATAACTTAAGAATATGATGCAATAATGAACCTAAATATGAATCTAAATGCTCTAAAATGCAACCTAAATGCACCTTAAAACTATATATAAATATGATTTATCAAGCACCCACTTCATCATACACCAAAATGAACCAATTTAACCCAAAATCATCAATCAATCAAAAATGAATGAACCCACTTCGTCATACACCAAGATAAACCACTTTAACCCAGAATCTTGAAGCAATCCAGTTCCACTTAAGGCAATAAAATCCTAAAACCTCAAACAATCAAAATTTAAAGAACAAAGAAAATGGAAGAAGAACAAAGAAAAGTAGAAGCAAAAGTAGAAAATTTGGGTTGAAATGGTCGAAAATGGTGGAAGTATGAGAGAGTTAGAGAGAGATAGTCAGTTTCTAGAAACGTGAGGAGGAATGAAGAAAGTAGAAAATGCAGACGAAATGTGGGTTGAAAATACGGGCGCTTGGTTTCTCGGGCCTATTACTGCTTTGGGCTCCATGTTTCTTCAAGCGCATTATGTTTTATTGGGCCTGTTAAGGGCAGTCTCACGTTAGTGGTAATGTGAGACTGTCTTTTATAAGACTTTGTGATCACACAATTTCAACACGGCAAATGATATAGTGATCCCTCTCTATTTTGTTGTTCTTTCATATCCAAAAAAATAATAAATAATTCCAAACAAATATATTTCATGGATCAATCATAAAAGGGTCTATATTATTTTGTTGTTCTCTCTCACCCGCAATCACTTCCCATCTTTCAAAACTTGAATGATAAGGTATCGATCAACCTGAAACACTAAGTTCATGATGATAACTAGGGGTATTCATTATCGGATATCGGATCCGATCCGATCCGAAATTCTGCTTATATATGATATATTCGAATCGAATCGGATCCGATATCCGATATGAATATTCGAAATTTGTTCCGGTCACTTTTTTTTAATAAATCTCATATTTGAAATGTAAAATCTGAATCAGTGTTGCCCAATCCCCAATTTCCCATTAACCTGCTGACAGCACAAATGATTAGCCAAAACTTTTTGTATTTCTTAAACCAAAATTTCTTAAGAATTTCGTAGCCCACTAGATAAAGCAAAAAGGGTGTTTGAATTAAAGGTTGAAAATCTTTGTGCCAAGCTTTCTCTATGCATTTATGAGACATAATTGAATTGTAATAATAAATTAGTAAGTAGACAAAGTGGGTTCTTGCTCAACATCTGATTTTGCTTCTTCCACCATTTTTTACCATAAATCTTCTATTTTTGATCTTTTGAATCTTTAGTAATTCCTTTGAATCTATGGATTTTTTATCGTTCTGAGAAATGGGGGCACAAAGGAAACAAGATCAGAGAAAGTGGTAACAACTAACAATTTTTAACGGATTATAACTTATACGTGAAGAGAAGTGAGGCGTGAGGAGTGAGAGAGGGGTGTAAGATTTTGGGGTTTCCTAGAATGCAGTAACAGTAAAGCCTATTTACCTATTTGGATATTTATTTATTTTTTGAAAAAGTTTTAAAACGGATTTTCGGATTATCTGAAACTCAGAATTTGATCCGTATCCGATCCGATAATTCGATTTTTTTCAAGATATTAGGTCCGAAATATTCGAAAATCAAAAACCGGTTTGGATATCTGAAATTTCAGATCGGACCGACGAATAATCGAATCGGGTGTTTTTGCACACCCGTAATGATAACGCCAATATAGGTAAATTGGCGAAATAGGAAAACCTTCTTTCATTTCAACCTAACAAACAACAAGATGTGAGGAAAGAATTAAATAACGACAATTAAAATATTAACAGCGACACCACAATGTAAACTCCATGCGCTGCAGAAATTCTAATGTGATGACTTGATCATGTGCATGTTTCCACTCACGAGCAATTATTGGCAAAAAAGTAATTGGTTGATCCGGAGACCAATAAACAACCACCGTATTATATCTAGTGGCGATCACATGACCCATGTCAAGTAATGTCATCCAATAATCTCTAATAGCGGTTCCGACAATGTGTTGAAGGGAGATCAAAGTATCTCTAGTTATCTTTACCTCCTAAAACATCACTGTATATAGTTTAAATCTAGTTTGATCTCAATATACATAGCTGACTCTTGCCGAACAGTTGGCCATCGTTCCTCATCCTCAAAAATCCATCAAGAAACAACTCTATAACCACATTTACCATCAGCACCAATATTGTGTGTGCTACTAATAAAAAAGGCACTATGTACGAAGGAAAGTTGATCAACAAATGGCAAAATATTGGGAGGAATATCCTGTGCAATATTTGTGGGTCTCAACGAGGAACGTTCACGCTCACATCCATGACCTTTAGCAGATGTAGATGTAGAAAGATATCCACCACGTCTAGTCTTGTAATACTTGGAGCATGTTTGTTCTATATATGTACTCCCAATCAAATGGATCTCTTCTTATAAAGTATTTTTCCGGAGGATGACCTCTAGGTTAGGAAATAGTGTGTGGCTCGTTCAATCTTGTGAACTTAGGGTGAACCATTTTTCCAATTGAGCCGGTATTATTTTTTGACTTTGTTAAAGTTGATATAGAATATCCTTGAAGTACCAGTGCAATACTTTATCTATATCATGCCGGATTTCAAAATGAGATTCTTCACCTGACTTGTTATGAGTAGTAACACTTTTAACTTTAAGAGTCCTCCAAAAGGGTTGGAATTGGATATCTGTAAGTTGAATGATTGTATCTTTTTGTTCCATCTCCATCATCATCTCATGAGCACATGGAAGACCATGCTTATGTCTTGAATAACACCAACTAATGAAACCATCAACAACAACTTCGTTAACACGTTTGTATTCCTCATCAAGCAAGTGTATAGCCTTGTGTGATACTCGACCTTTCAGCAACATAAGTAACACTGTAACATGAGGATCTCTGTTTTGGGACCTTTGAAAAGCGACTTTCATTTCACGTTTTTGTGTCTCCAAAAATGAATGAATAAGTTGACCATATTGTATCCAAACTTCCAGTAGAAGTCTTCAACCAAGATTTTAGTGTTGCATGAGCACTTTCCACCTTGTAATATAATCAACAATAATAACAATAATAACTATATATATATATATATATATATGTAGAACTTTATCACTATAAGTACCCAAAAAATAAATTTATTTATTTGAAATAGAATTTATTTATTTAAAATTTTTATTTACCTATTGGTCGTTTTTGTGCGCAAATGTAGAATATTCATTGTAAAAACATTGACAAATCTATCACCATATGGATCCAACCAATTAGGTTTCACATAATCTAACACAGACGCCATATATTTAAAGGATCATTCATTTCTTTTAATCATTGTTCATGCAAAGCAACACTTGGAGCATCCACTAACTTATTACTATCTAGCACGAAATGCTTTGACAATGTCTCCATTTTTAGTCAACTAGCCCAAATAATTATATACATTTTCCCCAATGTATTGTACATAAAAGATGTGTTGAATTAGAAATTATAACTCTAACCGCATTTATAATAGCCAATTCTCTGTCAGTTACAATCACAACCAACAACTTTTCAGGATCCAATAACTGTTTCACATATTCCATGACCCATTGGTAATTTGCTTCTTTCTCATTTCTCAGCCAAGGGAATGCAATAGCAAAAAAAATTCCAGTAGGAACTATACCAACTATTTCCAAAAAAAGACATTTTGTATCTGTTTGTCTTATATATACAATCAATGACTAACGGATAAGACAACCAATGACTAAAACATAAGGAAATAAGAATAACACGTTAACAACATTAGGATGAGCAAAAACTATGTCACTGACCAATTTATGTGTTCCCACTTTTTTACGATGCCATTATAGATAGTTATTATCAATAATTAGCTTTAGTAGTTGTTGCATCATAGACCTACCACACATTGTCTCAGTTTTCAGCTTCTGACGAGCATTATAAATATGCTTCACTGTAGTTAAAGTCTCTTCATCCCACCATACTAAGAATTTTCATGATTTGACTAGGCGGCTCATAAGATTTAGTTAATTCTTCTACCAAATTAACCTCATCTTTACCTAACCTGCCAATAAACGCATAACCCTCATTGAAGTCTGATTGTGCTTGCCATGAGTGACATACACACTCCAATCACCACCAACATGCTCCCTCCCTTGAAGTAAAAAAGGCCACAATCTTTTTTGTGCCGGTAAATTTCTCCACATCTACACGTTCTGCAGACTTATGTAGTATATATCACCCACTTCTCTCACAAGTGAAGGTAGGTTTCGCATTTCCCAAGCCTTGTCGTTCACCATATTGTGATAGGGCGATGATTATCACCATATTATGCATCTTACCCACTTTAGTAACTCAATCACGCAATGCTTTTCGAGTGAGAAATATAGTTTTCGTGGTGAAAATAAACTCACTATAATCAGGTTTGTTCTCAGCGACCTCTTTAACATGAATATCATCATGACAATTTATAAAAATTAACAAAAGAAAAATCTTTTAACACTGATGATAAATTTAATTATACATCATTGATGAATTATACTCCCTCTATATTTTTTTATCTTTCCTACTTTGTCTTTGCACGTTTGCCAGTGCACTTATTCTACCTTAAATATCTTTCATTACATATTAGTAAAAATTATAATAATTGAATATTAATAAACTACTCATTTAGACGAATCAAACAAGACCCCACATGACTATATTTTTTCTTATATATTGAGAAAAATTTAAAAGATTCTCTCTAGTTGTGAATAGTGTCAAGATTCTAAGTGAGGAAGATTAAAAAATACAGAGGGAGTACCAAAAGCCATTTCACAAAGGCACAAAATATGATTTTTTTTTTTACAAATCCCAAGAAACTATTGAAACTAATTTCACATAAATCACAAGAAATTAGGGCGCAACTTCTGAAGAAAAAGGGTAGAGTATTTCGTGCAATATACACGAAAACATTAATCTATTTCATGCAAACCTTATGAAACAGATTAACTTGTTTCACACAATATGCACGAAGCAGTTTTATCAGTTTCGTACAATATGCACAAAACAGGTTAACATATTTCGTTCAATTTGCACGAAACAGAGTAATCTGTTTCTTGCGGATTGCACGAAATGGTGCTAAGGATATCATTGAAATTGCACGAATTATACTAGTTACGGAAGAAAAAATATTACTTACATCAGATTGAAGTTCGTTTGGGTCAAAAAAATCATCCATTGAGTATCAAATTCAAATTGGACAATTCGGTCTTTTGCAATTTATGTTTCTCTAACTATAGGAAAGAGGAGAGAATTTTTTTTAGAGAGAATTTTTTTTCTAGAGAGAATATAATAAGGATAAATTTCATGGAACTACCTTTTATAACAAAAAAATTTCAAAAAACTACCTTATAATTTTTTTTTTTCAAAAAACTATCTTATAAAACAAAACCCATTTCAAACGACTACCAATTGACGACATCCGTTAATTTTGACCGTTAACCCCTCCTTTGACCATCACATGATGGTCACATGAGTTCATTAAAACTAACAAAAACTCAATTTCAACCCTCAAATAATCCAATACAAATCTAAGATCACGACTCACGTGAGTTTTAATGAACTCAAAAACAACAAATAGAAATAGAGGGAGTGGCTCTCTACGTATTTTAAATGGACTAATTTTTAAGCCTTTTTGGATAAATTTTCATGATGAGTTTGTCAACTATGCAGTCCTTGCCTAATAGAAATGATAAAAAGAAATTCTTAAATATTTCTTCCGCCGTTCGATAATAAGTGAAACATATCTCTCAATTATGTGAGAATTGTTTTTTATAGAAGTATTTCACTTATTTCCTGACCAATGAAATATATGGAAACAATGTAAAGAACCTTTTTTCCCCTAAATTTCATTTATCAAGTACTCCATGAATGCATGAACCCCCAAGTTGAGGAACAAAATAAAAATGAAAAATACCTTATTTAGGCCCTGTTCTTTTGAACTTATTTTCAGTTAATTTCAGTTCAGTTAATTTAATTTCAGTTTATTTCAGTTAATTTCAGTTCAGTTAATTTAATTTCAGTTAAGTTAATTTAATTTCAGTTAATTTTTTAATTTAATTTCAGTTCAGTTAATTTATTTTCAGTTAAGTTAATTTAATTTCAGATTAATTCAGTTAATTTCAGTTAATTTCAGTTTATTTCATCTTATGTAATGTTTTCATTATTATTTTTTATTTATTATGATTATGATTATGATTATTATTATTATTATTATTATTATTATTATTATTATTATTATTATTATTATTATTTAGGATAATAATAATAATTAATATTATTATTTAATATTTATTATTATTATTATTATTATTATTATTATTATTATTATTATTATTATTATTATTATTATTATTATTATCTACGATAATAATAATAATAATTATTATTATTTATTATGATTATTTTGATTATTATTATTTATTATTTATTTTTTATTATTATTATTTTTATTATTATTGTTTATTATTACTATTATTATTATAATTATTTATTTATTTATTATTTATAATTATTATTATTATTTATTATGATTATTTTTATTATTATTATTATTATTTATTTATTTATTTATTATATTATTATTATTATTATTTATTTATTTATTATTATTATCATTATTATTTATTATTATTATTATTTTTTTTATTATTTATTATTTGTTATTTATTATTTATTATTATCATTTATTATTTATTTATTATTATTATTTATTATGCATTATTTTTATTTACTATTATTATTATTATTTATTATTATTATTATTATTATTTAATATTATTATTATTATTTATTATTATTATTATTATTATTTAATATTATTATTATCATTATTATTATTATTTATTATTTATTTATTATTATTTATAACTATTTATTATTTATTATTTATTATTATTATTATTATTATTATTTATTTAGTATTATTATAATTATTATTATATTTACTATTATTATTATTATCATTATATATTCACTATTTGTTATTATTATTTATTATTATTAGCATTATTTATTATTATTATTATTTATTGTTATTATTTATTATTTATTATTCATTATTTATTATTATTTATTATTTAATATTATTATTTATAATTTATAATTTATTTATTATTATTATTTATTATTATTGTTTTATTATTATTATTATTATTATTATTATTTATTATTATTGTTATTATTATTATTGTTATTATTATTATTATTATTATTATTATTATTATTATTATTATTATTATTATTATTATTATTATTATTATTATTATTATTATTAGGAATATAAAGTTGAACTTAACTGAACTTAAATTAAATAATAAATAATAACAATAATAATAATAATAATAATAATAATAATAATAATAAATAAAATGATAATAAATAATAACAATAATAATAATAATAAATGATAACAATAATGATAATAATAATAATAATAATAATAATAATAATAATAATAATAATAATGATAATAAATAATAATAACAATAATAATAATAATAATAATAATAATAATAATAATAATAATAATAATAATAAAAATATTGGTAATATTATGTTAATACTTATTGATTATTATCGATAATTATTATTTTAGAAAATTAAATATACAATTCAGTTCAGTTTCTCTCATTTCAGTTAATTTCAGTTAATTTAATTTAAGTTCAGCTCAGTTAATTTAATTTCAGTTCAGTTAATTTAATTTCAGTTAATTTAATTTAATCTCAGTTTAGTTAATTTAATTTCAGTTTAGTTCAGTTAATTAAATTTAATTTAATTTAATTTCAGTCAAAATAAGTTCAAAAGAACAGGGCCTTAAGAGGAAGCATCACATATTCACATGGTATTCAATTAGTCCCCTGTTGGTTTCATTGCTTTTTTTTCCAAGTAAGAATGGACGAGGCAAGCAATGAAGCAATTACACACACATCAGTAGCAATTACTTCTTCCAATTTCTAATACTTGTAACGTTTTTCATTTTAGGAAGTTTAATATTACTTGCAATATAAATAGTTTTAACAATATATTCTAGCTCTCTTTCTCCCTCCTAGTATATCGGTTCATTTTTATCTCTCTACTTTTGTCCTCTCGTTATTCCTTTTGTGCATATTTTAATGTTGTGAGTATAAAAGATAAGGATTTATACATTCCAATTGGAACTGTTTTATGAAGGGAAAAGTAGTCTGATACAAATTTTCTTGCATGCAAGTGGTCAAATCTCAAAAGCACTAAAGGCCATCACAACCAACTCCTCCCCCTCTCTCACCCCAATTGTGACAAGGAACTCTGGCTCCCTGATTGCAGTTAAAAACGTCAGGACAAATTCCTTTGTGTGCTCTGCAAGGCTGCCCTGTATTATAAACTAGAAATCACCAGTTCCAAAAACATCCAGACCCACAAATAAGTTGAGCCAAAATGGAAAGCCAAAATTGCAACCTAAAACAACTTCCTCCAGTGGCAGTGGTGATTGTACCACTTCCAGCACAAGGCCATCTTAACCAACTCCTCCACCTCTCTCACCTCATCACCTCCTACGGCATACCCGTCCATTACGCCGGTTCCACCACCCACAACCGCCAAGCGAAACTCCGTCTCCAAGGTTGGGACTCACAAAGTTTAACCAAAATCCAATTCCATGACTTCCAACTCCCTCCTTACCACTCACCCCCTCCAAGTATAGACATCTCCGCCCCTTCTCCTGATCACTGGACCGCACTCTTTGAGGCGTCTACGCATCTTCGGGAGCCCATATCTCAACTCTTGCACCAACTCGCGCAAAAGTTCAATCGAGTTGTAGTCATTCATGATAACCTTATGGCCTATGTGGTTCAAGATGTGAAGCTCATCCCAAATGCTAAAGCCTTTACCTTCATTCCGATTTCGGCCTTTGCCACGTTTTCATACTCATGGGAAAGCATACCTGAGGAAGTCAAACTGTTTCAGCTAGATTCAAAAGAGATCCCAGAAAATATTCCTACTCATGAAGGATGCGCAACGAAAGAAATGTTGGAGTTTGCAACAAAACAAATAGAATGTCTTGGGTTCGAGTCAGGGTGGATTTACAACACCTCTAGAGCTATAGAAGGCAGATATGTCACTTTGTTGGATAAGCTATATTCGAGTAAGTCACAGATAAAACAATTTGCAATAGGTCCGTTTCATCCGGTGCATATCAAAAATGAAAACAGTGAAAACAGACATCAATGCCTAAAATGGCTAGATGAGCAAGAGAAAGGCTCAGTGATTTATGTGTCTTTTGGGTCATCAACATCTTTCACAGATGATCAGATTGAAGAGCTGGCAAAAGGGTTGGAGCAAAGCGAGGTGAAGTTTATATGGGTGCTCCGAAGAGCAGACCCGAATGACATTTTTGAAGAAGCTGATAGAGTAAAAAAGGCTCAACTTCCAGAAGGGTATGAAGACAGAGTGAAAGACAGGGGAATGGTAGTTAAAGATTGGGCACCACAGCTTGAAATATTAGCACATCCGTCGACTGGCGGGTTTATGAGTCATTGTGGGTGGAATTCATGTATGGAAAGTTTGAGTATGGGCGTCCCGGTTGCGGCATGGCCCATGCATGCTGAACAGCCAAGGAATGCAGTTTTGCTGACCGAGGTGCTTAGAATTGGCATATTGGTGAGAGATTAGGCACACCGTGGTGAGGTTGTGAAGTCCGGTACTGTAGAGAATGTGGTGAAGACATTGATGGCATCAGAAGAAGGCAAAGAGATGAAGAAAAGGGCTGCAGAGTTGGGTGAAAGTGTTAGAGGATCAGTTGCTGAAGGTGGTGTGAGTTGTTTAGAGAGGGACTCTTTCATTGCCCATATCTCTAAATAATGCAATCCTCTTTTTTTTTTCCTTTTGGGTTTTGCTATAAGGTAGACCTGTGTTTTAGTATTTTCTATGTTGTATCCTTGCACTTTCTATTTGTTCTATGTTGAACTTGAACCCTTACGTTATGTCAACTTTCGTTTATTTTCTTATTTCAAGTTCTTTAGGCCTACATTAGGACAGAAATTTTCCAACAAAAAGTTTATCTTGTTGCTTCATTGTGTTATTACTTATTACTTATTAGTGTCCAGCCCTTTTAAAGCTGAAAAAATTAACATAAATTTTAATGTGGACTTACCGCAAAGATAAAATATAAAACGGATTTAAAATTTAAGGGTACAACTTGAAAGTAAAAGAAAACATAAGACAAAACACATAAAATGCTAAAACACACGGGACCACACAGAACAAGACCCTTTTCTGTTTGTCATTTTATCTACCGGTGACTTACCCAATATTAACTTTAAGACCCCACGCTGGCGCGCACACACCTCCCTATTTCTCTTTTCATTAAAAATCAAAACTTCTATAATTCCCTTCTCGTTAAGAGAATATCATTGCTGTTTTTCTCTTTTTATGGGTAACATTTTGTTTTTCATCTGCTGGAAATTTCCTTTCGAATCTTTTCATCTTCTTTTAGTTGCTGTTCTTCAATGGTGAAAATGAAATAGCATAATGAGGGCATGCAATAGGATAACTTTTTTTTTTCCAAATCAATACTCGCTCATTACTACTATTTACTATTTTTCATTTGTATAGTTGCGATAATAAGGGAGTACACATTGTATTAGGATATCCATGTAGTAAGGAGAGAAAGAAAAAGAGAAATGGAAAAGGTATTCTTGGACAGGAAACAGTACTATTTTAAGAATTGATATTATGCAGTGACGTTAAAAGTCTTCAATATAAATCACATGCCAAACAAGTCCTATTCCCATAATCCCATCCCAACATGGAAGGCCAAAATTGCACTAAAGATGAGGCCAAAAGTTGCCTCAAACCTCAAGTGGCAGTTGTGGTGGTACCCTTTCCAGCACAAGGACATCTCAACCAACTCCTCCATCTCTCTAATCTCATTACTTCCTATGGATTACCAGTTCACTATGCTGGATCCGCCTCCCACAACCGCCAAGCCAAACTCCGCCTCCATGGTTGGGACTCGCAAAGTTCGAGTAAAGTTCATTTTCACGACTTCCAACTCCCTCCCTACAGCTCGCCTCCTCCCAACCCCGATCCTTCCATCCAATTCCCAGCGCACCTCCAACCCCTTTTCGACACTTCTTCACATCTTCGCCAACCTGTGAACCAACTCTTACGTCAACTCTCAAGCAACTTCAGGAGAATCATTGTTATTCATGATAGTTTAATGGCTTCTGTGGTCCAGGATGTCAAACTCATCCCAAACGCTGAAGCCTATGCCTTCATTCCCATATCGGCCTTTACATCGTTCTTTAATTCATGGGATAGAATACCAGACAAACCCTTTCAGTTGGATTCAGATATTCCTGAATGCATCCCTTCTACAGACGGCTGCTCAACGCAGGAGATTGCCAACTTTATAGCCAACCAACGAAAATGTCTGGGGTTTGAGTCAGGAAGGCTCTACAACACATCCATGGTGATAGAAGGTAGATATATTGAACTGTTGAAAAAGCTGTCAAAAAAGTCTGAGATAAAACATTTTGCAGTTGGACCCTTAAATCCAGTGGAAACAGAAAACAAAATCGAAAAACAGAGACATATGTGCTTAAAATGGCTAGATAAACAAGTGAGAGATTCGGTGATATATGTCTCTTTTGGATCTACAACCTCTATGACAGATGAGCAGATCATGGAGTTGGCGACAGGGTTGGAGAAAAGCGAGCATAATTTTATATGGGTGCTTAGAAGAGCTGATGTTGGTGATGTTTTTAAAGGCGGTGAAGACAGAAAGCCACAACTGCCAGAAGGGTACGAAGAGAGAATGGAAAACAGGGGAATGGTGGTAAGAGAGTGGGCACCTCAGCTAGAAATTCTAGCACATCCGTCTACAGGTGGGTATATGAGTCATTGTGGGTGGAACTCGTGCATGGAGAGCATCAGCATGGGAGTACCGATGGCAGCTTGGCCTATGCATTCTGATCAGCCAAGGAATGCCGTCTTGGTGACAGAAGTGCTAAGAATTGGTACACTGGTGCGGGATTGGACACATCGTGCAGAACTAGTTATGTCAACTACTATAGAGAATGCATTAAGAAGATTGATGGCGTCAAAGGAAGGAGAGGAGATGCGGAAAAGGGCAGCAGAATTAGGTGGTGATGTTCGAGCATCAGTTGCTAAGGGAGGTGCTTCTCGCCTAGAAATTGATTCTTTCATTTCTTATATCAACAGATGTTAACAATATGTCACAGTGGATTGGACTCTTCTATTTCTTAAATCCGTAAGTTTTTATATGATTTTCATTATTCCTAATCCTGTGTCCTTGTTCGGTATTGTTTCGTCCATAAAATGAATCGAAACTGCATACTCCTAATCACAAGTAAACTTTTAGAATAATCTCATACAAGAAAAAATATTGCTGTCATAGAAGATTCCCAGTTGCTAATTTAGCTAAACTATCACCACCAAAGGAACATCTGCCACTAGTTATTCTCCCATCCACCCAGAAAAGGACTAGCGATACTCAGGCGAAAACTAGGAGGGTTCAAGAAGATATAATATCAGTGAAATATCACTAGTATAACAAAATGAATTTAAGTCTGAGATTAAGACCTGTACTTACACTTGCCACAGGATTTCTCTTCCTTTTTGATCCAATGAAGAGAAACATAACATACATGTTTTAGCTTCAACCTTCACTTAAAAATCAATTTTTTTCGAGCAACTTCAATCATCTGCCTGATATGTTCTCTTTGTCAGAATTTACTTAAACTGTCAAAGAAACAACCTTGGAGCCTATTCTTCTAAAATTCTGTTGAACAACTGTACAAAAACAACAGGATATCAAACATATTTCAAGTACTCTCTGCTTGTCCAAGAAAACTAGTATAAGTATACTAAACAGAGCAAACTGATATAGGAATCAAACCATTACCACCAAATTAAAGTTAGGGAGATTATTCATAAACCAAGAAAAGCAAAAGTCATAAGTTAAATGAAAAGATTAGATTTACATCTGTTCTTTACATCATCCTCTATTTTCAAGTTCAATTTTCTAAATGACATGCAAGTTGCAACATGCATAATCTCTAGATAAAGGAGTTATTGTTACTTCATTTTTTATCTAGTGAGCTACCTAGAAAGTCAATTAAGATGGCCAAATCTAAGGATCCCGGGGTTTGAGTTGGTTAATTTTTCATTAGTTCTATTCAGCAGGACTTTTTCAGAAAACTTTTGAAAATAATACGCTTTGATCCTTCTTATTCACAGCCTTCTCTGTATTTGACTAAGAAATGAAATTCAAAAAATCCGGCTTGCAAGGGAGTCTGCGAGAGAAAGGAAAAAGACACATGTATATATTACTAACCTCCGTTTCTAAATAAGTGCAACAGTTTGACTTTCACACTTGTCAATGCACAACTTTGACCATTAATATCTCTAGTTATATATTAGTAAAATTTATAAAAAGTTGATATTATGAAAATATTCACTGAAACAAATTCAATAACATTTTAAATTATCATTTTTGTTTTTGTATATTAGTAAAAAAATCCGGTCAAAGTGAGGTGTGTGAATAGTACAAGAGTCAAAGTGTTGTACTTGAAAAGAAACAGAGGAAGTATTTTGGAATGTCCAGAAAAATGTTGTTACACATCTCAAAACCAAAACACAAAAAGACATATTATGGAAATATCAAGATATCTCCACTCAAAATGAGTGATAAAGTGAGGATGGTTATTTTGGTATAATCTTAGCTAATCTGTCATTATATAAGTCAAAGATTATTAGAGGTAACAATTTTCTTAAAGCAAAGTAAGTATATTTAATTGTGTTTCTTGATTCAGTATATAATCAACCTTTCTATAACAATTGGGCATGTGAGTGTTGCACTGCCAGGCTATCAGACGCTTGATCAGAAGCATAATGAGTAATGACACTCAGGTGGCCTCAAGTTGACCCTAAAATTGAGGCCACGACGTAACTAGTGAGATCAAAATTGAGGCGGTACCACGTCGCTACTACTTAAATAAAAACATAAAGACAGATTGTTTTGTGTGTACTCCTCAACTATTCAGTGTTAATTTCTATTCATTAAAGATGTATATAAATCACAATTCTGCCTAAGTAAGAACAAACCCAAAATGGAAGGCCAATGTTGCAGTGAAAATGGCAACCAAAATGGCTTAGAACACCCTCAAGTGGCAGTGGTGATGGTACCTTTTCCAGCGCAAGGCCATCTGAACCAACTCCTCCATCTCTCTCATCTCGTAATCTCGTACAACATACCGGTTCATTATGCCGGTTCAGCTACCCACAACCATCAAGCGAAGCTCCGACTCCATGGTTGGGACTCTGACAGTTTAGACAAAATCCATTTCCATGACTTCCAACTCCCTCTTTACAGCTCACCCCCTCCCAACCCCGACCCTTCTACCCTTTTCCCTATGGAACTTGAACCACTTTTCGATGCTTCTACGCATCTCCGTCAACCTGTTTCCCTACTCTTGCAAGAACTCTCTACTAAGTTCAAGAGAATTGTTGTTATATTTGATAGTCTGATGGCGTACGTAATCCAAGATGTAAAACTCATCCAAAATGCTGAATCCTATGCCTTCCGTCCCTTCTCTGCCTTTTCCATTTTCTTAAAAATCTGGGAAGGAATACCTGAGAAACCTTTTCAGCTAGATTTAGAGATCCCACGATGCATTCCCTCAAATGAAGGGTGCGTGACGCCGCTGGTTTTCAGCTTCATGGCCAATTTACATAAACTACTTGGGTTTGAGGCAGGAATGCTTTACAACACATCTAGGCTGATAGAAGGTAGATATGTCGAACTGCTGCAGAAGCTATCAATGAATGCTGAGGCAAAGCACTTTGCTGTCGGACCATTGAATCCAGTGGAAACGAAAAGCAAAAGCGAAAAAGATAGACATACATGCCTACTATGGCTAGACAAACAAGAAATAGGTTCGGTGATATACATCTCTTTTGGATCAACAACCTCAATGACAGATGAGCAAAACACGGAGTTGGCGCTAGGATTGAAAAGAAGCGGGCAAAAGTTTATATGGGTGCTTAGAAGGGCTGATACAACTGATGCTCTCAGAGGCACTGAAGTGAGAAACCCTCAGCTGCCTGAAGCGTATGAAGGGAGAGTAAAAAACAGGGGAATAGTGATAAGAGACTGGGCACCCCAATTACAGATTCTAGCACATCCATCCACAGGTGGGTTCATGAGTCACTGTGGATGGAACTCATGCATGGAGAGCATTAGCATGGGAGTGCCAATGGCAGCATGGCCTATGCATTCAGACCAACCAAGGAATGCCGTTTTGGTGACAGAGGTGCTAAGAATTGGTACATTGGTGAGGGATTGGACAGACCGTGCTAAACTAGTGATGTCCACTACTATAGAGAATGTATTGAGAAGATTGTTGGCGTCAGAGGAAGGAAAGGTGATGCAGAAAAGGGCTATAGAACTGGGTGATGCTGTTCGAGCATCAGTTGCCAAAGATGGTGTTTCTCGCTTAGAAATGGACTCTTTTATGTCCCATATCACCAGATAATTTACGTCAGTAATGGGCACTTCCTCTGTAGGATTTCCACATACAAAAGGACTATTTCACTGCAGATCTCAGTTGCTTTCTCTCCAGAAGGCTCAACAACCCAGTTGTGCTGTGCGCCTGTGCCTTTCACTACTTTCAGAATTCTATGTTGTGTCTATCCTTCATTAAGCTATCCGGGTCTACTCATCATAGAAAGCAACCCGGTTGTTATGTATCAAATATTGCATTTCACAACTTCACATGTGTTTTGTTTGTCCTTTATAAAGCCATCTGTATCGGATATTTGTATTCACAACTTCACATGTTCTGTTGTGTTCAGCATTGTTTCATACATGTAACAAAAAGTTGCATACCTATCTTGCTCATCAAAACTGTACTAGTTTGCATAATCTCATACTAGAAAGTTCTAAGAGGACTCAAAACAGACCAAGTTGAAGATACATCAACCGATCATGACTTCTTGGAAACACATTTGTTTCGTAGCAAGGGCTATGAAATATACTAGGCAGCCATTTTAGCTAGTTTATCACTTAAAAGAAGTCCAAATGTTCGACTACAGTCCTGCCTCCATACCAAAAACCTCGCTGCGCTTCTTGAAGACTCTGAATCACTAAGCCTCAACAGGATGCTAGTACAAAGAGTGGCATAACGCAAATAACAAGATGAGAACAAGACCTTCACTCAGCTTGTTGCCGGATATTAGAATTATTTGAGGGGTTCACGAGTAAGCAAAAAGGGTTTTTGTTATGATCTCCCTATTAAGCAAGCTAGCTGCAATCTGATGATTGTCACGGGATTACCCAACCTTTAGTCTCGCAAATCGACTCTTCCCAAATCCCAGCAACATGAGTAATAGATATATTGGCATTTTTCCTAATCTTTTAAGGAAGCAACCATATGAGGTATGACCAGGAGCAAACTTCTGCTAGAAATATATATTTACTGTATCATTCACTTAAGCATAGTTCCCTAGTGATTAGAGACAATGTTCCATTGAGCAGTCTACATTAGAAGTGAGCTGAGTATAAATTCAGACTACCTAAAAGTGAATCAAGTTTTTCCTATAAAGAGAGACTTATATATAGCTTTTCTAAATATGTTTGTAATGCACTAGATTACAAACCGACAATATTAAACCAAAGAAAGCACATAAAAACACTGAGATGATGAAACGTATTCCAAAGAGAGCTGCAATAGCACATCTTGAGGAAATACAGAGAAAAGATCTGCCATTTAAAAATTAAAACCAAAGGACATATCCATTGACCAGACCATCTTCCACAGAACAAAAGCATTGAAATTTCACCCTAATGAGCATGTAGAACAAGATCAAAATAGAATATATATGATCTCTTAGATTGTGGAGAAAATGAAACTCCCTCTGTTCCGATTTTCATTGCTCCATTTGCTTTTTAAGGTTTCCAAGACACATAATTGAACATCAGAATCTTCAAAATATGATTTTCATCCCAATACTTTTTTATTAAGTAAACTTTCATCTCGGTACGTTTGTGAATTGTCATTCCTACATTATATATGGAAACAATGTGAAAGAACCTTTTTTTCCCTAAATTTAACATCACTAATCAAGTACTCCATAAAGGCATGAATCTGAGAAAGTAACAAACACTCACTCTGTTTTTTTTTTTTTTTTTTTTTTTTTTTTTTTTGTTCAAGAAAGATAATTGGTCCGAAGACCAACCCCTGCTAGGCTACTAGCCTGCAGGGCACACCAGCTCATTGGCTGAGTAGAGGGGATTTATACCCACAAGCAAACATTTTTATACAAACTCCCCAAATTGGGGAGTGATGAGAGTCGAACACCCGACCTTGCGGTTGGGAGGTGGGAGCACCAACCATTGGGCTCCCACGAGGACCTCACTCACTCTGTTTTGTGAACAGCTCATATCACAATGTTAGTGAAAAAAATAGAAAGGTACGACCAAAACACCGCCATTTTTTGGAAATCCAAAAAATACCCATAGTTCGTCCTAAAATTACACAAAATACCACTGTCATATTTTACTATTCCCATATATCACTATGATTATTTAGGACAACCTCACATGGAATCCAACATTGAGGGACAACATAAAATTAAAAATAATCCTATTTACGAGGAAGCATCACATGGTATTCAATTAGGCCCTGTTCTTTTGGACTTATTTTCAGCAAAAATAAGTAAAAATAAGTTCAGTTCAGCAAAAATAAGTTCAGTTCAGCAAAAATAAGTAAAAATAAGTTCAGTTCAGCAAAAATAAGTAAAAATAAGTTCAGTTCAGCAAAAATAAGTTCAGTTTAGCCAAAATAAGTTCAGTTCAGCAAAAATAAGTTTAGTCTTGTCTAATGTTGTAATTATTATTTTTGTTTTCAATATTACTATTACTATTGTTATTATTATTATTAATATTATAATTAAAATAACGATGAATTTGTATTTTTTATTTTTTTATTTATTATTTATTATTTATTATTATTTATTATTTATTATTTATTATTATTTATTTATTATTTATTAATTATTTATTATTTATTATTTATATTTATTATTATTATTTATTAATTATTTACTATTTTTTATTTTTTATTTTTTATTTTTTATTTTTTATTATGATTTATTATTTATTATTTATTATTTATTATTATTAATATTATTTTTTATTATTTTTTATTTATTATTATTATTATTTATTATTTATTACTATTATTTATTATTATTATTTATTATTATTATTATTATTATTTATTATTTATTATTTATTATTATTAATATTATTAATTATTATTTTTTATTTATTAATTGTTATATTATTTATTATTTGTTATTTATTATTATAATTTATTATTTTTATTATTATTTATTAATTATTATTTATTATTATAAAATAATAATAAGTATTGATAATATTATGTTAATATTTATTGATTATTATAATAATAAGTATTGATAATATTATGGTAATACAGATTTAGTTCAAAGAAAAATAAGTTCGGTTCGGCCAAAATAAGTTCGGTTCGGCAAAAATAAGTCGGTTCGGCCAAAATAAGTTCGGTTCGGCCAAAAATAAGTAAAAAATAAGTTCGGTTCAGGAAATAAGTAAAAATAAGTTCGGTTCGGCAAAAATAAGTTCGGTTCGGCCAAAATAAAATAAGTTCATAAGAACGGGCCTTAACCGAACTTATTTTTGCCGAACCGAACTTATTTTTACTTATTTCGCCGAACCGAACTTATTTTTACTTATTTTTGCCGAACTGAACTTATTTTGGCTGAACTGAACTTATTTTTACTGAACTGAACTTATTTTGGCTGAACTGAACTTATTTTGGCTGAACTGAACTTATTTTGGCTGAACTGAACTTATTTTTGTTGAACTAAACTATATTAACATAATATTATCAATACTTATTATTATAATAATCAATAAATATTAACATAATATTATCAATACTTATTATTATTATTTTATTATTTTATAATAATAAATAATAAATAATAAATAATAATAATAATAAATAATAAATAATAATAATAATAATAATAATAACTAATAAATAATAAATAATAAATAATAACAAATAATAATATTATTAATAATAAATAATAATAATAAATAATAGTAATAATAATAAATAATAAATAGTAATAATAATAAATAGTAAATAGTAAATAATAATTAGTAAATAATAAATAATAAATAATAAATAATAAATAGTAAATAGTAAATAGTAAATAATAAATAATAAATAATAATAATAATAATAATAAATAATTAATAATAAATACTAAATAATAAATAATAATAAATAATTAATAATAATAATAATAAATAATAAATAATAATATTAATAATATTAATAAAAGATAAATAATAAATAATAAATAATAATAATAATAAATAATAATAAATAATTAATAATAATAATAAATAATAAATAATAACTAATAAATAATAATATTAATAATATTAATAAAAGATAAATAATAAATAATAATAATAATAATAATAATAATAAATAATAAATAGTAAATAGTAAATAATAATATTAATAAATGATAAATAATAAATAATAAATAATTACTAAATAATAAATAAATAAAATATTAAAATAAAAATATAAAATAACATAAAAATATAAAATATAACAAAAAATTAAAAATTAAAAAATTAAAAAAATTAAAAAATTAAAAAATAATAAAAATAATAAAAATTAAAAAAATAAAAAAATAAAAAATAATTAAAAAAATTTAAAATAAAAATTTTTAAAATAATTACAAATCCATCGTTATTATAGTTATAATATTATAATAATAATAACAATATTAATAGTAATATTGAAAACAAATATAATAATTACAACATTATTCTACCTCCGTTTCATAATAATCTACACACTTACACTTTTGACACTATTCACAAATTTTCCTTTGACTATCATTTGTGAATTATAGTCATGTGGGGTCTTGTTTGATTCGTCTCGATATGTAGTTTTAGAATATCGACTTTTTATATTTTTTACAAATACAAAATTAGAGATATAAAGGCTCAAAGCAGTGCATCGGCATGGGTTAAAAGTGTAAGTGTGTAGATTAATTTGAAACGGAGGTAGTAGTATACTGAACTTATTTTGGCTGAACTGAACTTATTTTTGCTGAGCTGAACTTATTTTTACTTATTTTTGCTGAACTGAACTTATTTTTACTGAACTGAACTTATTTTTACTTATTTTTGCTGAAAATAAGTCTAAAAGAACAGGGCCTTATTCCCCTATCGGTTTCACTGCTTTCTTTCCAAGTAAGGGTGAATGAGGCAAGCAATTACGCACACATCACTAGCCATTACTATATTCTGACTGGAAGTCTTGAATTCTTTTATGAAGGCAAAAGTAGTCTGGTACAACTTTATTGCATGCAAGTGGTCAAATCAAATTATGTCAAAAAAAACTGACTCACTGATTGCCTTTGAAAACGTCAAGACAAACTCTTTTTTGTGCACTCCAAGGCCGCCAATATAAACTAGAATCTTCCAGTTCCAAAAATATACAATCCCACCAAAAATTTACGAGCCAAAATGGAAAGCCATACTAGCAACCTAAAACAACTTCCTCAAGTGGCAGTAGTGATGGTACCACTTCCAGCACAAGGCCATCTAAACCAACTCCTCCACCTCTCTCACCTCATCACCTCCTACGGCATACCTGTCCATTACGCCGGCTCAACCACCCACAACCGCCAAGCGAAGCTCCGTCTCCATGGTTGGGACGCAGAAAATTTAGCCAAAATCCATTTCCATGACTTCCAACTCCCTCCTTATGACTCACCCCCTCCAAGTATAGACACCTCCGTCCCTTTCCCTAATCACTTAACCGCACTCTTCCAGGCGTCATCCACCCATCTTCGGGAACCCGTATCTCAACTCTTGCACCAACTCTCCCAAAACTTCAGTCGAGTGGTCGTCATTCATGATATTATTATGGCTTATGTGGTTCAAGATGTGAAGCTCATCCCAAATGCTAAAGCCTTTACCTTTGTTCCGACTTCCGCCTTTACCATGTTTGCAGACTCATGGGAAAGCATACCTGAGGAAGCGAAACCATTTCAGCTAGATTCAAAAGATATCCCTGAAAATATTCCTACTGGTGAAGGGTGTGCAACGAAAGAAATGGTGGAGTTTGCAATCAACCAAGTACAATGTCTTGGGTTCGAGTCAGGGTGGATTTACAACACCTCTAGAGCTATAGATGGCAGATATGTCACTTTGTTGGAGAAGCTATCTTCTACTAAGTCACAGATAAAACACTATGCATTAGGACCGTTTCATCCGGTGCATATCAAAAACGAAAACAGTGAAAACAGACATCAATGTCTAAAATGGCTAGATGAACAAGAGAAAGGCTCAGTAATTTATGTCTCTTTTGGGTCAACAACATCTTTAACAGATGATCAGATTGAAGAGCTGGCAAACGGGTTGGAAACAAGCCAGGTGAAATTTATATGGGTGCTCCGAAGTGCAGACCTAACTAATGTTTTTCAAGAAGCTGATAGAGTCCGAAAGGCTCAACTTCCAGAAGGGTATGAAGACAGAGTGAAAGATAGGGGAATGGTAGTGAGAGATTGGGCACCACAGCTTAATATATTAGCACATCCATCAACTGGCGGGTTTATGAGTCATTGTGGGTGGAATTCATGTATGGAAAGTTTAAGTATGGGAGTGCCGATTGCAGCGTGGCCAATGCATTCTGATCAGCCAAGGAATGCAGCTTTGCTGAGCGAAGTGCTTAGAGTTGGTATATTGGTGAGAGATTGGGCACGCCGCAGCGAGATTGTGAAGTCGAGTACTATAGAGAACGTGGTGAAGACATTGATGGCATCAGAAGACGGAAAAGAGATGAAGAAAAGGGCTGCAGAATTGGGTGAAAGTGTTAGAGGATCAGTTGCTGAAGGTAGTGTATGTTGTTCAGAGAGGGACTCTTTTATTGCCCATATGTCTGAATAATGCAACCTTGTTTATTTTTTCTTTAGAAAAATTGACACCATGAATCCCAAATTTTGGGTGTCTTCCATTGTCAATCTTAAGTTTCATTTATTTATAAATAATCCCAAGTTTCGGAAGAGTCTTCCTAAATTAGTCCCAAGCGACCTATTACCTGTTGAACATGTAAAATTTTCTTTCTTCACTCTTTTCGTACTCACAAGTCGTGTCTCCTTGGTCCTCCCTAGAAAACTAGCAGCAGCCAGTAGTCCCACCACTAACCGTCCCCCAACCATCTGACCACCCCTCGTAAACCCCCTTCACCTCTTCCTCTGCTGACACCGTAGTTTTCCGTACTAACCCAACACCTTTTCTTTTTCTAAGGGATTGCAATGTTCTCATTCACCTTTGATTTTAGCTCTTTCCACTTTCTCCAGCTCCTTTTTCTATGCTGTTAGCAGTCAACAATAGCATCACAAATTCAGAACACTTTTCATTGTCGTCCTTTTATCTAGTAAGTACAACATAATAGAAGAAATCACTAAAGCAATGATCAAATCAGCATAATAATCAACAATACTTGGTCAAATTAGTTGCCCAAAAAGTCCCACCTTATCTACAAGAATAAAGAATTGTATCAACAACCAATCTAAGTTTGAACTTTCAATCACCCTATTTGGCTATTCACCAAAATAAATACAACAGAAAAATCCATAAACAAAAATCAGATATATATCAAAATTTTGGCAGTTGATTCATGGACTCATGGTGATGAACCAAATTCAGAATCAACGACTGCAGTGGATTAAGGGGCAGTAGATTTTTGGGTTAGTCGTTTAGTTTGGATTGATTTCAATTCAAGTTACAATTTCATTGTACTAATTTTAGTGTAGTTAAAATTCGTTTTAAGATAATTCAGATCAACTTCACCAAGTCTCAGCCATATTCTTGGGCATTCAAGATTATTGATATGGCTAGATTGTTCTAGAGTTGCATTTCACTAAGTATACAATATTGGTCGCATCATAATATAACTTTGTCATTAATGTTATTTATTAGGAAAATTTGTCAAAAAAACCTTTTAAAGGTTCAATTTTGCGAGAAAAAACCTTTTAAAGCATTATTTGCGAAAAAAAACCACAAACTTAATTTTTCTTGCAAGATGAAACCTAAACTCATTTTCCGGTGTGGTTTTTGAAATGCATAGGGGTGGTGCTGCAGTTAATGAAAATAAGGGGTTAAAGAAAGATAGAAGGGTCAGCGTCGGAATTGAGAAAAAACACATCGGAAAATGGGAATAGGTTTCTTCTTGCAAGAAAAATTAAGTTTGTGGTTTATTTTCGCAAAGATTGATTTATAAGGTTTTTTTCGCAAAATTGAACCTTTAAAAGTTTTTTTTGACAAATTTTCCTATTTATTATTCATTTGTATTTTTTTTGTATTTTCAAAGTAAGATGAAGATCCTTTGCAAGGGGGGAATTTGGGATTCAACTTTACAAAGGGAAAGAATCGAACCCTATAAGGATGAAAGAAAGGCCTCCAACCAACTAGGCCAACCTCGATTCTTTATTATTCATGTATATAATTGCGATAATAAGGGATGGAAAAATTATATTAGAATACAATATATAAGGAGAGAAAGAAAAAACAAAAGTGGAAAGTATTCATGAATAGCAAGAGGGATACTGCAGTCTGCAGCAAATAGAGAAGTGTATAATTACTAGATTTCCGTAGTCAAGTCAAGTCTCTTAAACATCATTTCAGAATTTTCAGAATCCTATTATAAGCCCATGCTCCTAAGCCAAATCCCTGAAGTGAATCCTCTAGAGACACAACGAAAAATTAAGAGACCGTTATGTTAAGGAAGAATCCCAATCTATCAAAGGCATTAAGAAGAAATATATCCTAATTAGAAATAAACATCATCACATCAATGCTTGTGTTATGCTTGAAATATATGACCAAGCTCTGAAAGTTTTTTGACGATTTGATTAGACATACTCTTAGTAGACGCGACTGATGTAAAACTAACATGGAAATAGAGATAATATGACAAACATTGTCAACTATGAGTTGGATGCTCTAAGAGTATTGATATATAGTATTACTCAAAAGATGTTTATTCCATAAGATTATCACCTTCGATGATAAGATGGGAGACACCAACATCCTGAACCATTAGCACGTCATTAAGAATGGCAATTGTTTTAGCAAGCGAAGTACGAGGAAGCATCACATAGTACTCAATTGGTCTCCTTTTTTTTTGGCAATGAATTAGGCTCTGTTCTTTTGGACTGAATTAATGAAAATTCAATTCAGACAAGTTCGGTTCAATTAGTTTCCTTTCACAATTTTCATTCACTTCAGTTCAATTCAGACAAATTAAGTTCAGTTTAGTTCAGACAAATTCAGTTCAGTTCAGTTCACTTCATTCCAAAATAACAAAGCCTTAGACTCCTATAGGTTCCACTGCTTTCTTTCCAAGTAAGAATGGATGAGGCAAGCAATTACGCACACATCACTAGCAATTATATTCTAAATGAGAAACTTGTGTCTCTGTCTCAAGGTAATGGAGGTCCACATTATTATTCTAAATATAAATATTACTTTCTATTAAATGGAATACATGAAAACCAGACTTATAAAAAACACCAAAACTGGAACTGTTTTGTGAAGGGAAAAGTAGTCTGATACAACTTTTTTGCATGCAAGTGGGCCAAAACTCAAAGCACTAATAGACCCAATTGTGAAAACTGACAAGGAACTCTGACTCCCTGATTGCCGTTGAAAACGTCAAGACAAATTCCTTTGTGTGCACTTCAAGGCTGCCAACTATTATAAACTAGAACTAGACATACTCCAGTTCCAGAATATCCAGACCCACAAAAAAAGCTTAGCCAAAATGGAAAGCCAGAATTGCAACCTAAAACAACTTCCTCCAGTGGCAGTGGTGATGGTACCACTTCCGGCACAAGGCCATCTAAACCAACTCCTCCATCTTTCTCAGCTCATTACTTCCTATGGGATACCAGTTCATTTTGCTGGATCCGCGACTCACAATAACCAAGCAAAGCTCCGTCTCCAAGGTTGGGACGCAGAAAGTATAACAAGAATTCATTTCCATGACTTCCCTCTCCCTCCTTTGGCTCCATATAACACCTCACCTCCTCCAAACCCTGGCCATTGTATTCCTTTTCCAGCGCATTTCTACCCACTTTTCGAAGCTGCTACGCATCTTCGTCAGCCTGTTTCTAAACTCTTGCAACAACTTTCAAGTATGTTCAAAAGAATTATTGTCATTCATGATATTATAATAACTTCTGTGGTCCAAGATGTTAAATTCATCCCAAATGCTGAATCCTATTCTTTGATGCCCATTTCTGCTTTTACCATTTTCTTAAGTTCCTGGGAAAACATAGCTGAGAAACCTTTTCAGCTAGGTTCAGAAGATATTCCAAAATGTATTCCTTCAAATGAAGGGTGCACTCCACCAGAGATTGACAACTTTGTAGCTAATCAATTCAAGTTTTTGGGGTTAGAGTCCGGAAGGATTTACAATACGTCCAGACCGATAGAAGGCAGATATGTTCAACTGTTGGAGAAGCTATCAACAAATGCTGATATGAAACACTTTGTACTGGGACCATTTAACCCAGTCGAAATCAAAAGCAAAAGCGGAAGACAGAGACACCAATGCCTAGAATGGCTGGACCAACAAGAGCAAGGTTCTGTGATATATGTATCTTTTGGATCGTCAACATCACTGAGTGATGAGCAGATCAGGGAATTGGCAATAGGGTTAGAAAGAAGTGGGCAGAAGTTTGTATGGGTGCTTAGAAACTCTGATACAGGAGATATTTTTGCAGAAGGTGAAGCAAGAAAGCCTCAACTACCACAAGGGTATGAAGAGAGACTGAAGAACAGAGGGATAGTAGAAAGAGACTGGGCACCCCAGCTGGAAATTCTAGCTCATCCATCAACAGGTGGGTTCATGAGTCATTGTGGGTGGAACTCATGCATTGAGAGTATCAGCATGGGAGTGCCAATAGCAGCATGGCCTATGCATTCTGAACAGCCAAGGAACGCCATTTTGGTAACAGAGGTTCTAAGAATCGGTACACTGGTGAGGGATTGGGCACACCGTGCTCAATTGGTAACATCAACTACTATAGAGAACACAGTCAAAACATTGATGGATACAAAGGAAGGAAATGAAATGAGGAAAAGAGCTGCAGAGCTAGGTGATGCTGTTCAAGGGTCAGTTGCTAAAGGTGGTACTGCTCGCTTAGAAATGGATTACTTCATTGCTCACATCACCAGATGATTATTACTAGGTATATCCCCTAATGGACTCAGTGAAACACAGATATGATTAGATAGCAATAACATGCTTCAAAGAAGTAAAACACGACCTAGAGCATGGTAATCAGGAAACAAGGAATATCAAACATGTGGAATCCATATACAGCAGGACTTACAAAGTTGGAACTGCGAAAAGCCAGAGGCCATACCTTTTTACAAAGTTATAACTGTGAAAAGCTATGTCGTATGTCTTAGTTTATGATAATAGTATAGTGTCAATGTCATAAGTTAATCTGAATAATACCACAGCCATACAGTAAAGACACTGAACCTTACTTTGGCAATTAACACATTTCGTTAACCTTGTACATGAAATTAAATAAGCCTAAGCAAGTAAAAGCTATCATAAAGAAATACTTTGGCAAATGTTATATCGCAGCTTGAAAAGCAACATTATCAAGGAGGACATCCGAAAATCATATTATTGCAATCATTATCACCATTGTCTATCAACATAAGATCAGAATCAAACCGCAACAGGTGCTCATAAGTGAATTCAAATGAAGGACTTGTTTTAGATCGCGGAGGCAAGAGGTAGTATTAGCTATAAAATCCACAGAACATGTTCAATCAAGATCGCAATAACCTAAAATAACTAGATTTCTAATAAACAAAAGACAAACAGAAGAAGTAAGGAAGACAGAAGATCAAAAGGCATGCCCTAGATACATGAGAGCAACAACAACAACAATGTTAAAAGCCTTAATTCCATGATAATGGTGTCGGCTCAATGAGAAGGCAAACACAATAATTAGAAATAACTAAGCACATCTTCTATGAATTCTACTATTATAAATATCAAATATTATTTGAGTATCAAAGTTCCATAACTGCAAATTCTAATGCCTAAAAGAATGGACTAACGAAAATATATCAATATTATCAAATCATACTAAATGCAACTAATTAGTTCGAATATCGACATTAGAACCCAAAAAAGAAACACAAAAGGGATATCAATATTATTAGTCCCCATCACCCTATTTTTCTTTCCTTTCCTTTCCGTCTGAGGAAGGGGAAGAATACGTCATATCAAAGAGGAGAAAAAAAAAACAACATAGACAGTAAAAGATACCCTTCTAGTAGCTCTCAGAACATCATTGACAAAACTCTAGTGTCTTAAACAGTAATCCAGTGCCAATTTAGCGTCTTCTATCCCAATGACTAGCAACAGCTTCCACAATAAATTTAGAAAAATGCCTACAAGTATGAGCGAGTTCTAAAAGGTCAACTCTGTCTTTTGCCCCATATTTTCAACCGTCAATAAACTAGCATTGGATTGTATTCTAGGAATAGAGTAAACAGGAATCGTCCAATTTGGATTTTGAATTTAACACTACCATAGTACTTTACATCCGCAATCAGTAATTTTCACATTAAATCTTTTATTTCATACATATTTCTCCATTAGACCTCTACTTTTCTCCATTAGACCTCTACTCCAAAGACTCTACAGCAACAGTTCCAAATCCGATCCTTAGACAGGTCAATATCAGATAGCTTCAGATGTATTTTATATAAGACGCCTAATACAAAATCTAAGGTAGCAACTTTACCCTACCACTTTGGATGTTTCCTGTCATTCCTTCCTCGTCTTCTTTTAGCAATAGCTCAAAACTCCCCCCATTCTGCCCAATCTCAACCTATTAAAAGAGTACCCATGATTACTTTCCCAAAAAGCTTTTGAGCTATGTGCATATGTTCAGCTTACTAATCTACTTATGGAGAAGTCACTTCACTCCAACTCTATGTAGACATAAAGATAGTCCTGTTCACTTTTACAGCCAAAAGTTGACTAATACTTTGCCCTATATATCCTTGTTTCTTACATAATTGAAACTTCATATATCAGCAGATAGAGTTACCGATACTTAGAAAGCTCATGTTCCCTAGAATCATCAAATCAAATGCTTGCTAATCCTAATCTCCCAGACAAGAAACCATCATTCCAAGAAATAATAGAAAATATCCTCCATGCTCCATTCTTTGGTGAGTTTTGTCAAAAGTTCAAAGACAACTACATGATTCTTGAGAGGGCAGACATTAGGGGACATAGCAGGAGCAATGGAATAATGTATTTGGGTGATCTTCATTCAGGAATAACAAATATGAAGCAAATGGTCATTTAAGATGCATCAAAATGAGGGCACAAGTGACATAATTTAACTAATTGCCTATGTATATGCTTTTTTAATTGGGCTCAAATGCTCAATGTACTTGAGAGTTCTCATCAAGAAAATATATTGAAGTGTAATAAAAGTAGAAACCTGAAAAGACACTACTAATTCTACATACCTTATGGAGAATTTTTACGTGTCTATAATTATAGGAAGCCAAAAAGAGTCATAATATAGACAAGTTGTAAGTAGAAGATGTCATCCTGAAACATTTACCGGTTAGACTAGCTAGCATCCACTACTACAAAAGTGAAAATTTGGTCCTATACCTCCTAGAGAATTATTGGATTTCACTAGAGCTTAGGTGTGTCCTGATACAGCACAATTTCTGAGTTCTGCCAACCATGAAGTGAAGGAAAGAACTGTATATATGTAATATGACTACAAAGGGTAAATAGAAATGGAAGTTGACATTCAATTTGTATAAACTGGCTTCAGTATCTCTATATGATTCAGTTTCAGACATCCATGTTATAAAGCACAATATCATACTAATATCCCCAGATGAGTCAGATCAACATACATACTCGTACTGTCAGAGGGCAATATGTTCACACCGAAGTTCCGACAAAAACCATACTGTCATCTCTAGTGCTGACTTTTGAGCATTCCGTGTAGGTACCCACCAGTCATTCCAAGAGAAATAAGAGCAACAACTCCAGCAGGAAACACCTTTTTCGTCTTCAGGAAACGATAACCCATTGATCCGAGCAACATTGTAGATACCCCAACCCCAAGTGATGAGGCAAAAGCCGGCTTGTTTGGAAGTTCCGTGTAAACATAGTACAGTAGAGCAGATGATACACCACCAGCCCCAAGGGACATAAGGCTGCCTCTCTTCATATAACCCATAACTCCGCCAACTCCAACAAGGGTAGCATAGCCAAGAGTAAATTTCTGGGATGTTGATAAGTCCATATTCTTCCTTGAAATTAATAATAGTAGAGCAATCTGCCATGACCAAAAAGCAAACGTAAATGAATCAGTTCCTTGCCTAAACGACTGATGATAGGAGGACTCAAGTTGAAACACAATGTTATGAACATTCAGAATAATTAAGAACCTTTACGAACACTCTATCTAATAATATTGTTTTTTTTAAACTAGTAGCTCACATGATTAGCTCAAGTTGGAAAAATATCTTCCACTTTCGATTCTCTAATAATTACTCTAATTTTTCCAAATGAGTAGTACACGTATAACCCAAGTTTGATAAGGATGAAATCGATAAAAAGAAAATAGGAGGATATGCATTTTCTCTTAATATGACCTCTTAAGACAAAGATTTCTGTTAGCTCCCTATTCAAAAGTTTCAAATCAAACCCACCATCATCTAGCAGAAAGCTGCATAAGAATGTTACCGCACCCATCTCCAACAAATCTCGGAAATAACCTCAATATGAACTATGAAAAAAGAGACATAGAACATCTCAGTTACGGACGATGGTAGTTTGACAGTAAGATCATCATCGCCTTGCAAAACAGGCTATGTAATCAAAAGGGAAATAAGGCTTTTAATCTAAAACAAATGATTTACTACCTCCATCCGGATTTAGTTATCACATTACTAGTTCGAATTACACTATCAACATAAGTAGGTGACTCTTGATTTCAGATGGAATCAGTAACATGTTGCAATATTGGATCTTTTAGCAATAATGAGAAACTATAATACCCAATCATATAATCCTCAAATTTGGTTCTCCAAATGATATTAGTGTTAGAAATCATCATCAATTTATCTTACTATTTCACTACAAAAATCTACATTCTTCCCAACCCAAATAAAGGGGAGTTTTAATTTCATATCTGAAAGCCATTATTCAAGGTCTTTACCGGAAAGGGCGGAAACATTTAGCACTAAAATTCTAGTTTCACCCAGATTTTCAATTCCACCCTCAAAAAAGAGATAAAAAAATTTTTAAAAAAATACAGCAGATGACATATAAAAAAAATTAAACCCAGAAACCTAAGTGTTCCTTCATTGGAAAATAACTTAAGCGAATAATTAATCAACCTAATGACAAAAACCCAAACTAAAGAAGCAAAAACGATTAGAAATAATATGAAAGTGAAAAAAGAGTCCAAAAATGGCAAGCAGAATTAGCGGAGAAATACTCACTTGCTAGTTGCGTTTGTGGACACTCCCTCTTTGTTTTGTCAAACGAAGGTGACAGAAAATTCACAAACTTCCCTTTGTACCTTTTACCGTCTAGAAAAATACACAATGAAGTACAATCGTTTACCACGTATTACGTATATCCCACCGGCCCACCTCAAAGTGTCTAGACCGATTAACTTGTGACTTTGTGAGAGACTGAGAGGTTTTATTTTTTCGGTTTTTTCACCATATACTCCTGACTAATTTTTTTTGCACCGTATACCCTTGTAACTTTCCAAATTCACCATATACCCCCCACGTTTCAAAAAATAAACTGACTTACCCTTAATGACTAACGGCGTTAAACTCCGTTAGTCATTAAGCCCTAAACCTCCCTCTAACCCTAATTAACTAACCTAAATCTAACCCTAATCTAATACCCTAATACTAACCCTAACCCTAAACACCCCTCCCCCACACTAACCCTAATTAAACCCTAACTCTCTCTCTAACCCACCCACCCCATTCCCCCAAACCCAACCCCAGCCTACCCCCCCAACAACCACCGCAGCCCCACCAGCCTCCCACAACCACCGCAGTCTCCCAGCGGCCCCCTTCCTTCCCCGTCGTCGCACAACCTCCCCTCCCCTTCCCCCGTCGCCGCATGCCCCCTCCCCTTCCCCCGTCGTCGCGCCCCCCCTCCCCTTCCCCCGTCGTCACTTGGTTCCGGGCGTTAAGGATTTGGGGTTTTCGAATTTTTTTTCATTTCGGGGAGGGGGGGGGTTCGGCGGTTGCGGGGAAAGGGAGGGGGAGGGGTTGCGCGGGAAAGGGAGGGGAGGGGGGGGTTGCCGGCGGTTTGCGGGGAAGGGGAGGGGTGGGCGACTGTAGGGGAGGGAGTGGGGCGCTGCGGGGAGGGGGCTGTGGGGGATAGGGGAAGGGGGAAGGGGAGTAGGGGAGGGATGGTGGGTGGGTGGTGGGGGGAAAGGGGTGGGGTGGGGTGGGGGAGGGGTGGTGGGGAATTGGGTGGGGTGGGTAGGTGGCTAGGGTTAGGGTTAGGGTATTAGATTAGAGTTAGGGTTAGAGTTAAGTTTAGTTTAGTTTTAGGTTAGTTAATTAGGGTTAGAGGGGGGATTAGGGCATAATGACTAACGGTGTTAGACTTCCGTTAGTCATAAGGGCATGTTGATGTATTTTTTGAAACGTGGGGGGTATATGGTGAATTTGGAAAGTTGCGAGGGTATACGGTGCAAAAAAAATTAGTCAGGGGTATATGGTGAAAAAACCGTTATTTTTTTAATATTCCAGTTCAATAGGACCATTTACCTTACCTACCAAAAAAATAACCAACATGTTTCCTTTTCAGATGTCCAAATTCTTATTTTTGTGTTTTTTGGTACGATGAAGAAATTAGGACATTTAGTAGATAGTGGAGGTTTATACCTATCAATGTCATGTGACCACGATCATATGCAGGCTATTAAATAGTGTTGCCTAATTCTAATAGGTAATTCGCAACTCGGTTTGCTTTGCGGTACATGTAATGAAACATAGAAAAATCAAGTAGAATTTTAGAAAACATAGGGGTACCTCGTGGAAAAACCCTATAAATTAAGTATGATTTTTAAAATATATAACTAAAATTACAATTAGTTTTGATGAATAATGATCTTAAAGAATTAAGCATATGTCCAAATGTTTGCCTCCTATCAAAATACTTTGTAGGCATCGCTATTTGGTTCAATACATACTTTATTTTCCAAATAACGGAAATGTAATTCAGGAGGAAGGCGATCAGTGGTGTGCAAGTCATCATATCATATATAGATTCAAATTGTAATTAAGGAAGCATTTTTAAGAGTTAGGAGTTGTAACAAGCATTTTTCATTACATGATTAACATTGATTTCCAAAAACTCATAGGCACTTGTCATGGCTTACTTTGCTTTTTAATTTAACAAGAGCAGGTCCAACTATGGCCACCTTTCCATAATAGATCCCAACTTTCGATTATTCCACAGCAGTCCCAACTTTAAGGGGTCTTTTACAAAAACGGTCCAAGTGGAAGGGTGACCTGCTTAGCCTGTAAAAAAAATTAAACCCCTCTCCTTCCTCCTTTTTCAGTCTTTCTCTCTCCTCCAACCAGCCAACCAGCCACCCACACCACCACTTCCAAATCTGCCAGCCACCATCACCTCATTCCCCCTTCACTGCCGGCGCCGGCCCACCCTTTCCGCCGGCGTCAAGGCTTCTTCCCCTGCCGCCGACCGTAACCCAGGACCCACGAACCCTCCCCGACCCTCTTTCCCTCCACCTCGACCAGCCGCCTTACCTCCCTCACTCTCTCTCCTGACAAAATCGAACCCACCACCCACACCATTTCAGACCCCCAACCTCTAGCCCTCCAATTTCCAGCAACCACATATCCCCTCCGATTTCCACCACCCATCCACCCCCTCCGACCCTAAATTGCAACCGGTTCTTCGCCATTGAATATTAGATCGGAACTCCATGGAAGAAGATGAGAGGGGGGAGGAAATCGGAGGGCTGGAGGGTGGTGGAAATTGGGGTGGTGGAGGTTGGGGAAATCGGGATAAGGGAAAGGGTCGGGGTGGGGCTGGGTCGTTGCGGTACTGAGTTAGGGTCGACGACAGGGAAGGGGGTTCGATTGCCGGAGAGGAAGGGGGAGAGGGAGAGGGTGAGATGGAGGTGGTGGCAGTGCAGGGGAGAGGATGGCAGAGGTGGCAAGGGTGGTGGTTTCAAAGGTTTACCTGTTGTAGCAGGTTAGGTGACCTGCTAGGACCATTAATGTAAAGCACCCCCTAAAGTTGGGACTGGTGTGGAATAATCGAAAGTTGGGATCTATTATGGAAGGGTGGCCATAGTTAGGCCTGCTCTTGTCAATTTTTCCTTTTATTTATTTATTTATCATGAGAGAGAGAAGGAGAGAAAAGAGAACAAGAAAACCCAGCCCCAAAGCCCCCTGAAAACTACCCCCTAGATCTAGAACATTTATACTCTACCTACTAACACTCGAATCCTATGCAGCCTACTTCTCTCATGGAGTGTATTAACAATAACTCAGCTTTACCAAACAGCTTAAAGCAAGAGTTGAGTCACAAAAATAAGATAAAGCAGATAATCTCTCATGTTGGTTAACTTGCTATTGTGCTAGATTGCGATTGAAAAAAATACTCAAATTTATTTAATAATGCTTTAAATAAAATTGTAATCTGAAACTACAAGCACGGGTTGACCTCGAAAACCCAATTCTATGGTAGAGAATGTTGTAATAATAATTGGGCCATGATTTTAATGTTATGTTGTTGTTGTTGTGATGATGATAAAGTGTACGCAAGAATTGTAGGCCACAATTGTCCCTATTGGTTAACCTGCTATTGTGCTAGATTCTGATTGAAAAAAATACTCAAATTTATTTATAATGCTTTAAATAAAATTGTTATCTGAAACTACAACCACCTAATTTTAATTTTAAACTATATAAATAGTTTAATATTTCACTTAATCCAAAAAAATTAATGTCAAATTACATGTAATAACTCGGGGCTTCGCCCTGGCCAACAAGTAGTTTATCGTTCAAGACAATGACAATCAATAGCAAATTGGGACAATTGCCAAATTTGATTTTCAATATTTTAAAATATGAATATGATATTTGAGGAACCTCAGTTGTTTAGCAACACGAAAACAATATCTACCCATGAACTCAATAGTATATACAGATTCCAAACCATGATACGAGTCTTTTGGAGAGGATAGGTGCCTTAACCGACTACTCCAATATTTTAAAATATGAATATGATATTTGAGGAACCTCAATTGTTTAGCAACACGAAAACAATATCTACCCATGAACTCAATAGTATATACAGATTCCAAACCATGATACTAGTCTTTTGGAGAGGATAGGTGCCTTAACCGACTACTCCAAACGATGATTATAAAATTAGTACGAAAAGGCCCAAGCTATCTCCTTGGTTTGCAAAATTGCCATTTTCGTAAAAAGACCCAAATAATGTATAGTTGAAAGTAAAGGTGATCAACATTGGTCCCATTCGATCCAAAAACTAGCAGGTTTTGGGTGAGAATTTTTGCCCCGCAATTCGGACCCAGTCTGACCTGGTTTTTGGACAAAAAAAGACGGGTCATGGACAACCATAATCTGAAAGTTAAGCTAATTTTTGGCTAGGACCAAAATAGTCCGAAAAGCTCGCTTAGCCCATCCAAAAAAAATTGAGTAGAGGCTTTTAACCCAAAACGGGACAATTTTATTTGGCCCCTGCTGGCCCATGATCACTTCTAGTTGGACTAATTGAATATCAAGTCTATAATTTAGTATACTCCTTTGTTTATCTATTCATTTTGAAATTTTTTATTTTTCTTAATGCACATAAACAATAGCAGTTTCTTAATATGCAGTGGCACACGTTAAATATACAATCACGATGTGAGTTGTGCTTTTTGTTTGGTATCAGGCTAATTAACCAAGCAGCCTTCCATTTAGCACTACAGAAACCTCAGTAGTGCAAAGAGAGTAGCCTCTCAAGATAATCTATAATGGCATTCATTGAAGTGAAAGACGATGGTATGTAGTAAGCATAAGAGAACTGGTTAAAAAGACTAATTCATTTGCTCTACCGCGCTAACGATTTCTATTATCGGTGATCATAGCCAAAAATATCACTAAAATAGTATGATAGTGGCCTCTAATACTTTCAAGCTTGTTCACAGGTACAAATTTTGATGGCAGGACAACAAGATAACCTAAAACAAACACCCCAAACCCCCCTGATTTCGCTGTGCCAAGAAATACTCTATAAATATTTGCATACAGGGTGGTTGAGAAAACCAAAACAAAAGGGCAAAAGAGAAGAAAAAGAAATTCTTGCTTCATATTTGTACAAAATGTGCAAGAGGAATGGCGAGCGCTTGGTGCCCAAAACCTGACTGAAACTAAGCTTGAAAACACTGTCCAAGCTGCCAACTTTTCCCTTATGTTTTACTTCAAAAACTTCTAGCAACCTTCTCATACAAATCACGAGGCCAATTTTGATGCAGATTGCTCGCCAGGAAATTTGCAATCTGCGAATGAAAAATTTCACATCAGACAAGCTATCTCATCCTATCTACCTATTATTGTGCAAGCAAACATACTGTAACCCAATCATATAACAGTTCCCCTTCTCTTGATCCCCCATATCCATAACATGGGAATCAGCTAATATGCAACTAAACGTGCTAATTGCTAAGCATGTTTTTAAGCAATAACTGGATGTCAAATTTTCATGTGATGACAAAATCAATAGCTTAGGAAAAAATGTATGATCAGGGAAGAAATAGAGAACAGCGCCTTTATATACCTTAGTTCTTAAAGCACGAAGAGATCCATCGGTATCTGTCACATTATCCAGGCAACTAAAGGCAACTCTTAAAAGGTCAGGGACACAAGCCTGGACGTAGGGGGATAGATTCTGGAAAGAATCCATGGTCAACCCTTGTGCACGTGGATCCAATGGCAGGAAAGGAAGCTTTGCGATCTCTCGTAATGCATCCAGATGGTGGTCCTGTCGTGCCTGCTCGTGAATGAACAGTATTGCCTCAAGCTGCCTTAAGACAGTTTCTTGTTCTATAACATGCTCCCTATCTTTCACACTGCATAGATCATTTAAAACAAGCTACATGTTAGCACAAAGTCAACCATTATGGCTCCTACTCTAGAAAATCTACAAGGGAAAACAGGACTCACTAACTGAGTGTCAGTAATATAAAGGTTTACGAGAACTAAGACAACCAAAATGCATTAAGTAATGCAAATTAATCAGTAAAAATGATTGGATCTAGTTGGAGAGCGGCGATAAAGTCAACTAGTAAATGAAATGATGCTGGATGAAAGCTAGTATATGGGACGAGGGCGGGTAAACTTAAATTAATGCAATACTCCCCCTAGTTTTTATTAGTTTTACACTTTCCTTTTTGGGTTGTCGCTCATTAGTTCTTTACCCACTTCTTCTTTTCTATTTTGCAATGGTCCCACCAATTGTTTACTATTATCTGGATTTTTTGTCTCAAACTACCTCTAACTTTCAAGTTTTTGCAAGAAACTACCTTATAAAAAATTTGTTGTCCCAAACTACCTAACTTTTACCATTTTGTTGTTGACAACTACCTTATGCTGGTTTCCGGCGTTTGACTTTTTTTCCCAGTTTTTTTAATGTCACGTAATATCACCTGACCTCTTTAAACACTTTTTCATTTTCCCCCACCCTATTTTCCCATTTCCCTATGCGCGCGCTCTCTCTCTCTCTCATATCTATGCTGACACTTTGTATCACCAATCCACCATTAAATTCCTCTTCTAATACTTAAACTAAAATTGAAACGATCACTCTCTCGATTCTCCTAATCTCAAGCAATTTCCACAAGAATAATTTTGTTTTCTCTCACAATTTTGAACTGAAAATAAAAAGTCAACGCCGAAAACCGGCATAAGGTAGCTGTCAACAACAAAATGGTAAATGTAAGGTAGTTTGGGACAACAAATTTTTTATAAGGTAGTTTGTCGCAAAAACTTAAAGGGATATTATCTCAAATAACCCTGATATATAAGCTTTTTTCCCAAATAACCCGGCATATTTTTTTTCTCATATGACCCTGAACTTGAATTTTGTCATTAAACCTAACAAAATGACTAACGGTGTTAAACTTTTTTAAATTAGAAAATAATTACTGCTTTTTTAAAATTAAAAAAACCCAAATCATCTATCCTCTTTCTCCTACACCCCACCCAACTTCAAACTACTTAAACCCAACCCAAGCCCCCAAAACCAGCAATGATGCCAACAACACCAACAACCATGACCAAGACTCGATGGTTTTTACGGCGGAACAACCTCTCGACGAAACCCTAGGATACTCGTTCTGTTACTCCGCTCACGTTCTCCCTCCTACTTCCTCCAATCAAGTTCTCTCTCCTTCTCACTCTCTTCGTTCGACGACAACAGTAAGAAGAGGATACAGTTTTTGCCTCTTCGTTCCGATTGAGCGCAAGGCACTCTCTAGCTAGCCTGATTCAGGTTGATGGGTGTCGTTCTTATACGTTGATTGCTGGGGCAAAGAGCAAGAAGGATTTTTGAAAATTTGTGGCCCGTAGTTGGGAGGAAAGATGGCGGTGGGTAGGTTGGAGATAAGATGAAGAATAACAAACCCATATCTAGCCCTTCCTACCCACCCCGACTGGTCGTTTTCTCTTCCTATGAAACGAAGACAGCTAACAGCGACCAGTCTGGATTCGCTTGAACTGATGTGTGTCAATTATGGCGTTGTTGATGTTGAGTGTGGGGAAATGGGGGGTAGTTATGGTTGTGATGCTAGAATTAACAAAGGCAGGGTTGAGGAATTGGAGGAGACAGATGGGGGGTTGGCTGGAGGAGAGAGAAAGTGGTGGGCACCATTAATGGGTGTTTGACAAGGGTGAGGAAGAAAGACCATTAGAGAAGAAAGATCTGATTTTGGGTTTTTTTTTTTAAATTAAAAAATTCAGTAATTATGTTTGTTTTAAAATAGAATTAACGCCTTTACTAATTTCGTTATGTTTAATGACAAAATACAAGTTTAGGGTCATGTCAGAAAAAAAAATGTCGGGGTTATTTGGGAAAAAGGCATATATGTCAGGGTTATCTGAGATAATATCCCAACAAAAGCTAAAGGTAGTTTGGGACAACAAATCCTTATTATCTTTACCTTCTCACTCTACTTTTCTTGGCCCACAACATTACCTTCAATATAATATCCCAATAAATTAATACTTTCTCTCTCCTTCTATGACCCACGTACCTATTTCTCCTAAAACTCTATGTCCAAAGAAGTGGGTAAACTAATAGAATCTAGAAAGAGTAATCCTCAAGCAGTCTGTTAACTTGCTGCTAATGCTGCAAATTATTAGATATAACCGAAGTATGTGAAATATATGGATTGTTGTGTGCATGAATGCATGCATGCATGTGTATGAGTGTCGTGGCTGCACGCGCTGCACAGGACATAAACCAAAGTGCTCCTAACAAAAAAGTAATAGAAACAGGAATCTGCTGACCTCAAGGGAAAAATAGATTCTTAATATTCTAGTCCTGCTCAAGTCTAGCCAGTATTTGGCATTACATAAACTTTTTGGAGTATTAATCAGGTGAAGCTATAATGAGATAAGAATGCACCCAACAAATTTTTCAAAATTATTTGCATGAACAAAATTAAAAAGACATACCTGATTTCAGGATAATATTTGCTCATCTCTAAGATCTCATTTCCAGAATGGATGAGTGCAGCTGTACGACTACCACCATCCAGTTTGCCACGCGACAGTGAGCATATTGCCTCAGATAGGCACTTGTTAATTGTATTCAAAGCCATTCCAAATGCACCAACTCTCTTCTGAATTTCTATGGACTGAAAGTCGAAATAGAATGGACATCATAAATAAAATACAAAAAATAAAATGACTGGTTATTTATTTATAAGCAGGGAAACACAAGATACATGAATACACTTTCTCCATCCAACAATACGGGTAACATTGTACCAACACCTAATAATTAGAAAATTAACATGATTTTACTCAAAGATCCTTTATAATAATAAGTTAGATCGTTTCACACTCCCACCATTCAGTCCAAGTAGGGCACTTCTGGAAACAAAATGATGCTATTGTTACTTTAGGAGGGTGACCACGTTTTTAGACATTTGAAAATAGCATATCTGACTATAATTTCTAGGCAAACTGGCAAAGGAATACTAATCAGCTAGCAACATCTATAGTTTGTCATGGCCATGAATCAAAACGGAAGGTTTGCCAACCCAACTGACTAGATAAAAAGCAGTAATGAAATTCAGAGCTTTTAAATATTACTTTCTCATATAAACCAGTTTCCTGACACTGCCGAGCTGCTTCAAGTAGAAACTGCTGCCTTGAAGAAGCATCAGTCAAAAACCGTCTCAGTTCAGCTTCCTCTCCAGCCCCTCTAGGTCCGAGTAAGAGATGAATTCCATTATCACGTAACAACAACTCTGTAAGAAGCTGCTTCAGCATCAAGCTCCTCTGCCTTTGCTGATCTAAACTAACTCTCCCTACCCATGACAACTGGCCACCTCCAACTGCAGCAGCTGCTTGTGCATAATATTCCAATGCCATAGGAAGATTCCCAACTCTTACGTATGCAGAACCATACTGCCTAATCATGCTAGATACTTCAGCAAAAGCATCCATCAACCCCAGCTTCTGTCGTGCAGCAGCACCTTCTGAGAAGACCCCATAATCTGCACATGTAATTGCTATGTGGACAGCATCGATGTTAAACCCTTCACCCATTTCCTTTGACAAGTAGATGACAGATGGTAACAACTGCACACTCAAAAGCAAAACATATGGATACATAAGAGGGTCCTTCCCACTCTTAGTGTAATACGAGGGCTCAAACTTGTTGAGATATGTTTGCAAATCCTCCAAGGTGTAAGGCACAGATCCCTCATTCAGTACAGAGGAAGAGACAGCATGAGAACTCTCACGTATGGCACACAACTGGAACCAAAGAAAGTCCTCTATGGTATTGAAAAGATTTGGCAACTCTCTAAGCAGGCGATCAACCTGCCTGCGTGATCCAGAAACCATAGCATAAAGTAGCAATTTCTTTCTGTCATACACTGCTCGAGCCCCACGATCACCCATCCTAAACATTTTTTCACATTCTTCAGAAGCAGCAGCAGCTGTATTTGCAGATACCACACCTCCAGTAGCTATCCATTCTGAAAGCTGCCAAAAAAGATGTTATGGAACATGCCACCTTAAAGCTACAGAGTGCAGAAGATGAACAAGTGATACCTGAGGAGCAAATTGAAGAGAAACACGAGATGACTGAGCTACACTCTTCGCTTCATCGTAATACCCACTTCTCAAGCAGAAATAAATCTGAAATGATCACATGAGGAGAATATAGCATACTTTACAGGCAACAGTTAGACAAGAAACCGGTCTTCTACAGTTCTACAACATCAACTGGATGAGATGGTATGCTAATTATGAAATAAAAACCCAGTGCAGAAACAAATTTCAGAACTTAAACCACAATAAATTCTTGCATGCTAACAGGTTTCAAACAATATGTAAACTTTGCTAATACATTGTTTAAAAGAGATTGTAGTGATGCAAATTTTGAAGCAACACAATCATCCTCCTGATTACTTCACTGATGCATATTGTTTGAATGATAATGAAACCAAGAAGGATAGCGTTGAAAGTAAGGATAAAATAGAAAAATAGTGCACATGTTAACAGAAAATCTAGGACCTGTTGCCAAGTTGTATCCAAAGGAGGTTGCCTCCTGGCATCAACGGCATCAAAATCTAGAACACCATGATCTCGTAAGCGAATCTGCAAAGAGCAAGCAGTTGATCATAATCCCGCAATATACACAAAGAATTCTGCAAAACAATTGTATAGAAACTCAAACTGACCCGAAGAAAGGCACGTATTCTTTGTAGATTACCGACTGAGCCCCCTAGTGCAGCCTGGTCACAGGAACCAAGTAGTGTAATGCAATGATACCCATGTCAGATATAAGATGCAAGCATTGATGTGTTAAATACAAGATGAAAAGTGGAGGGAGAAACTGCAAACACAAGCAAAGGTTCGACAATTTCATTTTTTTAACAAATTGAGAGATTTATTCGCCATAAGGCCCATAACTACTGCAAGCAGAAAGTAGTAACAGGAGAGCATACTGCACAAGCATTATTTTTGAGAAACACTTCTCAAAAAAAGCCACTGTTAGGTAGTAACCTGTACAGGATGATTTTGTATTGTTTCGATCACATGCTTTGAATGTCCCCACTCCAGATGTCGCCTTGCACCACTAACCAATAGCATTTTCTTTGAAACATTTTGCTGAACATTCAGATCCTCACCCACCAATGCCTGCACGTGCCCAATTCATCATAATAAGAGCAAGAAAGATTGATAAAGTTGCAAGTTATTGTTTAGTCAGGAAGATGAACCATGTGATCTTGCAACTAACCTGCACAAGGTGCCATATCTTCTGCATGCCGACTGATCTCCCCCCAGATGCCTCAAGACCCAAACTTTCAAAAGCAGCCTTGAATGCTGCAGCAGGCTTTGCAAAAGTAAAGGCAAAAGAAGCAGAAGTTAAAGCAATGCTCTGAGAATATAGCATACTCCTTGCAAACGACGAGTGTTGAGTAGAAACCATTCAGCAAGAGGCACTCAAGAGAGTCACACTAAGAACCTTCATGATGATGGTCAACATCAAATTAACCGAATTATTAGGAGGTCATATATTCAGTACTTCCTCCGTTTACTTGTAATCGCAACACTTCCCTTTTATGGCACTTTCAAATTAATTGCCACACTAATTTATTTGGCATTGAGTTCACTCTATCTCTCCCTTCATCACATGGGTCCCTCTTTTAAGTTCTCTCTATCTCTCTCCTCTCCTTGAAAATTGTGCCTCCCCTCCATGTTGCAAGCAAACGGAGGAAATATGAACTAGTAACAAGAGTCAGGAAAGATGGCAAATAAATATATTGGATTTGAATCAGATTTTTAATAACACCTTGTGAAAAAAGCACCACATTTAATGTTAGCCACCCTAGCTCAAATTATCAAAGACTTAAAAAACCTGGACATTGTCACACAATTTTCAAATCCGGTTCATGTAGTGTCGTCGTACCAATTTACATTTTTGTTCCATTTTTTATTACTTCCTCTACTCCATAATACCTAATCCGCTAATTGACTTTAACTTAAGATTGCCCATTGACAAGAGTAGCAATTCATTAATTTCCAAACTTGTACATAACATAGTATTCTTCTTGCAACTCTCACCAAAAAGATATATAAAGGTAGATTAGCAAAAATACACGTTAAATTACTCGAGAAATTAACTTCACTAAATTTAAAATGAATAAGGCAACCTCATAAAGTAATTGGAAGCTTATTCTGGGACGGAGGAAGTAAGTTCAAAAATATGGATTGCCAACATGGACTAGTCAACTTCAGATTCGAAATCTCAGCACAGATTTAATCCATAGAATCACACAAATAGACTCAAATTGACCTAATTAATTGAACGTAAAAAGGTCAAATATTCGAGACATAAAAAAGTTTATTTGAGAATTGAACCGACATGGAGAAGTTTTTTTTTTTTAGAAACCATTAAGGGTTAGTTTCAAGGAACAACCAATTCAAAGTGTGAACTTAATTGAAAAAACCAGACATAGAGCAAGAAAAAAGTCTCCTTAGGTCAATTTGCCCAACTACAAACTAAAGAAAAGTGTCTTCATAAGCTATGGGAAAGTAAATACTTTATTTAAATAAAGATAGAGAGAAAAGGCTAATTAAACCAGAAACAGATGAGTAACAGCCTAACAAGAAGTGATTGGAACAAAACTGTCTCCTATTTGTCATCATATATTTTTTAGGCTCAGCCCAAGTCCAAAATAAGGTAAACTCAAGGCTGTTTCATTCTATTTCTCAATGATGTCTCATCATCATATATTTTTTAGGCTCAGCCCAAGTCCAAAATAAGGTAAACTCAAGGCTGTTTCATTCTATTTCTCAATGATGTCTGACACCAAATCCTACCAGCTTTTCTAGAACTCTTTCTAGGCTTTACCCAGTAAATTATCAGGAGGTAATTATGCACTATCAAAAGAGCTAAACATATATAAACATAGATAAAAAAGTTTTAGACAGACATAGGTATAAACATAAACAACATGCAGTAAATTATGCACTTTTTAGTGCTAGTCTTACTTTAAATGATAAAGCACGCTCCCTAGCACTGTTGAGACTCCTCACAACCTCAGCATACACTGATGATTTTTTCTCCTCGATAGACTTATTAGCATGAGGGACAATCTCCATACTGGAGGGACCATTAAGGGATTGATGAGTGGAAGCCACTGATACAATTTGACCCTGATAAGTAATTGCACCAGTTGCTTCACCGGTATTTGAACGTGGTAATGTTGAAATACGACTCAAGCCTTGAAGAAAATCCCTTTTTTCCTTTTGCCAATCATCCTGCAGAAAACCAAACATAATGTCCAGATACCAATAAGTAGAAAACTTTTTTTGCTCCTGCAGCAGTGGAGCACACACTGCTTTGATTCTTGTAAAAGGAAAAACAAATCGTAAAAGTATAGGAAGTACAATCAATAATTTGAATCAGACTCTAAAAGGCCATAATGGCCCATGAACAAAGAAACAGAAGAAAATTACAATATATATTGAAAATGAAAACTATATATGCCTGTAGAAGAAACCACACCACTATGTTAAATTAGCGAAATATAGAAAGGGGCTAGGTCATGCTTATGACTTATGAGGGAGGAGGAGAGTTCAACCACTTGCAATCAAAACGATGCTTCAGTTAAAAAAAAAAAAAATAAGTCCACAATAGGGGAGTAAGAGTGTAAGACAGGCTTATAAGTAGTCATTTACTATCCACCTCTCTAACATTAGAAGAATGTACAAGGGATCTCAATTCTCAGCAGGAAATCTATCTTCAATTCTCACCACTCACTAAACTAATGACCACTGGGATGAAAATCAGGTAATAAAAAGCTCTCTTGTACTTGTCTCTAAACCTTTATCTCACAACAAAATTAAGATCTTCCTTCATTGAGGTTAAAAAGGGAATACAAGAACGAGTAGAACAAGAAGAAAATATGAAGGGATTCTGAACACAAGTATGCAAAAAATAATCTTCAGAAGATGAGACTATAAAGTCAACCTTAATGTTCTTCTCCACTTAAATTTAGCTTGTTCACCGGGACACTATGACACCAACGAGCATAGTACTAAAATTGAACAACTATGTTACCATGACTCTTCATCTTACCTCAAGCTGACATGGGTATGGACTATCGATTCTTGCAAAATCATTCTGGAGTCTGGACAAAATGTCGAAAAAAAGAACAGAAAAAGACTAAGTCCGACACTTGGACATATGTCAGACACGTATCGGAGTATGAGTAACATAGCTGAACTACAATGAGAAGCAGGTGCAACAATAGACTCGTTAATAACGAGAAAGCACAAGGCAGAGCAATCAGTTTGGCACACTAACCTCCAAAACCTTCATCATATAGTCATTAAAATTTCTCAGATTATCCTTCTGAGCTTCCTGGATGGCTGACAACATTGCCATCTCATGCACCTACAGGCAAAATGAAAAAAAAAAAAAAAAAAAACAATCAATACAAGCAACAACCAAATACCCATCCCAAGAACTCAAGAAATATACAGAACTGCACCAAAGCTGAATAATTGAAACAGATGATGCAAGTTTCTTAACATGGATGAGCTGTAGATAAAATCAGTATTTTATTGGATTGCCAACTTATTATCAGTTTTGAAAATTGACCAGAATGACACACAAACCTATCTGGAATTCTCTTGGAGTATGGCTTCAGCTAATAAGCAGCTAGGAAAATATTCATAAGCAACTACAGCGTTAACGTTAAACAAGAAAGTACCTGTTGGAGATACTCCTCAACAGAAGTTGCTTCAGCTGGGAAAACATCCTCATATGTGGTCTTCAAGATTAAATACGAAAAAAAAAAAAAAAACTGAGTCAAAGTTGTTCCATACAACAAGGGAAAGAAAATTAGGTATCGTAAGAATACAATGAAGCTTTCAGAATTTTGTGGCAAAAACAGCTAGCTCACTTTGCAAACAATCAAAGAAAACATTAATGGAAAAGCAGGGCATACTATATCAACAAACTATGCCTATTAGAAAAGCTGAGCAGCGAGGATTGAATTCACATACATTAGAAACAAATCACATAGCAATTACCTTTAATTCGAATGACTTTAAATCCCTTGCAAGTTGCTCTGCATTAATCCCCTCACGAGCCAACAACCTATTGACAGGCAGCAAATAAGGTCCACGCTCCATAAAGCATAAGGATGAAAATGATAAAAGGAGGATAAAAATGACGCAGCATATTGTCTTTCTCTTAGTTTAGGAGTTTACTAAAGGAGGAAGTATTAAAGAGTGTTAAGTTCTAACCATTAACCAGATATCTTTCCAATACTCTCTAATCCTCAAGACCGATTAATCTCACCCCTTACATGGGATCCAATATCTGGTAAAGAGAAAGTTCCAAAATCCTTTTTTCTAATTACATTATCCTCAAACCAGCCATCTAAACAATTCAAAACCCTCCCTGCCACCTCCCTGCAACTACCGTTATTATAACTCAAAAAGTTGCTGGTTAAAAAAAAAAAATCACCTTCTAAACGAGGATACTCCATAAAATGTGGCAATGAACAATTTCTAACCCCGTATCCTATTTCAACCTGTGGTAACTGATGATAATCAATAAAATGTTCATATTTCGCATCAATTTATCACCTCAATCCAAATCAGTACTTAGTTCCCTCTCCTTCACTCCTCAATAAAGAAGAGTCATCAAAAAACCCCAAACAGTATTAGGCAGACATTACATAGAATACGGTTCGTTTCGTCTAACATATACTTCTAATCAAGTACTAGTAATTACAAATTACAATGTAGAAACAATCTTGCCACAAATTCAACAGATAGTAAACTGAATAATGATAACGAAGAAAGAATACCTTGTAGCAGCGATAGACTGAGAAGGAGCTTCACTTCTTAGGGTTTTAGCCTTGAGTTTCTTCGACAAAGCTTCCAATTGATCCAAATTCCTCTAATATAAATCAAAATTGAAGAAAGAATAAACAACAAAATTGAATCTCAATCTGAAAAACTCATTGAAATTGAGAAATGCGAAATCAGTTCTAACAAAAACAGAAATTGGAGGAGAGAGAAAGAGGACCTGGAGAGGAGGAAACTGAGCAGAAGGAGCGGCTTGTTCGAGAAGCTTCGTGGAGGAGTGAAGAAGGTCAGTCCAACCGCTCATGTCTGCATCGTTCGCCATTTTTATCTATCTCTTTGTTTCTTTGTAGTGCGAGCAGAGAGTATGGAACTGCCACTGCTTCACTGCTTGGTGCGAGCCCTAGTGGTGGTGGTAGTGGGAAGGAGGAGTACAAAAACTGGCAATGCTAATATTTTGGGGTTTTGGGGTTTTCGAAAGTGGTACAAGGAGCGGTTTGGGAAAATAGTGGGCTCCAAATGATTAAAAACAATAGAGTTGGCTATTCCATATTGCAAATATTGCATGGTACATCCATGCGTATGTTAATTTTTAACCATCAACGTTATATATTTGAATTCTTATGGTCAAATATTTTGAATTGTGACTAATCATATTTTGATATATGTTTTAGATTACTTTTATAGAGACACTTACATATAATTCATATAGACATGTAATCCCTAAGAGGCATACTTCCAAGACACTTTTGACTTCATGTGATGGGGTGCCCATTGCTTGCTTGCATGCATTTTTGTATCAACAAGGACACTAATTCTCATACCTCATAGGTTTGATGTATGTGTTTCAAAATTATAACTTTACTAACTATAACACTTGTTTTGGGTTTATACAGGCCCTACAAGAGGGGTTAGCAAGAGGGGCAACCGCCCAGGGTTCGGATTCTAGAGGGGATCAAAATCGAAATGTAATTTTAAGTGAAAACTGTTTTATGGGTAAAAGCCCAAAATATGAAAAGCTAAAAAATATTACTTGCTTCACTGTCACACACATTATGAGAAATCTACTTCCTTTTCTCTCTCCTAGCACTAATATAATTTAATATGTAGGTGTTCAACTTTCTAGGCAACTTTACCCATTTAATTAGGGAAATTGTGGCAAATAAGCGCGACGGTTAAGTGGTATTTACAAATTTCTTATTCTACATTAGGCATCTAGGCTATTAGTTGCTAACAACCTAACACCTAATATAACTCAACAGTCTCCGATCAAACTAAATCTCTTGCTATTAGTAAAGTTTAGTCATTAATATGGTAGTTGATGATGCATATGCATCTGACCTGATCTCGAAAATAATCATAAGTTTGTTTAATTTCTGGGTTTGGTTAATATTGAGGATTATTAAGATCTTTAAGGGCTTAATTTGCTCTAATCCAGGTGGTAATGAGCAAGAACAAGCACGACCTAAGCTTACGAACAAGGGCACTTGTATCCGAAGCTAAAGTTCTTTTTTTTTTTGGCTAAACAAGATTAAGAGAGTCAATAGGAATTAATTAGCAATAATCTTGTTTAAGAGTTGTATAATTATCTTTAAGTAGCTTATTAGTACTAAACTTGTTTTGAATTAGCTTAATTAGTTTAGTTATATGCTTAAACGTGTAATGGAGCTAAGCTAGCAGCTGCCTATGAAGTATACCTGATCAACTCCAGCCCGGCCCGCGGGCCTGGCCCGGCCCGGCCCGGTTTTTGGGCGGGCTTGGGCAGTTTTTTTTGGGCCGCGGGCCGGGCCGGGCCCGGCCCGGTCAAATTTTTTTTTTTTTTTTGGGCGGGCTTTGGACAAGCAAAAAAACACTTTTTAGCCTAAAATTTGGGCCCGGCCCGTTTTGGCCCGCAAAAGCCCGCTCGGCCCGGCCCGAAATACCGGGCTTTGGGCACAATTTTTTGGCCGGATTTGGGCCCGGCCCGGCCCGCAAGATGGGCACTTTTTTTTTGGCGCGGCCCGGCCCGAACCCGGCCCGGCCCGGTGTTTGATCAGGTCTACTATGAAGGATGTAGAGGTGCTTGCTTGAGGTGCTTGATATTAATTAGTGTTGGTTAAGTCCTAAACATGCTTAGCTTATACTAACATGATGAATCAGCACTAAAACAGGAGATTGCATCATCTTGGCAAAGAGAAAGCTTTTCATGATGTTATGAAGTATGAAGGTGAAGCAAGGAGCTTATTCACGCTTACATAGGTGTATGCAGCCAAGGGTCCAATTACAACATTTCCTAGCAAAGAAGGAAAGCTCCTTATTGGAGTGCTTTGTTTCACGTCATTTTAGGCGTTGGAACTGCTGCTACTTATTCTACTTTGGGCAGGCACTTTCCGTCATCATCTTGAAGCGTGTGACCTATGGATGGAAAGCTCTTCAAGTGTAGGAAACCCTCCCATTGGTTTTGTGGCCATTGGATAAGCTAATCATGAGATATGGACAGAAAGATGGAGAAAGGTCATAAAACCGGGTTTAACAGCTTATCCAACTTTTAGCTTATTTTAATAGTATTTGTAGATCTTTGTTGGCTACGAAATTTTGACATGATGTACTATAAATAGTTAGTAGCTTGCTTGTAAAATTTAAGCTTTGATTAATGAAAAACCAGAGAGTTATCTCTTTTAGAAAACAAGTGTGTTTTCTGTCCAAAACCGGGTTGGTTTTGTTTATCTAAAATCTTTGCTGTTTGCTTGTCATTCATTGAGGTGAGAGCTAAGCACGTAAAGTAGGTTGTAGGACAAGTTGTTCCACCTTGTCTTAGCCTTGTTTGGTGGTTGTTGGGTTGTGAAAGTGGTGGTTGTTTGTCTTAGAACAAACCGGGTCAGTTTCTTTTAGTTCTTTTCTAACCGATTCTTAATTTCTCTTAACCAATGCTCTCATGTCCTTAATCAATATGTATCAGTTGACTTTAAAGTTTTGCTTTTCAATAGGGCCTGATATCAAATACTTAGATAATTGAAATAGAAAGATTTAAAATAGGAAACTAGAAAAACTAGAATTGTACTATGGATATATTTCTATGTGATTTTAAAGTTTTGCTTTCCAATAGGGCCCTGATATCTATGTGATATTTTTCTCCAATTTTTAACTTCTATAATTTTCATTTAGCATGTTTATTAACACATAAATTTGACCATTAATATGTTTATCAAAGGATTCACATGAATTCTGAGCATGAATCACAAAAAACATTTTATATCCTCTTTACAAAATTCCTAGATTCCCATAGTTTTTTTATAACTTCGTCGATTGTTTATTCAAAAGTTGACCAAAAAAATAAAAATATAAATTATATTGCCATGTTATGTTATTCGTAATACTATGTACTACGCAAAAATCAAAACTTACTAATTATATTATTAGAACTAAAGGGCCCCTATGTCTCATTTCGCCTTGGGCCAATAAATTATCAGGACCGGGCTTGGGTTTATATATTCCCATATTATACTGTATACCTTAACTTGTCAATCCCAATGCTCCTTAAGTGTTAATTATTTCATTATTTAGGGGTGATTTGTGATACTTCATCCGTTTCATAATATTTGCAACACTTTCCATTTAGGGGTGTTTCAAAATAAATGCAACACTTTCTTTTTTTGGTAAGTTTTGTGTTGTAAAATTACTTAAATACCCTTACTTCATATAATTAGTATTGATTACATACTCTAATCTAAAACAATCAAACTAATAAACCTTCTTGATCTTTCTCCTAACTACTCCATAATATCTTCCAACTACCACCCTTATTCTCTTCTTCCACAACCCACAACCCATCTTCCACAACCAACAACCACGACTCCCAGCCACCACACCTTCCTCTTCCTCCTCCTCCATCTCTCCTTTGCCGACCACCAGCCAACCAACAACTGTGGCAGTCTTCTCCGTATCTCCCACCTCTAATCTCTCACCTCCCGACCTTTCTCGCCTTGGCTTCCTCCTCCTCTCAGAAGAATCCCTCCAATCCGCGCATCTTTCTCCTCCCGACCTTTCTTGTATGTCTCATTCTCTCTCTTCTCCACTTCGCATCTCTCTCTGAAGAATGGTAATGGTGGCCGTTGTTAATGGCGACGCGAAGAAGGTAGGCGACGCGAAAAAGGTGAAGCGAAGAGATGCGAAGGAAGCGCGGGATCTGAAATGAAAATCGCGAGATCTGAAATGAAGAATCGCGAGATCTTGCAATGGAGATCTTGCAAACGAAGAATCGCGAGATTTCAGATCTTGCAATGGAGATCTTATTTCAAATTGCGAACATAAGTTCATAATCTTCATCGATCTCCTTCTTTGAGCATTTGTCGAAAACTTGCGAAGATAAATTCATAAGCTCATATTTTGTTCTCCTTCTTTCTCTCTCCTTCGATCTCCTTCTTCTTCATCGATCTCCTTTTTCATTGTTGGAAAATTTTTGTGAATTTTGAAATGGAAGATGGTGGTGGCGGGGTGGGTTGTGGTGGTGGTCCTGATGGTGGTGGCGGGGTGGGTTGTGGTGGTGGTCATGATGGTGGTGACGAGGTGGGTTGTGGTGGTGGTCCTGATGGTGGTGGCGGGATGGTTGTGGTGGTGGTGTTGGTGGGGTGGTTCTGGTGGAGATGTTGGTGGGATGGTTCTGGTGGTGGTGTTGGTGGGGTGGTGGCGGCTGGCGGTGGTAGGGTGGTAATGGTGGATGCTATGTGTTGATATAATGTATTTATTGTATTATTAGTTAGTCTAATTACATACCCCTTTCCATTTAATTACACACTATTGAAAAATTGCTTAGGAGTCCGCAATTACAAAAGTGTTGCAATTAATGTGAAACGGAGGAAGTATTATGTTATGAATGTTTTACTATTAGTATTATTTGAGAGTTAATCTATTATCAAGCGGTTAGTTACTTTGTTATGTGGGGTTACTTCATACATTGCTAGGATTAACTAGCAAGTCATAGCAGGAGTTCCTTAGAGTATAGCTTATTATTACAATGGAATTTCTGATAATATTATACGTGGATAACTTAGTCATATATAAATGTGTCATACTAATCAATTAATGGCGTCCCACACTGCATATATGAATTTGTGAACAACATAAACTCCTCCCCTCCAATTGTGTCTACGCATAAGTTTATGCATTGTTTACCCTATATTCCCTATATTGCATATACAAGTATTTTATAGAACCTATAGACTGTGAAATTTTGATATTTTAAAAATATAAGTTGTCAACATTGACAACAGTCCAATAACATATTACTTGATAACATCTATTTATTTATATTGGCAAAATGAAATGGTCAAAGTTAATATATAAATAGTGTAAAAGTCGACACATTGCAATTATAAAGGAATAAATAAAAATGCTTAAATATACCAGGAAGTAAAGCTGGCAGAAGGCTAAGTTCGTGTCAAGTTTAGACGGGTTGGAAAACCTTCGACACTAATTCAACTTATCTTAAAGACATGTCATGTTGTGCTAACCCGTATGCTTAAACACGTCGAGATTTATCTCAACACTAACCCACTCTTTTTTTTTTGTATTCTGTTGCCATGCTAAGCTACTTTTTGGCAATTGCAAATCAGTATTCTACTATATTAAAATCCTAAATTTGTTTAGCAATTGTTTTAAACAAAATTAAAGCATATCATCTCCGTGTTTGAAACACCAACATTAATCCTACCCATTTAACAACACATGTTGTACCGTGTCATGTTAACATATTTAATTAAGGGAAATGTTATATGTTGCCCTGAAATAGAATTATTTGAAAAATTAATGACACAATCAGACGTCAATCGATATCACTAATGCTTAATTATTGCTTAATATTTCCATTTTTAACTTTTCATATGTAGCCCTTAGAGCATGTGCAATGGGTGGGTTTTTCGTCGGTCTAGAAAAAAAGTAAAACTAGCTTTACTTGGTTTACTATTGGGGCAATTGTCCCTTGGAATTGTTGGTTTGGACTTCCAGACCAGATGCACCTCGGATGGCGTGCACAGGACAAATAGAAAGACGCCGCGTGGCGATTGAAGCAGGCGTAATAGATTTTTTTTGTTTTTGTTTTTGTAGTTAAACGCTTCATTTAATCAGGAATGGGAGAAGGAGACAAGCGTTTGAATGCTGAAACGCAAAGCATGAAATACGTCAGCCAGCAAAGCCTGGCCCAGTGTACCACACGCTGCCAAGTGTCCAAGGGGGACATAATTTGTGGGTTTAATGCTGAGTTTATTTTGTAACATTACAAAAATTTGTAACGGTAATAAAAAAAATTCAGTATATAATTTTTTTAAAAAAAATTGCAGTAACGGCTATAAAATAATTTTATCTATAAATTGAGCCCAAATTACATATATTTTACCAAATTTCTTTCCGACCTATTTTTTTTTCTAATCACTCTCCCCTACCTAAAATTACTTATACTAAGCTAATATTATGGATTCAAATAATCCTAATTACTCATACTCCCAAAATAATCGAAACCACCCACGAAATTCCCAAAATAACGTAAGCTAATTAGCTAATTAGCTTTTAATGTAATTTAATTTACGGTTTTTTCACCATATACTTCCGACAAATTGGAAAATTCACCATATACCCTTAATGTTTCAAATATTCACCATATACCCCTGAGTTTCAAAAAATGTTCATAAAATGCCATTTTCCTAACCGCCGTTAACTCACCGTTAACTTTATTTACAAATTTGCCACAATTAACCCCTAAACCTAAAATCTAAACCCTAATCCTAAACAATAACCCTAACCCACCCCTACCCCTAAACCCCACCCCTAACCCTCCCCGCCAGCCAATCCCCATCCCCACCCCCACCCCACCCCCGCGCGCCCCCATCCCCTCCCCCTGTCGCAACCCCCCATCCCCTCCCTTCCCCCGTCGCAGCCCCATCCCCCTCCTCCCCTCCCCCGCCGCAGCCTCCGCCCTTCCCCCGCCAACGATTTCCCCATCCCGGCGATTCCCCCTCCCCTCCCCCGTCGCAGCCTTCGCCCCCCCCCGCGCCGATTCCCCCCCCCTCCCCCGTCGCAGCGATTTCCCCCGTCGCAACCCTCCGAATCTTGGTGGAATTCGAAACCAACCCCCACCCCTCCTTGTAGAATTCAAAACCAGCTAGATGTACTTCGTCCCCACGCTTCGATCAATGTAAATGTCGCGTCTTCGCTCCAACAATCTTCTTTCGTCCGAATGGCTCGCGATGATGATGGTGTTGAAGAATCTGGACCTTCCGCCATTGTTGAGAGCTTCAAAGAAGGAGGAAAATGAAGCTCTCAACCACAATAAGGTAAAGCGCAACCATCAAACGGGGATCGGATGAAGAAGAAACTTCCTCGATTTTGCTCTTTTTTTCTCTCTCCTAAATGGTGGAAGGCGTAATCGGGGTTGTTGTTTTTGAATCCGGGTTGATTTTTTGAATCTTGGAAATGGGGGTGGGAAGGCGGTGGTGTGGCTGTGGTATGATCATCGGTGATAACTCGGGGGGGGGTGGAGGGGAGGGGTGGAGGGAGTGGGAGGGGGGGGAGGAGGAGGGAAGGGGTTAACGACGGAAATCGAGGGGGAGGGAGGGGGGTGGGATAGGGGCTACATTGGCGGGGAGGGGGTGGGAGGGGGCTGCGGTGGCAGGGGGAGGGGGTGGGTTAGAGGGGAAGGGGTGGGTTAGGGTTTGATTAGGGTTAGGGATTAAAGATTAGGGTTAGGGATTAGTGTTAGATTTTAGGGTTAGGGTTTAATGGTGGTAATATCGTAAATAAAGTCAACGGTGAGTTAAAGACAGTTAGGAAAAGGGTATATGTAAATGTTTTCGAAAACTCAGGGGTATATGGTGCATATTTGAAACATTGAGGGTATATGGTGAATTTTCCAATTTGTCGGGGGTATATGGTGAAAACCCCGTTTAATTTAACGTGATTTAATTAGCTTATGTCACTAATTAAAATATGAATGCAAATCATCTATTTCATATAAAAATAAACTTTGGATAGGAGAGAGAGTAAAAGTAGGAGAGAGAAATAGAAAAACCAAGTAAGACTAGCCTACCCATTGTTAAAAAAAAAGATGAGTTGGTGGGAGTTTAGTGGGATGTGAGGTGTAAGAAGGAGGAAAGGAGAGAGAATAATAAAAACTCAAAGACCAACCATGTAACACTCCGTCCATTCATAAGCAATGAATAAACAAAATGGAAAGATTTATTCAGTAGTAGACGATAGCGGAAATATCGTCAAGACGGAAAGTGTCACTCTAAAGTTCAAATAAAATCTAAAACAACAACAAAATAAATCCCAAAGAACATTAATCCAAGAGTATCTATAACGAAATAACATGATCCCAAAATCCCACAAATAAAGCAAAGAAATGAAATAAGTAATCCTCCTAATTGAGCTCGTCGGTATCTCTCAAACCCCATGACAAAACCATGCTGCAACATATTAACCTGCAAAATATAACAACAAACATCCACAATAAGTGGGGAGTAACTAACAGCTCTCCCAGCTCAATTAGGATCCACGTAGAAGTTATCAAGCATTAATAAATAAGTCCCAATCAACATAAAATATCACACTGAACCAAATAACAGCCAAACAACAACCCACAGTTTAACATGCTTAAATAAAGTAAATCGTGATTAATAAACTAAATATAAGCACACAAGATCCGTAGCATAAGCCTCCAAAATAATTAAACAAAATAGTATAATAGGTTTTGAGTAAGAACAGAACGTCAGTGGATCGCAACCCACTTCCTAAGGTTTGTCAGATCAAAATCTCCAGACAGCCTATGAGCTTACGTTCCCTACTGCCTGTGTCTAAGAATGACCAAACTCCCGATGCAAGATAGTACCCAGCTCAGCACTTCCCAACCTCTCGGACGACAACAATTAACCCAGGTAAGACCCCTAAATCGCAACCTAGGTGGTTGGCATGTTCTTCACCGGGGACTACGTCTATCCCACCGGATATCTTAATCTCAATAAAAATAGTAATATAAATAAATACTATAGTTTATTCATCCATTAATCCTCAAATATAAATAATAAGGATCCCCTTAAGGCCTTACATCCAAAATCAGCAGAAACATAGGATCGCAATCCAGAAGTCTCATTTCAACGATATATATTCTTCTCAAAGTAATAGTAATAATAATAAGAATAAAAATCATAATAAAAATAATTTTTTCCCACTAAAGAAACATAAACCTCACTTAAAACATAATTATACACCAACGCAATATAATCAAATACACCAACTACTACACTCTCGTTGTCTGAGTTTGGGTACAAGGTTAATTACAACGTTAGTTATAATACTCCCGGTACATAACTCTTGGCGAAACGGTACTAAAGACAGTATTATTCTCCCTCGAGTACTGTAACGTCGACAACTTAGATATTAATTTAGAAACTACAACATTATCATACTCCGAACTTGATACAAACAAAACAAGCCATCGTAAAATAATTAAAACACTCATATATACATAGTCATAACAAATAATAACACCTCACCTATAAACCATCTAATACATACTAAGCAAAAAAAATAGCAAAGAAGAAAATGAAAATAGCAGCACCAGACCCACGTACATACTAAGCAAGCTATGATGAAACACTTACAACATGAAATCTTAAACCTTAGCAATACACGCCCACAATTGATAATACCATATCATGACTTAAAGAAATTACTACAAAAATACCATACTAATCACATGAACTACAAGCTGCTGTCATGAGTGCTTACAAGATGCTATTATAGCTATAATCTAGGAGTATAGTTGACTAGCCTTCTCTAATATAAGGCTGAACTATTATGATATAGGCCAAATAACGTAAAGTAAGGTTACTATATTCTACTATTAAGTCTACAACTCAAAAACATACAAGCAAAACCACTGTAAAACTTAGTATGTAGTATTATGCAAGCATAAGGCAAGAGAGGAAAAAAAAAACAAAAAAAAACAAACTGACGACATTGCGCATCTCCAAAACAGTGAACTAATGAAGAAGTAAAGAACCACCAGCATACAGTAGCAGGGGTGATAGTTTTATGGACAACAAGCCACCTCTAATTTACAAATTCATCTAAGTTGACACTACAAATGCATCATGCGTCATTCTTCAAGGGAGAAAAAAAAAACATCATACTATAGTACTAGTAACTCAAGTTTCATATTACAAAGACAACCATCACAATGCACATCATACATGAATCAAAGAACATGAATTTACTATATAGAGAATAACAACTATAACTTATAACTCACGTTTATACATATAGATTAACATATTTATCAAACTCCAAAACCCAAAATAATCACATAATCATATAATTCATAAAATCTCATCGAGAAAAAAAAAATATATAACATGAAATATTCCCACCCAAAATCCTAAAAGAATAATAACCCAAACCTAAGTATTAAAACTAGATAAATCCTAAACGAATTCTAACCGTACGAGGATCGCCATTAGTTACCTGGGCCAACTGGAGGAGTGAAGCAAAGTCGTCTAGTTCCCGTCGCCGTGCGCCGGTTCGTCCTCCACGTGATCACCTCCTAGCAACCCCAACAAGAGCTTAGTAATCCCAAGATAAGAGTGAAGATATATCACGTATTATATGTGAAAAAGGGTGAATAAAAATGGTGAGGTTTTGCTGAGCAACAATGGTGGAAGACCATGAAGAAGAGAGACGCTCTTTACCTCACTAAGGAAGGCCGAAGGATTTGGAAGGATTGGGGCAGCAGTTTCACGCCCTTTTAACAACCCAAAATGAGGATTAAAATGGGAAAAAATCATAGCCTAATTGATGGTATTTGATTATGGGTATTAAGGGTGATTATAATGGGAGTTACAAACTCTTAAAAAATCTAAAAATCCCTCATACTATTTCATAGAAATTCTGCCAGCATAACGTGTAATATTTCGGTCCCTTCTTGCTACTTAGACGGTCCAAACGCGCGACAAGTCGATAAAATATAGAACGTAACCTTAACGCGTAAATTTAACTACCCTAAAAATAAATAATATTTCAAATAAATTAAACATAATAATTACATATACTAAATAAATATATTTTTTAATAGGTTGACAAAATATAACTTATACAATATAATAATTTTTATAATAAAATACTCGACCTTTAGTGAAAAGAGATCAACTAAGGAAGGAAAAAAAAAATGAACGCGAAAAAATTAGGAGGGAATTCCATGGTGTTACAAACCAACCCATCAGTGTATTGCAAGTAGCCTTACTTGTTCATTGTTCATTTGAAATCTTTAAATACGTAAAATTAGTCGAGCTTCAAACAAACAAAAAAAAATAGCATTGAATACATCAAACACATAATGCACCCAATCACCCCGATATACAATAAAAGCACTCGGTCGAAAACCCTCAACACTAACCCATTATTTTTCGGTATTCATTTCGTGTCGTATCGCCTAGTACCAAAGGCTGGGAAAGGCAAACAAAACTACGCGTCTATGCCCTTGAGCCTAGAGCCTGGAGCCTGGAGCCTGAAGGCGTCAAAAAACTTGAGCTGTAAATTGTAATTGGAAGGAAGAAGAAAAATGCGGAATGTTCGAGCATTACAAGCGATTCTCAAGAAACGGGAAGCAATTAAAGCCAAAGGTCACGAATTACTCAAAGTCTTGCAGTCTGAGATCACTCACGAACTCTCCTCTCCCTGCTTTCAAGTACTGTAACTTCCCCCTTCTCTCTCTCTTCCCTCAATTATTTTCTTGAAAACCCCTTTTCTAATATATCATATGTTTGAACCTTGAAGCATTGTCATTTGAATATGTCAAGTTTATTTATTTGAACCCACATTTGTGTTAATTCTGCAATTGCTTTTTATCGCCTCTTTTTGGGAATTTGTCAAGTGAATTAAACTTTTTTTTTTTGAGGGGAAGTGAATTAAACTGATGATAGGAGTATTATTGATGTGGCTCTATTAGATACATTTATGCGAATTGTCGTGATTTTTCTTACAAAAATGTAGTTGAATTTGGGTTAGAAGTTAAGAGTTTGAAGCTTTAGGAATTTCTTCGGAAAAGGATATCATTCAGTGGTCGTATTATTTGGGTGCAACAACGGACTCAGTGGTCTTGTTGCTTTATCAGTGAACTTCGGAAATAGAAACTCGGAAAGTTGTTTGGTTGACAAAAATACACGGGAGTCTGTAACTACTTACCTCTTAATTTAGGGATTATTCGTTATCCTTTTCTGATTTCGAAAACCAAAAAAGTAGTTTCCAGTTTTCAAAATACATGATTAGTATAAGTATGAGTAATTTTAAGTTTATTATACCCCTTATATAATATGATTTTTACATACATAAAACCAAAAACTAGCAACTTACGATTATGCCAAACGGGTCCTTAGTGGAACTTATTGGGAATTACAATTTCTTGGCAAGTCTAATTTTGTGCATCTAACCAAATAATTTATGGACAATTTGCTGAATGCTCCGATGCCTTAGTTTTTTTATAATGTGTAGAACATTCAAGATATGTTCCAAAATGAGGATTCACATTATATTTGAAACATTCTGAATACAAGATTTGAAACAATCTGGGCCTTGTTGTTATGTTGTTGGTAGTTGTTGAATCAATGAAGCGAGATGGGTCCACCGACCAAAATTAGGGGTGATAATTGCGGAAATTTTGGAAAGGAAAGCATGATAAAAGTTGTAACATCAAAGTCAAAAGCCATAATAAGAAAGCTTGATTTTTTGCACTTCAACTCTAAAGAAATTCATTGTCTCTGTCCAATTTGACCTTCAAGGTGGAAAAAGTGGCTGACACACAATGATTCTGCATTCATGCAGCAGCTTAAATGTAAGAGGTTGAGTGCTTTCCATTGAATCTAGACTTATGGCTCTAGTACCGTATAAGGGAATCAAATTCATGTGGTTTTGAGTTGTACGTCTTAGCTGTGCGTGGTGCTATTTGCTGAGGTCAATCAAGAAGCTTACTAACATTTGCTTGCACCAAGCCACCAAGAACGTTAGAAACTTTGTAATACAAACTAACTACAATATTGACTATATTCTCATGCTATAATAATGACAATCATTGGTTAGTTTTAAACATTTTTTTACTGACATGAGATGATTACATCAATAGGGTAGGGGTGGAGGGAGGGAGGAGGAGGCGAGGCAGGTTATTTTGATTGCAAATCAAGATTTTTGCGTGTGGGATTTTTATATGCCTTTTTGTTCAGGTGAGGAAACCAAGATACCTTAGTTGTGGACCTAGTTGATCTGCTGATCTGCATTTTGAATTTCGGAAGCAATGCCTTATTCCCAAGTTGTAGCCAAACATGTGTTTAGAAGTTATTATCCTCTGTTTCTTGATTTGTATTTATGCTTGAAGACACTGGATAAAAGGAACTAGTACTTGGTTAGTCTCGATTGGTGCTCCTTATTTGGGTTTTGCTCATCTGAACCCCCTATAACCACGGGTTTGAAGGCACAGTTTAAGTTTAGCTCATTGTTATAGAGTTGGAGTATCACTGGGCAATATGAATTATATACTTGCTCTGCTGTGTTGAAAATCACAACATGCCCCTTGGGCACACATATTAGGGCAATGGAATAGATAGAGACATGTGGTCCCTAATATCATGTGGAAAAAGGTGATTTGTGAGAGAAAAGTAGATTTATAATGGAAAAGGGAAAATGTAGTGATTAGTAAAGAACGAAGGAAGTATGTGAAGTATGTCTCTTTCTCGAAGAGAGGAAGGGAAGTAAAGGAAGGATAGAATCTCGTGTATAGGTATTTGAGAGATTGAGTATGGGGGGAATATTTTCGTGGAATTTATGTTAGGGACCTTTTCATTTTATCTCAAAAACTCGTGTCGTGTTAATCTTGTTGACATGGGTATGAACACTTTGACAAATCATTTTGGGTCAAAATCAGGTTATGATTTTTTCATATAATAGTTGAGTCTTGCATTTAGACACATAACTAAGTTTGAGTAAGATAGTGTAAAATTATCCTCCTAATGCTTTGTGCCTTGGGTTGCTAACTTGTGCAAGAAGAAATGGTGAAGTAATTGATTTGTGGCTTGGGTTGCTAAAAATAAGCTGTTTAGTCTCTGGGTTTGCTGAATGAAGTACAATTTTGCTTCTTGACCATATGCTGCTTTCAGTTTGAATTTCCTCTGGCTTCTATTTGACATGCTTTGCAAAGGATCTTTTGCAACATACTTTATATACAAACCATAAGAAGCAGCTATTATTTGGCTAACTGAATGATTTCTCAAATTGCCTTTACTAAGACTATTTCTTGAGTTTTAAAATTGTATCATATTGTTGGCGCAGCATAATGAAACTGGCTCCCCTGGGGACTTCACATTGGAATGGGATGCACCAAATTCTCAGGATATAGTATTGCGAAAGAAATGTGATACTGGTGAGGAAGTTGCTGTTTCAGCTTTACTTGGACCAGTAGAATATATAGGAAATGGAACATATCCAAGGGTAGTTAATATGAAGGTGTGCATAAAAAAGCCTGGTTTAAGTTCTCTCTTACAGTTTGACTGTAAAATTGCCAATAGAAGTTATAATGGCCCTGAGTTCGACATCTCTTCTGCAAGTTATCTCAGATCAACAAACTCTACAGGTCCTAGATATTACAAAGCCCCCTTATACAGGTAAATATGTTGTTCTCATTAGGATCAACAAGCACGACCTGTCAGTCGGAAAAAAAAAAGTCCTCATAAGATTTTTCTGTGGATTGTATGCTAGTTCTTGGTTAATTTGCTATCAGCTTGCTTAAAAGATTCCACTCCTTGCGTCCAATAGAATGGTCATCTCGCTTGATTTTTATTGTTTCCACTGTTAGAATTGTCTACTTTGGTTGCATTCAGTTGAATCTTATTCTAGTTGAATCTTATTTTAGTTGAAACTTATTCAAGTGCAATCCGTTGAAACTTATTCAAGTGCAATCCATGCCCTTGATTTATGTTAAAATATTCTTCTGTGAAACCATTTGATGACTACTCTCATGTAGAGGGAACTATCCTTGTGTCTGCTCATTCATTTTAGCGTCATCTACTTTTACAGTGAATTGGACCTTTATCTTAAAGATGTATGTTGAAATTGTCTGATTCAATGTTAATTAACATTTTGATCACCGTATATGGTTCCACTCTACAGTGGAGTCAACCCACTTCTCCAAGATGCATTCAGAGACTATTTGGAGACCAAGGGGGTTGGAGAGAGCCTGATGAACTTCCTTGTGGTACACATGCATAAAAAGGAGGAAAATCAGTATGTCAATTGGCTGCAGAATCTTCAAGGAATGGTGTCTCGAGGTGAATGAAGCATACTTGAGGAATTTAAGTTTTAGTCTGACCTATGACTCGATAGTTCTAGCATGAAAGTTTCACAGATGGAACAAGCCGTCGAACTCGTTAAATATTGTGGACTAGTCATTCGTTTTTGTGAAGATGGCATCAATTAGCTGTCCTGGCCTGTTTATAATATATGAAGCTCCACTGCAACTGGAACTTCTGAGAAATGTTCAATTACAAGTATGCTGATTTCATGCATGATGAACACATCATCATGTCAATTTTAGTGGGAGTAGTTCACATGATCTTTTTGAATTGGCACATTGTAGACCTTCTAGTCGACACAGCCCGGCAAAGGCTGGCGGTCTTATGATTCAAACTTTTTTTTTTTTTTTTTTTTGAAGGATATGATTCAAACTATTGTGACTTGTGAGAGAGTGAATGGTATGAAATATTTTTCAAGAAGCTACAAACTTGTTCACAAAAGGTTGGGATATAAAAGGTACTAACTTTCAGATTAATATGACAGACAGGTTAAAAACATACTTCCTCTTTATTTAAATTGAGGCTCCACTTTGTCTTTTGCATTCACATATTCTATCTTGATTATATTTTTCTACGTAGGTATAAAAACCAATGTTAGTATAAAAGATGTTGAATCTGTCTCGACGTATATTTTTAAAATATGAGTTTTTGGTAATTTTGCAGTAATGGATTATTAAATATATTAATAGTCAAAGTTATGCATTGGTAATGACAAGTATGCAAGTCAAAATGAAGTATCTATTTAAAAAAAGAAAGGAGTAAGAAATAACAAAAGGTAAATTACAAATAACATACTCAAACATATCCAAACTCCTTACCCCATTGGTGAGATTGAAACCCACTACAAGTGGATTGAAAGACTTCCAATTACTAGAGGTGGACACGGTCGTGTTGGGATGGCCCACGGTCCTCGTGCCATGGCGAGTCTTGCCTAGAACAGGCCACAATCAAGTCGTCTCGTGTCGGGATCGTGTGAAGTTATAGAAAATAAGGCCCATGCACGACCTGCTCCACATTTTGTGTCCGGTTGACTCGTGCCTCACTTATAAAATTTATATTTTGTGGATTTTTGCTTAAAATGAGCGTGCCAACTTGCTGGCTGGCCCGTCATGCTCATGCCAAATTTAAAAAATGTTGTCCATGCACGGCCTATGGGCCATGAGCGTGCCTCTCGTGTCGTGCCAGAAGCGGGTTCGTGCTGGCTGGGCCCAACTCGTGTGGTACCAAGCTGGCCCTCATACTGGCTCGGCCCAGCCGCGACTTTAGTACCATCCTTCCATATCTTGATTTTTAATAGGTATTCTTTATCATAATCATATTGTAAAGCTTAAAAGAAAATGTCAGAATAGTTTAATGACGTATTAATAAATAATAATCACTTTCTAAATCGCCTTTATTCTAATTCCCCAACCTCTCCCCGTCCTCTTCCCCCTTCATTAACTTCTAGAGTTTTTGTTTAGACTCTCGGCGTTGATAAACCTTTCAAAGTGTCATGAAAATCTTAACTTATAGAAGTTGAATAGCGAGTGATTTGTATTTGAAGAATAGACAATAAAAGACATGCGATTTCCCTAAAAAAAAAAAAAAAAAAAATGCAAATAAACGTATTCAAGGTAATTCAATTGACAGAGAATATTTATAGAATTATAGTACACCTGCATGCTCATGGTACACCCAAGACTATTTTCTCCAAATGAGCAAAATGAGTAAATGAGCAAAATGAGCAAAAATGAGTAAATGAGCAAATGAACAAATGAACAAATGAGCAAACATTTCTACTCATTTAAGAAAATGAGCAAACACTTTTATTACAAAATGAGCAAAATAAGTAAATGAGCAAATAAGCAATATGAGTAAAATTAGCAAAATGCCCAAATGAGCAAACTTGGTGTCAAATGAGCACCTAAAGTTCTAATTTATTACAAAAATACCCATGAGTGTACCATGCTCATGGTACACCATGAGTGAACTCCAATTGGCATAATTTTAATTAGCCATTGTGAACATATACACCTACACAAATTTTTCAACAGATGAGTATACAATAAATTACTGTGAGAAGAATGTAACTTTTTGCCTTAAATGTATCATTTATATAGACGTGACCCCTTTAAGGTATAAAGTTATCAGTCAGACAGGGGCAACTTTTTACCCTAAATGGGTAAATTTTATTTATAAAGAAATGATCATTTAAGGTTAAAAATTTGGAAGATGGTATGGATCCATAAGGGTTTAGTTTTTTCAGCAATTCGTCATTGGGAACAATTATATCACAGAATCAGATTGTGAAGGTCTCTACTTGGAAAGATGCAAAGACATCGAAGTACACTGCTCGCGTCAAGCTTGAAGCGGTGGAGTTGGAGTTGTGCTCGAGTATGCTTAAAATTAATTGGTTTCATTGTAAAAATTGTTGCAATTTGCTAAATCTGCATTTTTCAGATCTTAATTATCATTGTATGTGCCGTTTGGCTTATTATTAATGATATATTTTCTTCCCGTCAAAAAAAAAATAAAAAAGGTTAAAAATTACCCTTTATTTTTATGTAACCCGTTTTAACTTGTAAAGTGACTCATTGATTAATTTTGGCTAAAAGTAAAATGATTGGACAATGAATTTATTATACACACAATAATTATTGTTACACATTAACACCAAAAAGTTAGCAAATTTCCCTTCAAAAAAAAAAAAGTTAGCAAATTTATAAGGATTTTTTGATTTTAATAATGCAACCTTTTAGCCATTCGCAACGAATAAGCTAACATTTTCATTATTCATGAATAATGCAACCTTTACACCAAAATTGCTACAACAAGTCAAATTGACTGGTAACCTGTGAAATAGGTTAAAAAAATTTGTAGAAAAATAAAAAAGCTATTTCTCTTACTCCCTCCTCCCTCACCCCTGCTGCCCACCAGAAAAGACACCCCTCCCCTCGCCCCACCTCGTCTCCTTCCCATTCCCCTTCCCCAAAATCAGCCAAGTAGTTTTCACCTTCACCTCTCTCACTCCTCAAACTCAACCCCCTCATTGCCACTATCTCAGAACCTTGTCAAACCTTCCTTCCTCATAAAGCCTCTTTCGGCATTATCATCAATACAACAAGCTTGAATTAAATACCCAGCAGTCTCAACATCAGCAACAAACCCATGATTCATCATCTCCTCATACAAACTCCATAATACATCAGTTCTCTTAACTCGATTTGCCCCCGAAAAAGTCGGATTTCCAAGTTACAATCTTAGGGCAAATCCCCAATGATTTCAACTTAGCAAACAAATCAACAGCCTCAACAACAAATCCATCATTACACAACACAACAATTTAAAGACTCCAAAGAATCTGGGTCAGGATTAAACTGAGGAAAAGTATCAATAAACGATTTTGCTACAACAGAAGCATTAGATTCAATGAGAGAATTAAACAAAGAATTACAAGAAATGGGATCAGGGTAATACCCATAATGAGAGGTAAGCCAATTGAATAAACGAAGAGAGAGAAAAGCATTGTTTTGAAGTTTGAGTACCTCGTTGAAGAATCTGGAGTCTAAGAAATTGAAGGATGGCAAGAGAGAGATTAGGAAGGTTTGTTGAGAGAGTGGAGTTCTGAGTGAGTAAGTGATGACATGTCAATGGAGATTGGTGGTGGAAAGGTTTATGATGAGTGAATGGAGTGATGAGAGTGTTTGGGGAAAGAGAGAATCAGGTGGGGTTATTTCGGGGGTGGGGAGAGGCCTGGGGGTGGTTTCGGTGGTGGCTGCGGGGTTAGGGAGTGGTTTTGGGGGTGCTTGCGGGTGGTTTTTGGGTGACGAGGGGTTGGGGTAGCTCAGGTGGGTGGAGGATCATGGAGGAGGGAGAAAAAATGAAGTAAACCAATTATTATTTGACACGTGTCCCTTTTTACCTATTGAATAAGTTGCATTCGGTTTTTACCCATTCAAAGAATTTTTTGTTAAAGGTTGCATTATTCACGAATAATTAAAATGTTAGCTTATTCGTTGTGAATGGCTAAAAGGTTGCATTATTAAAATCAAAAAATCTAATTTATAATGAATTATTCAACTATTTCTATTTTAGAAAATGTATACTGCCAATGCTTCGGCACGCCTTTATCAAAATATGATAAATGAATCTTTACCAAAATAATGTTGGAAACAAATGTAATCGTCTAAAATATTGTTTAGTTGAGATACCATTACTTTTTTTTTTTTTTTGAGGGGACGATGCCATTAGTTTAATACTCCATAATTTATCCTTCTTATTTGTTTGCTTAATTGGACTTTCAGGAAACACAAAAAAATTAATAGCGTCAATTAAGATCGCCAATATCACAGCCTCATGCCTAATCTTATGAATTACGTATGTTCTAAAGATTACTCCTTCTATTTCTTATTGTTTGTCTCGTTTGCTTTTTGGCAGTCTCCAAAATGCACTTGTAACCATAAAAAAACATATTAATAAAAAATTTATATATATTTTTTAATTAGAAGAGAAAATCGACTTAGGGACCAACCTCTACTAGGCTGCTATGCTATAGGGCTATAGCCTGTATTACATATATAATTGAACCTTGGGGGGCAAAGCCTGGAATTCGGGTAATATTCCACTAAGCTACCATCTTTTTTCTCATAAATATATTAATACGTTAATAATTAGAAACTATGCGTGAATTTTTTCTAACAAGATTCCACATTATAATACTTCTTTAAATAAATACATTATAACATTTTTTGTATATATCAATGTGAATTTACAGTGAAAGTTATATATATTTTAGAGCTGATCAAAGTTAGCCCGTCCCGAGGCCCAGCTCGAAAAATGTTCGGGCTTGGGCATTTTTTTGGGTATGGTTTTGGGTTTGGCCCGCCCCGGTCCAATTTTTTAGATTTTGGGACGGGTTTTGGAGAAGCAAAAAAATGACTTTTTAGATTAAATTTTTGCCCCTTTCGACTTTCGCCCGAAAAACCTGCTTTTTTTGCCCCGAAGAATCGGGCTTTGACCAATAAAAATCGGCCTGAAAGTTTAGCCCTACCCATTGTACATGCCATTATTAATAGTACACGGCCTGGCCCGTACTCAGCCCGCATTTTGAACCTCTAATATATTTGAAACCCAAAAATAGCTCTGGGAGTAAATAAATAATTAGAATTAGATTTAGATGTAGATTTTCAAACTCTAAATCTCAATCCAAACTTTAAGCATTATTACATACTAGGCTATTACTAATTAGTAAGTCTTAAAAGTCAAATCAAATATGGCTTGCAATTGAAAACAGAAGTTGAAAAGTTGAAAAACGTGGAGACCACTATATGGACCAGCTCTTAGCCTCGGGAAGCGCGGGCTGCAATCTGCATATCCCTTTTATTATTCCCAAAACGCAAATCGTCAAACTTTCTATTTTCTTCTTTTAAAAAAAGAACTGCTTAATTGAAATCCGTACATATGGAGCTATAATCGCTCCGATCATCGAATTCTCTCTCTTTTCCTCCCGCCAATCTTTCTATCTCCAACAAAACACAAAACACTCAAAAGTACCGAAGTAGAAGAGGATTAGAAGAAGCAGTTGAATAAAAAATAATAATAATACAAAGATAATGGAGGAGAGGCTGCTGAAAGACTTCAATTTACCACCTGATGCACCGGAAGAAGCTCAGGTGCGTTGGAGAAAAGCCATCGGATTAATCATTCGTAATCGTCGTCGTCGATTTCGCTACGTTGCTAATCTTCAAAGACGTTCTCAAGCTGCCAAAACTCTACAGGTTTTTACTTCTTCCCACCAAGGCCGTCTTATAAATTTTGGAGCCGTTGTGCTAATTATAAAGTTGCCTTTGATTTAAAAATACTATGCATAAATTGTGAAAATATAAATAATGTAGGCTATAAAATAAATATTTTTGACAAAATAAAATTCAAGTTTGAACAATATGACTAAAACAATCATTCAATATAAGACTTATACGTGACCCTGTGGTGCAAGTCGCTTTGCACGTCCTGTTAGAAGGCTCTGCTTCCCACCACCACCACCAATGCTCTCTCTTTCTAGTTTCTTCTACCTTCGTGTTTTTTTGTCTTCCTAATTACTTTTTTGACAAATTAGAGTAATGGTGCATGGACACTGTCAATCACCCCGTAGTTCATTGTTATTGTGACTTGTGAGGGAAAAAGTAAAGGTGGGAAATTGGATACTAAACAACAAGGTGGTATATGTTTTTCGAGCTTTGTTTAGCGTCTCATTGTTAGAATCCTTCTAGAGTCAATTTGGTATGAATTGGAATTTTTTAAGGGACTTTAACAATGAGTTACGGAGTCATTCTCATGTTTTTCTCTTTGTGTATTAATTGTTTGAATTATTTTCTTTTCGACTTTTGACTTTTTACCTCAATTATTCCACCTAATTGATTTGAATCACTATTCTTTTCATTTTTATATGCCTCTAATGGTGCATTAATTCTACTCATATAGAAGTACTATTTTATAATTTTATGTACCCCATTTTATTGATTTTGTTCGTCATTCCTTATGGATGAAGAAAAAGAAAAGAGAACCAGTATTATTGTTAAAAGATACCTAGCAATTAGTGTTAAATATATATATGTTGGGGGTTCAATCCTTATTTTGGGAGGGGTTTTCCTTTCACTTTTCCCCCATTTTCACATAGTAATATAGCTGAAACTGATAAGGTAAGTGAAACTGATGAGGTATAGCTGAACTTAATAAGGTACTGAAATTGATAAGGTAGCTGATTAGTTTAACGATTTGGCAGAACTAGTTGCATAAGTTGATTAATTATTTAAAATTTATATTTTTTTATTATTATATATTTCAACACGAATTTTTTTATTATATCATAAACTCAGTTCCCAGAAAACACCATCACAAATCGCTAAAAAAATCATGTAAACCCAAGGGTAAGCGTCGGCGCGTAAGATTTTTAATCAAGTACCCCAAATCATACGGGTGTGAGAATTGTGAACCTGAGGGTAATCTATCCCTTCTTGTTTGGAAGTTCGACATGAATTACAATTTTTGTTTATTGGGTAATAACTTGTCTCTATCTCTCTCTTATCACACAACTTTCTTAAATTATGTGTCGGGGGATTATGTTGCAAAAATGACGGAATGGAGAAATTATACATGTAAAATATTTTCTTATATATTTAAATATATCTTTATATAAATGTTATTATCTCATATTATCTGATACTTTATCATTCATACGTCCTCCCCCTAAAATAAATGAGATAGTTACAAGTTTAGACAGTTTTAAAATAAATGAAACGAAACTATATTTGGTACTTACTTCTCTTTAAGTGTTTTTTCATCACATGGATCCCTCTTTTTCTTTCTCTCTATCGTCTCTCCTCCTATATCCCCGTGCCTGCCAATACGGAGGATGTATAAAATACTCAACTGCCGAATGTAACCATCGTCCATCCAACAAGTGGGTCACGGGCTCACGAACATGCATTTTCATCCATAAATGACATGACCCAAACCTGTAAATAATTATATCCTTTTTAATCATCCAAACAGAATCCATCTTGTTTGACGTGGGTAGAGGGGTGTGTATTCCATTTCTCAGTTTCTCTTTATGTATTTCATTGTCAATCCCCCACTTTCTTTACCCATTTATATGGAAAAAATTAATTTCCTTAAAGCAAGTTGGTGTATCATGTATGTACTTAGCCAAAAAAGAGAGCAAGTTGTTGGAGGTGCACCAATGGAAGCTCCATTTCCCTTAATGGACCTTGTACTATTTGTAGAAAACCTCTGAACGTGATAGTGGCTCAAAGAGATTTCTGACATCGACTTCTTTTACTGTTTTCAAGATTGACTTCTCTGCATTATTCCAACAGGAAATTTCCTTGAACTTTCTAATACTGAATCAGAGAACATGGACTACCTTTCAAAAAAAAAAAAAAAAAAAAGAACATGGACCTCTTTATTCTGGGCCTCTGCCCTGGCAACAATTTTGTGCCTTTTTTTTCTTCTGGGAAATTCACCTCTAAGTGGATTTTTTTATTACCCCAATTTTGAGAATTGAGTATCACCCCTAACTTTAAAACAATTCTCAAAAGTACTACTCTTTGATTAAATTTTACTCATTACAACTTTTTGTTTAGTAACAATTAATTAAAGGTAGATTAATGTAAATTAAAGATTCCTTTTTTTTTAGATGATGTAAAGATTACTACCTCCGTCCCATATTAGTTGCTACATTTTGACCATTGGCACTATTCACATCATAACTTTGACTGTCTTTTAGTTTATATACATAAGAAAAAACATAGTCATGTCGGATCTTGTTTGATTCATCCCAATTTGTATTTTCCAAATATATAATTTTTATAATTTTTTCATATATATAACTCAAGATATTGGCGTTTGAAGTTGCACCTCGTAATCTGTGAAAAAGCAAATGTAGCAACTAAATTGGGACGGAGGGAGTACTTGGTGTTAATTAACTTCAATAAGAAGGTACTAAAGTTATTAATTTATAAGTATCAAAAATCAAGAAAATATTTTTCCCTTCAAGTTATTTTAAGCTTGGACTAATTTTGACTATGAAATCTAATAAACAAGAGGATTGAGCGAGTCAGGGGTGCTAATTGAGTTGAACAGCTCGTAGCAACTAGAACTCTACTATGTCAACACTCGGTTAACGCTCGACTCGAGTTGGCTAAATTCGACTTGCTAAGCTCGTGAACGGCTCGATATATATTTTTAATCATTATATATATTACAATATTTCAAATGTCGACTATTTAAAGGGTAAAATATTATATTGATTATTTCAAGCTACTTGAAATGACTATTAAAATTAGGATTTTTTGTGGGAAGGACCAATTAAAATAGGGTTTTTGTGGGGAAACACCACTTAATTTTTTTTTTTGGCGGGAAGGACCAATTAAAATACTTCCGTTGGCAACTTAACACCACATTACGATTTCCGGCCAAATTGTCAACTTTTCAGCGTTGACAATTTCTTTCCCTTCAAAACCTCGGTTTTTTTTGTTTCTCCTCCTCCCCCACCCCTACGCCCTACTCACCGGAAACCCCCCCCTTAGTCCCCTACCCCAAAATCCTCTCACTCTCTCCTTTTCCTAGCTTCATCCTTCTTCTTCACCTCCCAATCCCAAATCCTCCAACCCCTTTTCCACTGGTTGCCCCTCTCTCTCCTCGTGGGTCCCTGTTCTCGTGGTTCACTAATCGTAGGGCGCAGGGGAGGAGGATTCCGGTGGGTAGGGCGTAGGGCGTAGGGGTGGGGGAGGAGGATTCCGGTGGGGTTTCCTGTGGGTAGGGCGTAAGGCGTAGGGGTGGGGGAGGAGGATTCCGGTGGGTAGGGCGTAGGGGTGGGGGAGGAGGATTCCGATGGGTTTTTCGGTGGGTAGGGCGTAGGGGTGGGGGAGGAGGATTCCCGTGGGTAGGGCGTAGGGGTGGGGAAGGAGGAGAAACAAAAAAAAATCGATGGTTTGGACGGAAAAATAAGTCAACGTTGGAAAGTTGACAATTTGGCCGAAAAATCGTAATGTAGTGTTAAGTTGCCAACGGAAGTATTTTAATTGGTCATTCCCGCCAAAAAAAATTTTAAATGGTGTTTCCCCACAAAAACCCTATTTTAATTGGTCCTTCCCTACAAATAACCCTTAAAATCAAGAACTTTACATTAAATACACAAGGTAATAAATAAATAAAAAATAGAGGACTTTATTGCGAATAATTTAGAGGAATTAAATAAGTATATATCTGATCACGAGCAACTTAAACTCGACTCGAAACCCTAACGAGTCTAGTCGAGCCAGAGAATTTCAAGCTCAATACAAAAAAGCTCGACCCGAACTCAATTCGATACCTTAATGAGTCGAGCCGAGTAGTGACCAACTCGCTCGATAAGCACCCTTAAGATTGACATTAACAACATATTATTAACTTTCTATTGAAAGAAATGCTAATGGGTGTTGTTGAGAATTATTTTGAAAATGGAAACCATGAATAAGGATGTTTTGTTGCATTCTTTAATACATAAAAGTTCTAAAATTGCGAACACATGTCAAACCATATATATATAGTTATATAAGTAGAGTAAAAGATGCTACTTTATATAATTTCAGTGTATCATCACATTGCAAAGGATCTTGAGCTTACCCCGACGGAGTCACAATAGGGGCAAACCATACGCATTGCCTGCCTAGATAGCGCTACCATTATCGTGATAGAGACCGCATCCGAGATTTTAATCCATTCACCCCTGGCTCAAAGTTATTCTTAACAACGTCTGATATTAACTTCCTTTATCGTCAGCAGCAGCCATTAGCATTTTCTTCAATAGAAAGTTAATAATAGTAATTGGTGCGAGGTCCACAACAATTGAATTTACCAAATTGCCTCTCACACACAAGTAAATATACTAGTGGATCGTGGACTTTCTCCATAGTGCTATATGTTAAAAAAATTAGGCTAGCATATGGGATGGTTGACCATGTTTGTGCAAGCTAATGCACATTATAAAATTTGTTCATGTATATACAAGACATTATTTCTCCTTTCACGTGACATTTAATGGAATATTGATTTAGCATTTTCAACAGTAATCTGGTGCATGTCCTGTTGCTCTTGCAGTAGCAAAAGATGTTGTGATAGATTTAGGAGGATATCCTTCTGGATATTGTAATCAGCCAAAGTACGGCCGTCTTCAAGCTGCTTACCAGCAAAGATCAACCTAACAAAAGATGTTATTCACCTTTTTGAGGATTGTATGATGCAAAATGAATAAGATTAGTTGTTTTATCTATATCTAGGCGTACAATTTTCAACATGGTCAATGCGCACATTACGTGCATGTAGTCGTGGAATTTGGAAATTGTGATCTTGCTGAAAAGAATTGAATTTTTGTATGCCGGAAATTATTAATAGAGTATACAACTATTTATGGGATTTCAACTATCAACTTAAGCTTTTGGTTGAGTTGGTCCTTTGACAATTATGAATGTTCAACCGAATAGAATTCATGCTTCATGGTTCATACTCTTATACGAACCTTTTTTTTCACGAGTCTAGTGTTATCTAATTCGTTAAACCCACTCAAATCTTGATCTTGAAAAGGTACATTTTACATGTAAGTGTATGCTTTTTGGCTATATTAACGAAGCTAAGTAGCCAATTATGTTCTAGTACCTTGAATTAGGAAACACTCTTTTTGCGGAATGGCATGCGACCTTTACTGAGTATCGGATCTGTGCATTATTTGTCTCCTTTAAGCGGATTGGAGGGCTAAACGTAACCTCTTGAGATGTAACTAGAGTAGGATCATAAACTCCTGGCAACTCTTGACTGTGAGTGTAACTCTATATGAACTAACAAGGTGAGTTTTCATTGTTCTCAATTTTGACTCCATGCAAAAGGGGTTTTGTTATTGGTGTTAATGCAAATATCCTTCTTGTGTGGTGGCTTACCAGCTGAACAGTGTGGCTGTGTGGGTGTCCTCAAGGCATGCAGTTGGAACATAACAGAAACAGTGTTATCTCTTTTTACTGAAACTTTCAGCTGAAAATATCTTTATGGAACTTGAACGGATATTTTGTTTTTCTAGTTCAAGGTCATTAATCTTCCAAGATAAGAAGAATAATAACAATGATCCGTTGTAGATCTTGCCTTTCGTGTTGTCCTAAAAGGCTCAAAATGTGCTGACCTGCCCGGCTGCCCCTACTTCATCATAGCTGATTATACCCAGGAATCAGGATCCATATGTGCTATAATGGAGGATTAGCCACTGACTTGGGCTTTGGCACAATTCAATTTTTTCACATATATGATATCTGTGACTAGGTTGATCTATGTGCAAAAAGTGGAAGCTAATGGAGATGGATACTTAAAGAGTCTCAAGAACCTTAAATCATAGTGTATAAATAATACTATAGATTATGAATGGTCCAGTGCCTGAACTGAGATGCTGTAGAACTTTGGAGTAGAATGTAACCATCAGAGAAGATATAAAGTTTGCTGAACTGTCCAGCTAACACTAGGGAACTTTTTCTGGAGTATCACGTGTAGCTCAATTGTGTGCTATACACATGAATATGTCTCTTCTGTCCTTTACACTTTGTGACTAAAACTAATAATTAGGATTGTTCTTGAGAATTTTTCCTCTAGATTAAATAGAAAATCTAATTTGATGCCTGTGGAACTATGCTCTACAGGTACTTCATGCTGCTGTTGATAGTGTAGTATTCTTAATGTTGATATTGTTTTTGCCAATCAGGGCCACATGTATATTTGTATGCTTTGAGTTTGATTTATCTTTGGCTGCAACGTCCCATGTTCCTGAAGTTCGTGTTATCAAGATCCTTGTACTTAGCTGTGTTATATTTTTTTTCCCCATTTGACAGGAATTACGTGTTGCTCTCATGGTACATAAAGCAGCAATCCGTTTTAGTGATGGTATGGAGCTTTGAAGTTCTCTATGATCATATGTGCTATCCATATTTCTGAATTTTCTGAGTGTAATTTAAAATCATATTTCGGCAGCTGGTAGAACTGAATATAAGCTTTCAAAGGAAACTCAAGAGGCAGGCTTTGGAATTGACGCTGATGAATTGGCATCAATTGTTCGTGGACATGATACCAAGGGATTTCATACCCACGGGGGCATAGAAGGAATCGCAAAGAAAGTATCTTCATCACTTAAAGATGGGATCCCACCAACTGATGTACCTCAAAGGCAAAAAGTCTATGGACAAAACAAATACACGGAAAAGCCTTCTAGAGGTTTTTGGATGTTTGTCTGGGATGCCTTACAAGACTTGACTTTAATTATTCTGATGGTTTGTGCTGTGGTTTCAGTCGGGGTAGGAGTTGCTACAGAAGGGTTGCCAAAAGGTATGTATGATGGGGTGGGAATTTTGCTCAGTATATTTTTGGTTGTCATTGTAACTGCTGTCAGTGACTATAAACAGTCATTGCAATTCAGAGATCTGGACAAAGAGAAGAAGAAGATATTTGTTCAGGTGACAAGAGATGGAATTAGGCAGAAGGTATCCATTTATGATTTGGTTGTTGGGGATATTGTAAATTTGTCTACTGGAGATATAGTTCCTGCTGATGGAATCTTTGTCTCCGGTTATAACTTGTCTATTGATGAGTCAAGCTTGACGGGTGAGTCTGAGCCACAATGTATAGTTCAAGAAAAACCTTTTCTCTTATGTGGAACTAAAGTACAAGATGGATCAGCTTCAATGCTTGTCACTGCTGTTGGTATGAAAACTGAATATGGAAAGTTAATGGAAACTCTAAATGAGGAGGGTCATGATGAGACTCCTTTACAGGTGAAGCTAAATGGAGTTGCTACTATTATTGGGAAAATTGGATTAGTGTTCGCAGTATTCACATTTTTAGTGTTGACTATTAGATTTCTAGTTAAAAAAGGGGCTCATCACGAGTTCACACACTGGTCTTCAGAAGATGCGTTGCAACTCCTAGACTATTTTGCTATTGCAGTAACAATTATTGTCGTTGCTGTTCCTGAAGGTCTTCCATTAGCAGTTACACTAAGCCTGGCCTTTGCAATGAAGAAATTGATGAGTGACAAGGCTCTGGTTAGGCATCTTACTGCTTGTGAAACGATGGGTTCTGCCACATCCATCTGCACTGATAAGACTGGAACACTCACTACGAATCATATGATAGTTGATAAGATTTGGTTATCTGCAATAAACAAAGAGTTGAAAGGAAATGCTAGTGCTGTGAAATCAGTAACATCTGAGAGTAGCTTGACCACCCTTTTACAAGTTATCTTCTTAAATACTGGTGCAGAAGTGGTAAAGGACCAATATGGAAAGACTTCCATTTTAGGGCAGCCAACGGAATCAGCATTGCTTGAATATGGATTGCTTCTGGGGGGTGATTTTGATGAGTTCCGCCAGAAGTACCAGATATTAAATGTAGAGCCTTTTAATTCTGTTAGAAAGAAAATGTCTGTCCTTGTAGCTTTGCCAGAAGGCGGTAATCGAGCCTTTTGCAAGGGCGCATCAGAAATAGTTCTAGGCTTGTGCAACAGAATGATTGATGACAACGGCAATTCTGTTGATTTGTCTGAAGAACACATGAAGACTGTAACTAATGTAATAAATGGTTTCGCCAATGGCGCTTTAAGGACTCTGTGCTTGGCTTTTAGAGACATGGATGAAGGATGTGATGACAACAGTATTCCTGAAGACGGCTATACACTAGTAGCAGTTGTTGGAATTAAAGATCCAGTTCGTCCTGGGGTTGCAGAAGCTGTTCAGACTTGTTTAGCTGCTGGAATCTCTGTGCGTATGGTCACAGGTGACAACATTAATACAGCTAAGGCCATAGCTAGAGAATGTGGTATACTAACAGAAGATGGTCTTGCCATAGAAGGATCAGAGTTCCGTAGGAAGACCCCGGAACAGATGAAAGAGATCTTACCAAGAATCCAGGTATGATATCTAACTTTTATTGAAACTCTCTTCAATAACAGGCATTTTGAAGTTAGAAAGTGCTGATTAATTAAGCATGAGGTTGTTTTTCTTCTTTATATTAGGTAATGGCTCGTTCTTTGCCATCAGACAAGCTCATATTGGTGAGTAATTTAAGAAAGATGGGGGAGGTGGTTGCTGTGACAGGTGATGGGACGAATGATGCACCTGCCTTGCATGAATCTGATATAGGTCTTGCTATGGGAATTGCAGGAACAGAGGTTTGTCAATAATTAAAGTGTCTTGTAACGTACCTTTCTTTATTTAGGAAATGGACGCAGTCCAATCAGTTCTCTTAGCTCATTTGTGAGTGATGGATTGTGGAATTTTTTTGGTGTTTGTGGAAATGACTGTGTAGTGGCGTAGCTCCTGAAAAGAATAAACTTATAAACCAACCATTTAGCACCTAGCTATATGATCATCCCATGTTTCAGTAGTATAATGTCTTATGTTAGAGATTTCGCAACACGTTTCTTTTTTGGATATATCCTTCTAGATGTGCTCCTATACAGATAACTTTTTTTTCAGAAGACTGCAGTTAGAGCTCCATAGTGATTGTCTACTGAGATTGATCACTAATCACCTTTAGTCTATGCTCTCCTCGCTTTAATTTACTTATTTCAGCAAAGTAAGTTTAGATAAGTTAAAACAGGACCAATAAGTTGAGATAAGTTAAATGATGGTAATTCAGCCTTTCAGGTAAGTTCACATAAGTTAATAAAGTATAAGTTTAAATAAGTAAATCCAGGTGAAAATGCACACCTTTAGAAATGTTATGCACTGAGAAATTATGCTATTTTTGTTCTTTGACCCAGAAGCTGTTGTCTACAGGTTGCAAAGGAAAACGCCGATGTCATTATCTTAGATGATAATTTCACCACCATTGTGAATGTTGCCAAATGGGGGAGATCCGTCTACATAAACATCCAAAAGTTTGTACAGTTCCAATTGACTGTCAACATTGTTGCGCTACTGATCAATTTTATTTCTGCATGTGTCGCTGGTTAGTTGAACATTTTTCCTCTTATACCTCTCTTTCATTGCATAATTTCTTTGTACATTTCATGGAACTCTGTTGAGGTGACTTTCAGGTTCTGCTCCACTGACGGCTGTGCAGTTGCTGTGGGTTAACATGATTATGGATACACTTGGTGCTCTGGCCCTAGCCACAGAACCACCAAATGATGACCTCATGAAAAGACCTCCTATTGGAAGAAATTCAGATTTTATTACCAAAGCTATGTGGAGAAATATCCTTGGCCAAAGTGTGTATCAGTTCACTGTCCTTTCCATTTTAAGCTATGATGGAGAGCGGCTACTTAGACTTACTGGCCCGGATTCTCATGCTATCCTGAACACAGTCATATTCAACTCTTTCGTGTTTTGCCAGGTTCCTTCTTGCTCTTTTCCCCGCCTCAAAGTAGTGATTTGTGTTATTTTTCAGCCTGGTCTTTGTTTGAAATCAAAATCAAAAGATTTTCAATATATCGCATTTTTTGTGGTTTCAATGTTTTGTTACTACGTTTCCTAATTAAGGGGGCATACTATAAGAATGGTTATTTTAAAAAGTATTGAACATCTATGCTCAAGTTTTGACTCCTGAAATCATAATTCGGAACTCAAGATGATACTATGATAACCAATCAAGCCTTAATAAACAGATGCAGACTATCAAAAGAAAACTTGTATTGTTGCTCCACTAGTTTAGACTCTAGCTATCTGTTTGGTAAGCTGTCATAATAATGTATTCTAGTGTAAAATGTAAATGAGCTCATATGTCAATGTCCATGCTAATGCTAATCATTCTAAAACATCTATTTTCTTCCTGAAATTTATTAACATCCATTACCATGGTATTCAGTGTTAGCGAAAATTTATGAAGAAAAACTTGTTTTTGTGGATGAGGTTTCGTTACCAGACTTCTTTGCAACATTACACTAAAATTCATTGCCATTAGCCCATTACTACCAATTATTACCGCCGACCAAACCTGGCAAGCTGGCATAGAGATACACTCACATTGTCAGCGAACTGCTAAGGAAAGTTGCGTGGAGAAGCAAGATATATTGTTTCTGCTGTAGCATTTTTGAACAAACAGCAGTTACCTTTGGCCTTTTGGTTACTTTATGTTGTTTCCGGTGTTTTGCAATCATCAGTTTGAAATGTGTGTACATTTTTCTCATTGTTCATCAGGTGTTCAACGAAATCAATAGTCGTGATATAGAGAAAATAAACGTCCTTCGTGGCATGTTCAGCAGCTGGATATTCATTGGTGTAATGGCTTCCACCGTTGCATTTCAAGCAGTCATAGTTGAATTTCTGGGTACTTTTGCAAGCACTGTACACTTAAGCCGGCAGCTTTGGTTGATCTGCATCATAATCGGAGCACTTAGTGTGCCTTTGGCTTTCATCCTAAAGTGCATTCCTGTTGAGAAAAATGCTTCTCCTCAACATCAGGACGGGTACAAAGCCCTGCCTAGTGGTCCAGAGCAGGTTTAAATATATGCTGGTGGCACTAACTCTGATCGGAATATAAGATCGGTGCATAACTTCATTTCGCGAAGAAAGTCATGAGCCGGAGAACTACTTGAAGTATTTTCGGAAGTTGCTTCAATTTCACATCTTTTTCTCATACCTGTGCCTTCCAACTCATTTCACTCGCACCAATATCGCAGGTGTTGATATCTTGGAAAATTTTCATTCAAGGTACTGCGTGACTAATTTTAGGTACCTCCACCCATATGGAGTTGACTCCTCCGTTCAATTGCTTATGCTGATCCTGTATTTAAGGTTGTTGAAAGTGCAATTGTTTCAAAAAATAAAAGCTTTGATCCAACACTCAAGTAGTCAAATTTGTCAAAATTTATAACTAGATTGTTTGCATGTCTATGATAGGGACTTTGTCAATTAATTGAGTGAAATTTCCTACATAAAGTTAAAAGAAAAGTCATTTTGTCTTCACTAAAGTACTATCCACGTTGACAATTTAATAGGGGTATTAACTATTAACTTTCATTTGGGTGGAGGTATTTAAAATGAAACTACTCTATAAACCTCATCTAAACTTGATATCATAGAAGAGGTCTTTAAAGTTTACAGTAATATAAACGAATCTTGATAAAAATTTTAGGAGGTCTTTAAAGTAAAATTTCATCTAATCTCGCATACCAATATAAAAGTTTTTCAAAATATACACTTGAGATAATGGTGCGTAGTTGGAAATTAACGGTATGAGAAAAGATGTGAAATTGAAGCAACTTCCAGATATACTTCAAGTAGTTCTCTGGCTCATGATTTTCTTCGCGAAATGAAGTTATGCATCGTTCTTATATTCCGATTGGAGTTGGTGCCACCAACATTTGGATGAAGCCACTTGACTGCCACTGAAAAAACTGGACTCATTCCCCTAAGTGCGGAACTTTCTAAGAGGCCATCTAGCCAGAATATCGACGAGAACTTCACCAGAATTCGAAATCGCAGTTGAATATGCGAGTCTTATGCCACAATATTTATATACCACTAACAATTGATGCAAATTATTAGATGCACGTGAAGTATTAAGATTTTTTTGAACTTGTAGTATTATTTGACTTGTATAAGGTATTGATTTTGTGTACATCACTTTAGAAACTTAACAGTTGAGGCAACTTTTATTAGATGCACTCAAGGGCCAAGGCAATTCTATGGCATGACAATCACAAGCCTAATGGACTTCTCTTATTAGCTAAAGTAGTACTACCGGAAAATATCCCAAGTTGTTGCAAGAACAACAATTACAACCTTACTTACTAAGGGACAATATCACTAACTACAACCTTACTTACTAAGGGACAATATCACTAACTCAAATTGTGTAAACTGATGATGGAATTTTTTTTTTTTTTTGGTTTAAACTTCTTATTCTGTTATCTACTCCCTCCTTTTTTTTAAAGTTTACTCATTCATTTTGGGGGAGAAACCAAGGAGGAAGTACAAAAGTATAAGAGAGAAACTGAAAAGTGGGATAGAAACTAAGTGAGTTAAAATATTAAAAGCCTTTTTCTTTTTAAGAAACAATTACAACCTTACTTGCTAAGGAACAATATCACTAACTCAAATTATGTAAACTGATAATGGATATTTTTTTTTGGTTTAAACTTCTTATTCTGTCAACTACTCCCTTCGGGTTTTTTAAGCTTACTCATTCACTTCAAAGGAAAAACCAAGGAGGAAGTACAAAAGTATAAGAGAGAAACTAAAAAGGTGGAGAGAGAAACTAAAAAGAGAGTGAAACTACAAATAGAGAGAAACTAAGTGGGTTAAAATATTAAAAAGTGGATAACATATGTGTAAAAAGTGAATTAAAATGGCTCAAGCAGCTATTAGGTGATCTTGGAGTTCAGCATCCTGCAGGGATGCAGTTATATTGTGATAGTTAATCTGCTTTGTACATAGCCAAGAATCCAGTGTTTCATGAGTGCACTAAGCATATTGAGGCTGATTGTCACTTTGTTCTTGATGCAATGACTAGTGAGTCCGTCATATGTTTGGCAGACATTTTTACTAAAGCTCTTGGTAGGACTCAGTTTAAATTTTTGTTATCCAAGTTGGGCGTTCGCAATTTGCATGCTCCAACTAGAGGGAGGGTATTAGGACTCTATATGTTATGGATATTATTTATGTAGGATTATTATTATTATTCTCAGTTTGTGTTGGAGTAGGACTTTGTCCTTTAGGTAAACACTTCTAGATAGATAGATCCTAATTCTATCCTAACAAAAGTATATGGGACATGACACCAAGAATAGAAAAAACAACTGTGCGTAGATTAAAAAGAAACAGACCAAAAAAGAAAAGTGTGTAGATTAAAAGGAAACGGAGTATATAATTTCTTTTGGGTAAAATATGTAAAGTCGGCCAATGGAATGAACATTAGTGTTCATGTTTGGGCATTGGAGTGCTTAAAAGTCAAAAATGTTGCAAAAAAACGTAACATTTTCTTTAGTTGTATGAGAATCACTTGGAATAAGTTGGACTAACTAATGAAAATTCAGTTCAGTTCAATTCAGACAAAATCAGTTTCAGTTCAGTTAGTTTCCTCTCACAGTTTTAATTCAGTTCATTTCAGTTAAGACAAATTCAGTTCAGTCCAAACGAAAACAGAGCCTAAGTCCCATAAAATGAGGGAAAGTAACACGTGACAGATGAATTGACATGACAACGAAATAAGATGCACATATTGAGCAGTGATAAAACGTTCATCATGAGCGGTTTATCACTACCACTCACAGCCATATATTATTAAAATAAGAGAAAAATGGAAAGGGTAGGTGTGTATACCAATAATGAAAGTGACACCTCTGCCAACTCACAAATTAATATTAATAGAATATTGTGGGAAACATTAAATAATATTAAGCCAAAAAGTGACACTGACAACTTTTCCCCCAAAAAGTACAATTAGAACCCATGTTTGTGTATTTGAAACCCTGGTTATTGTTAAATCAACCCCTATTTGTGTATTTGAAACCCATGTTTTTGTTAACTCAACCCCTGTTTGTGAAAAAGTAAACATGTGATCTCTGCCATAAAGCAAAACGTTGCATTGATTTGCGTGTTCTATTCAGCTTTTCCCCCAAAAAGTACAATTGATTTTTTTTTTATAAGGTAAGGAAAAAAGAGGTTAGGAAACCCTCCGCACGAGGGGAATCCCTAACGAGTCATTTACAAGAATAATATGCAAATTTGAATTATTACAATCAGTGAAAGAAAAACTATTGTGAACCAAATGCCGTACGTTTGCTATCCAATCAGCTGCTTGATTTCCTTCGCGATAAACATGGCGGATGGTGTAGGATGAAAAAGAGTTGAGATGAATGCGAATATCTTCAATAATGTGGGCAATCTGCCAGGGAGGTTGCCAGACTCCTTTAACTGCGTTGATGACTAGAAGATTGTCCCCTTCGATATGGATATTGGAGATGTTATTTCTGAGTGCTAGTTGGATACCCATTTGAAGACCTTTTGCCTCAGCAATGTGGACTGATGCATTCCCAATGTTGGACGCCATAGCCTTTACCAGGTGGCCTTGGTGGTTTCTAATAATTGCTCCTGCTGCTGAACCATTTTTGACTGAACCATCAAAGTTAAGCTTGAAGGAAGTAGACGGGGGGGTTCTCCCAGGCGATTGGAAGAAAAGTTGGGGGTGAGGAGTGGGAGGAATGGGATTGTGAAGCTGGAGGGAGGATAAGTTATCAATGGTGGTGCGAGTGGTCCATTCAGTAGCCAAAAAAGAGGCTATGAGGATGATTCTATTGGGGTTTAAAGAGAGGAGGTTAAAAAGGATGTCGTTTCTTTCCTTCCAAAAGCTCCAAACAAGGAAAATAAATTTTGGGAGGGTCTTTTTGTGGGATTTTATGGAGGTAAGGAAAGGTAAGAGGGGAAGATTAGGGATGAGATGTTGTACCCAATTTTGGAGTAGGGGGTACTCCATAGATCTTTAAATTTGGGGCAATGAAAAAAAAAGATGGTCAATCGTTTCATTGCCTGAATTGCAGAGACCGCAATGATTAAATGGGATAATTTTTCTTTTTTCCAGGGTATCTCTGATGGGGAGGCTATTATGGAAAATTTGCCATAAGAAAATTTGCAATTTAGGAGGGATACCAATATTCCAAATCCAATGGAAAGGCCATTTTTCTATTTTTGGCTCCAAGCCATGAGCTAACCAAGTTGCTGTTTTAACCGTAAACTGGCCATTTGAAGGAGGACCCCAGACTGGGGGTATCCGGGAGAGGGTTGAAGGAAGGAGGATTCCCTTGATTTTTTGAACCCAACAATGGGGGAGCAGATTTTGTAATTCAGTAAGGTTCCAAGTATTAGCCGGGAGAATAAAATTGGAAAGTTTCGTTTCAAGGTTGACTGAATCGGGATTAATATGAAGTAATTCAATGAGATTTTTGTGAGTGAGCCAGTTATCTAACCAGAAGGAAATGTTATTCCCATCACCAATTTTCCACCGAATGCCCTTCCTGAGTAAATCACGTTGGTCAAGAATTTTTTTTTTCCATATAATGGAGTTGTTGGGCTTAGATTTGTAGCTGAAAAAACTCTGTTGGTGAAGGTATTTTGTTCTAACATTTCGGACCTAGAAATTATTGGGTTCAGTAAGAATTTTCCAGCCAAGTTTAGCCAAAAAGGCCCTATTTAGGGGGTTAATTCTCCTAAGGTCCAAGCCCTCTTGATCTTTTGGAGTGCAAATTATATCCCATGATATGAGAGGAATTGCATTTTTGTCTTTATGTTGTCGCCAGAAGAAGTTTCTGTGAATAGAATCAAGATTTTTGGCAATAGCCCCTGGGATAAGAGAGGAGGCACAAGCGTAAGAAGGAAGTGCTTCTAAGTTACTTTGAATGAGTGTGTGACGATCTGCTTTAGAGAGGAAGCCGTCTTCCCATTGATTAATACGCTGTTGGGTATTTTGAAGAATTCTATTGAACTCAGTTCTAGTAGGATTGGAGTTGCTGTAGAAAACACCAAGATATCGTCCTGATATGTCACATTTATATATAGTTTTTAGATGCATTTTTTATTGCATTAAGAACTCCTTTTAGAGCATTTAGGTGTATAATGGCATGAATTACGTAAGTTGTGCTCTATTACTCCCCGTTTGCGTGTTTCGATAATTTTTCAGATTATCTTGATGCAAATTGATTATGATTATCTATGATCAAGTCTATTAATCATTGAGGATGAAGATAGCTTGCATAAGGATCACAATGCATACGTTTGGGACAATTTCGAGTTAGAATGAAGCAAAGAGTTAGTGAAAGAAGTGCCAAAACTGACATATGTTCACTTTTTTGATCATAACTTTTAATATAAAATTGATTATCAAGAAATTCCAATTGGGTTGGAAACTAGACTTGAAGGGATTTCCAACGATAGGTCACACGTCCCAAATGGACTTCTGGTTTGAGAGATACAACCTTTGCAAGTTGACGCAAAATTGCAGTTTTCCCGCCCGGTCGACCGGGCGGTTTTGCCCGACAGGGCGAGCCAAAAAGTTCAACATTTCAAGCTGTGTTTCGCCCAGCCAACCGGGCAAAAAAGGAGCCAAAAACGCTTACGCTCCTGGCCGGGCGGAATTCCCTTTTGTTCGTAAATTCAAGACACCGTCGCCAGACCGGGCGTTTTTTCGGGAACATTAATTTTTACCTTTTTTAGCCGGTTTTATAAAGACTATAAATAGGGTTTAGTAAATTCGATTAGGGGATCTTATTTTCTGCGTTTTTAGGTTTAAAACACTTAGTCTCTCTCTAGCTTTGTATTAACTCTTGCCCTTGAAGATTATAAAGATCATCGATTTTGGTTTTCATTGTTCTTCAATAATTCAGTATTCTTCTTTACTTTGCTTATTTTAATGAATTCTTACATTTGCATTATGTTTATTGAATTTATTATTATCATGAGTGAGTAGTCTATTTCTAGGGCTTAGAGAGGGAAGCCATGTTTATACCTATTTAATTGTCGTTTAAGGTTCTTCGATATTCAGATTGAATTAGAGTAATTCCCTATTGATTTGTTATGCTTGTTTAATTCATGTAATTGCGCAATATCATGGGTTATGTTTAGCTAATAGGAGTTAGAATCGAAAGATCATACTCATTAGAGGCTTGTTATAATAGGTAGGTTTGATTATGTTCAGCGGCCGTACTGGCATATGTTGATCTAAGAGTTGTTAATGCCTGACCGTAGGATTAACGAAATACTCTAATTATTCGAACCTCAATCCAAGTATTGTTGAACTATATTGTAGTGATTAAATTGGTATAAGCATGGTGGACCGATCGATTGCCCTAGGTTTTTAATTATTTGATAAACTTCCATCTTTTTGTGTTCTAGCTTATTCTAGTTTAGTTGTTAATTATTCAATCAAATTTCTTTCTTGAAGTAGTTAAATAATTGAGCACAAATCTATAGAACTCATCTCCCTGTAGATCGACCCGTATTTGCCAGTTTCCGCTAACAACAAACACCGTGCACTTGCGGTATATATTTAAAACCCATCATGTCCTAACGAGTTATTTGGGGTCATGTTAAAATGGCTTGCAATAGTGGCTTTTTTTGAAGTAGGAATGCTTTTTGACAAAATGAGGTATGATTTATGGAAATTAATAAGTTGATCTGAGATATTGCAGAAAGAGTCAAGAATATTTTTGAGTTTACTGCAGGCAGAATTTGTTGCTTTACAAAAAAGGAGACTGTCGTCTGCAAAAAGAAGGCATGGAATGTTCGGAGCTCGGGGTTGTATTTAAATACCTAGGCCAGAATTTGGAATCTTGGATTCTGAGGAAATTTTAGCGGTGAGAACTTCCATACAAAGAATAAAAAGATACGGTGATAGGGGGTCCCCTTGACGAAAACCTCGAGACGGTTTGAACCATGGGGTTGTTGTACCGTTTATTTTAATGGAGTAAGAGACGTTTGTAACACATTCTTTAACCCAATTGATCCATTGTGGAGGCAAACCAAAACATTCAAGGGATTTCCACAGAAAATCCCATTCAATTCTGTCATAAGCCTTTTCCATATCTAATTTGAGAGCACACCATCCTGTCTTGTTTTTAGATTTTTGGAAGATATTAAGGATTTCTTGTACTAAGAGGATGTTGTCATGGATTGAGCGATCTTTGGTGAAGGCATTTTGGAAAGGACTAATGCATTGTTGAAGGATATGGCCTAATATGTTCACTAGAATTTTAGAGATTGCTTTGTACATAGTATTAATAAGACTAATAGGACGAAAATGGTTCGGGGTTTCAGGTCTATCAATTTTAGGGATAAGAGTGATGACAGTGTGGTTTAAAGACGGAGGTAATTTGCCGTGTGAGAAGAAACTTTTTATAGCCAGACAAATATCTTCATGGATTACAGGCCAATGATGCTGGAAAATTTTTGCTCCGAAACCATCTGAACCTGGTGCTTTGAGAGGGTTGATATCAAAGAAGGCCTCTTTGATTTCGTCATTGGATATAGGCTTGAGAAGGGAAGATTTATTTTCCTCCGAAATGAGTGGTTTGAGAAAACCGAGGTCAATATTCCTAGAAGGAGGGACATTAGATGTGATTCTTGATTTAAAAGACGAAGAGAGGAGAGATTCAATTTCTTGGTGTGTTTCAATGTAACACCCCGATAATTCTCTCTTTTCAGAAATACCTATATAATATAAGACTTAGAGAATTACCCAAGTATTATCGCCCGTGTGATAACGTATCGGCTTATTCAGAATTTTGCAGCGGAAAACATCAAACTAAACTTTATAAATAATTAAATAAGTACTTCATAAATAAACCACTCTATAAATGTCTATCAAACCAACTTATAAAAAAAAATGTTCCGACTAATGCAGAAAACATGATAAACTAATTTTACACAAGCTCTCCATTCCCAGATTCCCAATGATGCTACATCTGCGAACCTGTAAATGTTAATGCTCTAGAGAATCTGCTCACCAAAATTGGGTCATCACAGGATCAATAAGGCAAATCCATGATCAACACATACAAACAAAGCACGTAATCAGCAAAGTTGAGTACTACATAACAATACATAAACAATCCTAATCATGATACTAAGAAATAATAAACAAGGATAAATAATAATACAACAATATAACATTCTGCAGATAACTTCTACTGAACTAAACTTTAATCATCTTTTATTATTTTAAATGGAATAGTTATTGGACCGAGTTGTCTAACTAAAAACCAACCTTCACCTAGGAAGACGAAATACGGGCGCGACTCCGTATTCCATAATGACCTGCGATATCGAGGAACCTTTGAATAAAAGAGGAACGGTGATCAATCCAATTCCCTGAAAAAGCCATGGCACGCTCACCATGTACCCCAACTCCTGATTGTCCAACTTCAGACGTGCACCAGTCTAAAGTTTATTACCATCCAAGTTACACTTTACGTGATTTACAATTTATTACTTGTTATGACACACATATAAGCAACACAGAATATGATTCAAACATTCACAACTGAACTTCTTTTATCTTAGGATTCAATAAGTGATCACTACTTACAACCCAAGACATACTTTCTTTTAATCTCAACTTTCTTATTTGTTGAACCTAGCCAACAATCAAACTTACCTTTAAAAAGGCATACTTATCAACTTACCAAATAAGGCCCACGGTCCTCATAAAGTAGTGAAAATAATACTTGTAAGGGAACACATGAATAATCATGAATCAATCTTAACAACATATTAATTCCCCCATGTGAATTAATAAGTAAAGTTCCCATCCACATGCTTGCATCAATAATCCATACAAACATGACAATTCTTTACTCATAATAAATCTAATAATTAACATGCTTGCTCACAGGCATAAAACATGTAGAAATCAATCATACTAGAAATCACATATGAACTTATAAAGTTCCTATACATGATACTACAACTTCTTTCCTCCTTAAATCATGATACTAATCATACAATCACACAAGTATGTACTTACCTTGTGTAAACTAGTCGACTGGCCACTTTTAAACCTTTAAAAATCTCCTACGGAATACTCTCCGCCTAGAAATCAAATATAACTAAAATCAATACTCTTAAATAAAAAGACAGCAACTTTAAAATATTTAAAATCCCCTTTAAACATATTCAAAAGTTGATTTTACTATCAAAACTCCAATTACTTTTAATTCCTAGCATAGTACTACCATACTAGTAATTAAAATTCTTAAAACTCCCTAAATAAAATACTTTCAGAAATTCCAGCAACTTATAAAATCATAAAACCCTCTTTAAACCCACTTAGACATGCTTAAAATCATAAATTAAATCAAACTCATAGTATACAACATGCTACTATGGTTTTCTAATAATTAACACCCTAAAAATCCATGCTTTAATGATTAAATCTTCAATCTAACAATAATAAACAAATCTGAATTTTTTTATTCTTATAATATAATATATATGAATCAAGATTATTTATTAAAACAGTAATTTAAAATTGATAATCATGATTAACATTAAAATAAAGCATAAAAGCATAGTCTTTAATGGAAAACTTGAGGAAAAAGAAAAGAAATTAACCAACAAAGCAAAGAACCAAGAGGAAGGATGAAGGCGCCGAAACCAGGAGCACCCAACAGCAATTCGGTGCACAAGACTTGCGATTTTGAAGGTTTTGTAACGTTTCTTGTCAAAGAAGAAACCGTTACTTGAAGAAGAAGAAAGAAAACTTGAGAGGAAGAAAAAGAAAAACGGTGAGGAGAGAAGAAGACTAAGGATGCCGTGTGTTTTGAGAGAGAAGAGTGAAAAATAATCTTTGTGTAGGGTAAAATAATTGGGCTTAAGGTATAAGTAGGGTTTCCTTTTGGGCTTAGGAAAAGGAGATTGAGTTTAAATAGAATTCGATGACAACTAGGATTGATAAATAAGGACTCCTAGCATCAATATAACTCCTCTTTCCTAATCTACTTAGAATTTGGGTTCCTCAAGTCCATTAGACTTCTTTTCTAAATCAAATTCGTATTTCAAACCTTTTTCAAAGCATGCCTAATTAAAATATTTTCAACTTCCTTAAATCCTTAAAATAATTTCATTTGACTTTTAAATTAGTCAACCTTCTTTAAATAATAAAATCATTTCAACTAAAATATAGGTATATAAATACTAAAATATATTCATAAAATCCTTTAAAATTATGGGGGATTACAGTCTACCCCCCTTAAAAGAAGTTTCGTCCCGAAACTTGACACGAAAACTCACATATTTTCAAAACTTGAACTCATCTTTTCAAAAGTTCACAAAGCAATGTGCCACTTGTGCACACTTTTGCTAACTTAAAACACTTGTGTTACTTATGAACACGCTTTCTTATGCAGAGAGTCTACTTCTTTAGCACTAACATGTGCAAATTGCTCAACATAGGCATACATATGCATAAAAATCTCATAAAAATAGACAAAAAGCGCGAAATTTATCGCATTCTATCCCCCTTAAAGAAAACGAGTTACGCCCTCGTAACTCCCTCAAGGAACAAGTCTGGATACGTCTTTTTCATTTCATCTTCGGCTTCCCAGGTTGCCTCTTCAGATTCGTGGTTAGACCAAAGTACCTTCACGATGTGGACGTCCTTATTGCGTGTACTACGCACTTTTCTGTCGAGAATCTTGACAGGCCTTTCCTCATATGTGAGGCGTCTATCGATCTGAATTCGTTCAGGCTCTAGGACATGACGCTCATCAGGAATGTAACGCTTAAGTTGAGAAATATGGAACACATCATGCATCTTTTCAAACTCCATTGGCAATGCCAATCTGTAGGCTACTTTCCCAATTCGCTCCAAAATCTTATATGGGCCTACATACTTAGCGCTTAACTTGCCCTTTTTCCCAAATCTCATGACGCCCTTAGTGGGTGATACTTTCAAAAACACCTTATCACCTATAGCAAACTCATCTTCGCGTCGCTTCAAGTCATCATAACTCTTCTGTCTATCTTGCGCAGCTTGAATTCTAGTCTGAATCAGTCTGGCATTCTTAACAGTTTCCTCAATAAACTCTGTCCCCAAGACTTTTTTTTATACTAAAGTCATTCCAACAAATGGGGCTTCTACATTTCCGTCCATATAATGCCTCAAAAGGTGCCATTTTAATGCTCGCATGGTAACTATTGTTATAAGAAACTCGATCAGGTCTAATTGGTCCTCCCAACTACCTTGAAAATCAATAGCACATGCTCTCAACATATCCTCCATCGTCTGGTTAGTCCTCTCGGTCGACCATCGATCCGCAGGGTGAAAGGTCGTACTCATCTTCAATGTTGTCCCAAGATTTAATTGGACCTTCTTCCAAAATTTCGAAAGGAATCTAGAGTCACGGTCAGAAATGATATCCTTTGGAACTCCATGCAGTCTCACCACATGCTTAACATATGTCTTTGCTAGTTGCTTCTTCTTCCATGTCTCCTTGATCGGTATGAAAACGGCCGACTTTGTCAGACGGTCCACAATAACCCAAATAGTATCATTGCCACTCCTTGTTCTAGGCAAAGCAGTTACAAAATCCATCGATATGGAATCCCACTTCCATCCAGGAACCTCTAAGGATTGAACTTTCCCCATGGGTCTCTTATGATCTATCTTCACCTTTTGACAGGTTAGGCACTTAGACACATACTCAGCTACTTCTCTCTTCATGTTTGGCCACCAATAGACAACCTTAAGGTCCTTATACAACTTGTCACCCCCAGGGTGCACAGAGTACGGTGTATTATGGCCCTCATCCATAAGACGTTTCTTAAGCTCATCACATTTTTGTGGTACACACCACCTTCCTTTAAACCTCAAACTACCATCATCATGGATCTGAAAATCACCTTCTTTACCTTGCTTAATTTTCTCCTTGATCTTATCTAGGTGCTCATCCCCAACTTGACCTTCTCTGATTTCGTCTAGAATGGACAACCCCAATGACAAAGCACTCAACCTTGCCTCGATCTCCCCAAGATTTAGAATTTCTAGGCTAAGCCTTTGCATATCTCGACACAACTCCTCAGGAACTATCAAGGCGTTCATGCTATGACTTGACTTTCTACTCAGCGCATCAGCGACTACATTTGCTTTCCCCTCATGGTATTGGATGTCTAAGTCATAATCCTTTATCAACTCCAGCCATCTCCTCTGCCTCATGTTGTGGTCTTTCTGGGTAAAGATGTACTTCAAGCTCTTATGGTCTGTAAATATCTTACAAGTTACCCCATACAAGTAGTGTCTCCAAATCTTCAAGGCGAACACAATGGCAGCTAACTCTAGATCATGGGTAGGGTAATTAGCCTCATAAGGTTTCAACTGGCGTGACGCATACGCAATCACCTTCCCATTCTGTTGCAACACACATCCCAAACCATTCTTCGAAGCATCACTATACACCTCAAATCCTCATTCCCATCAGGTAGGGTCAAAACAGGTGCAGAGGTTAAACGATCCTTCAAAATCTGAAAGGCTTCTTCACACTTTTCACTCCATTCAAATTTTGACTCCCTTGTCATCACGTTGGTCATAGGTCTTGCTATCTTCGAGAAATCTCTCACAAATCTTCTATAATAACCAGCTAGACCTAGGAAACTTCTGATGTCTGACACGCTCTTTGGAGTTGGCCACTCACTCACAGCTTGAATCTTGGCAGGATCTACGGAGACTCCCTCCTTTGACACATAGTGACCCAAAAACGCTACTTTCTCCAAACGGAACTCACACTTAGAGAACTTGGCATACAATTGGTTTTTCCTCAACGTCTCCAAAATGATCCTCAAGTGCTTATCATGCTCAGCCTCATCCCTCGAATATATCAGTATGTCATCAATGAAAACTACCACAAACTTATCCAGAAACTCATGAAAGATCCTATTCATTAAGTCCATAAATATAGCAGGAGCATTGGTTAACCCAAAAGGCATTACAGTGAACTCATATGACCGTAACGAGTCCTAAATGCAGTATTAGGTATATCCTTATCAGCTACTCTCAACTGGTGATACCCCGAACGCAAATCAATTTTCGAGAACACGCTCGCTCCATTTAATTGATCAAATAGGTCGTCTATTCTAGGCAAAGGGTACTTATTCTTGATGGTTACGTTATTCAATTCCCTATAATCGATACACAACCTCATACTCCCATCTTTCTTCTTAACAAACAACACAGGAGCTCCCCAAGGTGATGCACTAGGTCTAATATAACCCTTATCGAACAACTCTTGCAACTGCGTCTTCAACTCACTCATTTCCGGAGGTGCCATTCTATAAGGTGCCTTAGATATAGGAGCAGTTCCAGGAACTAAGTCTATGGTGAACTCAACAGCTCTAACAGGCGGCATACCCGAAATCTCACTCGGAAACACGTCCATAAACTCATTCAGAATCGGAACATCTTCGATACTCACCCCAACTTCTTTACTCACATCTTGCACACTACAGAAATATAACTCACACCCCTTCTTCATCAACTTCTTCACCTGCATTGCGAAGATAACCCCAAAGTTCTTGGATTTCCCAAAACGTCTATACGAAGTCAGCTTACCTAAAGGATTCCTTAAAGCTACTTTCAGAACTTCACAATCTATCTTGGCCTTGTGTAAACCTAGCCAATCCATCCCCAGAATTACATCTAGGTCTCCCAGATTAAACTCTATCAAGTTAGAAGGAAAAACACAGTCTCCTATCTTTAGAGGCAAGTTTCTAAACATCTTGGTACACCTTATGGTCTCACCAGTAGGTATACTAACAGGCAAATCAATCACTTCAAAATCTACTAACCCCAGACTTTTAATGACAGACGACGAAACAAAAGTCGCCCCCGAATCAAATAATGCTTTAACTAGCACGGTGTTAATAGAAAAAGTACCAGACACGACGTCGGCAGATCGTTCAGCTTTATTGCGACTCATCACGAACAGTTTTCCCGGAGCCTTGTTTTGGTTGTTCTCACTAGCAGGCTTGCTATAGCTTCCTTGATTGTTTTGTGCCCCTGCAGGCTTCGAACCCTGATTTCCTGACTGGTTAAATCCAGACCTCGCTTGGTTGCTACCCCCATTGCCATTTTGCTCTTTCTTTTGTTTAGCAAAGCACTCATACTCCCTATGGCCCTTCTTCTGGCAGTAGTTACAAATCACTGGGTCCCCCTTACAGTCTCTACCAGGGTGGTTGTTGCTACTAGGGGTGATAATGAGCCTGACAAGCTCGCGAGCAGCTCGGGCTCGGCTCGATCAAAGATGGGTCAAAGCTCGGCTCGTTGAAGCTCGGCTCGAGCTCGGGCTCGGCTCGAGACTTAAACGAGCCGAGCTAGGCAAAGCTCGGCTCGTAAAGCTCGTGAACAGCTCGATTATTATTTATACTAATAAAATATTTTATATTAAAAACTTATTTATATATATTAAAAATTATATTAAGTATTTCTTTTAAGATACTTACTAAAGTATATATTAGAAGAAAGATAAAAAGAAAAGGTAAAAGCAATTAAACGAGCTCACAAGCCACAATTGAGCTCGAGCAACAATCGAGCTCACGAGCCGAGCCTAAACGAGCTCACGAGCCGAGCTTGAGCCTAAACGAGCTCACGAGCCGAGCCTAAACGAGCTCACGAGCCGAGCTCGAGCCGCAAATTCTAATCACGAGCTCGAGCCGAGCTCGGCTCCCCCAAGCTCGGCGAGCTCACGAGCCGAGCCGAGCCCATGAAAAGTTAAACGAGCTCAAGCCGAGCCCAGTGCTATTCGGGCTCGGCTCGCTCGATAAGCACCCCTAGTTGCTACACTTCTTGCAGTGATACACTCTTTCAGCTCGACCCCTATTGCGGTTATCCTGGTTGTTGATTCCTTGGAAATTCCCATTACCATTCCTACTCTTCTTGAAATTCCCCTGGTTTCCCCCAACATTAAAGTCCTTCCTCTTCTCACCTACCACATGATTCTTTTTATCCCGCCTCGACTGGAGTCCATAAATATGGGTGGCTCTCCCATACACAATATCTAGGGATGAAAAGGTCTCACCTCCTAACCCCAGTTGTATCTCATCAGTCAACCCTTGCTCAAATCTTTGAGCCTTCAACTCCGCGGTAGCTACAACCTCGGGTGCAAACCTCGACAGTGCTATGAATTTATTGTAGTACTCAGAAATGGTCATACTACCCATCCTAAGATTAATGAATTCCTGGGCCTTCTGCTTCCTCATAAACGCAGGGTAAAACTTCCCTCTCAAGGCAGTCACAAAAGCATCCCAATTGAATCCTTCTATAGCACCCAGTCTAGCTCCATTCTCCCTCCACCATAAATCGGCCTCACCCTTAAGGTACAACACAGCCTGACCCACTCTCAAATTTTCAGGGTAGTTTACAACCTCAAAAAGTTTCTCAAACTCCCTAATCCAGTTTTCTAGGAAGGTAGAGTCAGCTTGCCCCTTATAGTATGGTGGCTTAACCTTAGCTAGCCTTTCAAACATTTCCCCAGCACTCTCAGGACGCTCAGCTCTCTCCTGAGTCAATTTCTCTGCCAAGAGGCGAATAGCAGCATCTAGGTCGTTGTTGTTAGCCATTCTACTTCGGGACCTGTAAGTAATATAACCCTACTTTAGGTTCCAGCATAACTCACATTTCCATCTAGAAAGGCAACATTTGATTTGATCATTAACGATCGCATCAACAGACAATTTCTCAACTAGTTCCAAGTTCAACATGAAATGTTCTCTAATAATCACATAATCATCCATGTAAATTATATTCACATCAACAAGCAAGTAGAAACAAGCAAGCAAGAATATAATAGCATAATGAAAATAAAATATTCCCATCATGTGCCCAGAATAAATTTTTACTCACTCATATAATTAAGTAATAACTTTTATTCTTCCATAACGGGTATTTAAATAAAATGAATGTTACTGTAATATTATACCTTCCTAAAAGAAAACAATAATTGTATAAAACTATTCTATCACCGTTGGTCGACTAACCAACCTTATTATATAGTATATTATTGCCTCTAATTGCTAAAAAAAAAAATAGTAACCTAAGGTATCACATTATCATTTTTGTCCTCAAATTCTATGTATAGCTCAGGTACGAAGATCTCATCTTCAGACTCATCTATGTCCTCATCATAATATTCGACATATCTCCTTTGTCGTTTAGATCTCCTTGAAGGTTGAGGCTCTTCATCCTCTGACTCCGAATCAGTTTCAAACCTGAACCATGAGCGGTAGGTATCTTTTCTAGTTTGGCTTCTAGCATGGTCGAACTCCACAATGAGCTCATCATCACTGGTTACTTCCCTCCTTATTATAGTACGCATAGTCCAATCTAGACTAGTATAGTATTATCATCAGTAGGTGCGATGTCCTCATCAATTTCATCGTCACTCAGAACAATGGGGTTATAATAGCTTCCTAATCTGGCAGACATGATTAATGATCTACAACAAATAAATATATTCAATAACATTTTTAGTACTCTCCCTGCACGCAATTCCCAACAATAATAATAAAAAGATGCCATCAACATCATAGACACAAAATATAACAATCAGCAGGGAAGAAACATATAAACAGTTAGCAGGGAAGAAAATAATCATGAATAGTTAGCAGGGAAGAAAAATATTAGCATGCTGAACTAACTATTCAATGCAGGCATATAATATTTCTATCCTATATGCCCTTCCTATACTACCCATTCTCACAATGCAACAAGTAAAACTTCAAAGGCATGAAAAATAATGCAGACACTTTTATAAGATAATAATAATTAAGTGTCGAACTAACCAAAAAAAAATTCGACTAATAAAAATTTCAGACTTATAACATTCGGAAAAAAAATTCAACTCCTTTAAAAAAATTCGGCTATCTAAAAAAAAAATTCCAACCAACATAATTCGAAAGAAAAAAAAAAAATTCAATTTTAAAAAAAAAATAATTTCGGCTCTAAAAAAAGATATTTCGGCCCCTTAAAAAAACTTTCGGACCCCCTTTTTTTTAAAAAAAAAGAAATTTCTATAACGAATAAGTAGGAGCAATTCTAAGAGTTTATTCAAGTAACTAGTAAGTTAATTAGGCGCCTAAAAGTTTTGAAAATAACATAAAGCTCTGATACCACTTTGTAACACCCCGATAATTCTCTCTTTTCAGAAATGCCTTTATAATATAAGACTTAGAGAATTACCCAAGTATTATCCCCCGTGTGATAACGTATCGGCTTATTCAGAATTTTGCAGCGGAAAACATCAAACTAAACTTTATAAATAATTAAATAAGTACTTCATAAATAAACCACTCTATAAATGTCTATCAAACCAACTTATAAAAAAAAATGTTCCGACTAATGCAGAAAACATGATAAACTAATTTTACACAAGCTCTTCATTCCCAGATTCCCAATGATGCTACATCTGCGAACCAATAAATGTCAATGCTCTAGAGAATCTGCTCACCAAAATTGGGTCATCACATGATCAACACATACAAACAAAGCACGTAATCAGCAAAGCTGAGTACTACATAACAATACATAAACAATCCTAATCATGATACTAAGAAATAATAAACAGGGATAAATAATAATACAACAATATAACATTCTGCAGATAACTTCTACTGAACTAAACTTTAATCATCTTTTATTATTTTAAATGGAATAGTTATTGGACCGAGTTGTCTAACTAAAAACCAGCCTTCACCTAGGAAGACGAAATACGGGCACGACTCCGTATTCCATAATGACCTGCGATATCGAGGAACCTTTGAATAAAAGAGGAACGGTGATCAATCCAATTCCCAGAAAAAGCCATGGCACGCTCACCATGTACCCCAACTCCTGATTGTCCAACTTCAGACGTGCACCAGTCTAAAGTTTATTACCATCCAAGTTACACTTTACGTGATTTACAATTTATTACTTGTTATGACACACATACAAGCAACACAGAATATAATTCAAACATTCACAACTGAACTTCTTTTATCTTAGGATTTAATAAGTGATCACAACTTACAACCCAAGACATACTTTCTTTTAATCTCAACTTTCTTATTTGTTGAACCTAGCCAACAATCAAACTTACCTCTAAAAAGGCATACATATCAACTTACCAAATAAGGCACATGGTCCTCATAAAGTAGTGAAAATAATACTTGTAAGGGAACACATGAATAATCATGAATCAATCTTAACAACATATTAATTCCCCCATGTGAATTAATAATTAAAGTTCCCATCCACATGCTTGCATCAATAATCCATACAAACATGACAATTCTTTACTCATAATAAATCTAATAATTAACATGCTTGCTCACAGGCATAAAACATGTAGAAATCAATCATACTAGAAATCACATATGAACTTATAAAGTTCATATACATGATACTACAACTTCTTTTCTCCTTAAATCATGATACTAATCATACAATCACACAAGTATGTACGTACCTTGTGTAAACTAGTCGACTGGCCACTTTTAAACCTTTAAAAATCTCCTACGGAATACTCTCCGCCTAGAAATCAAATATAACTAAAATCAATACTCTTAAATAAAAAGACAGAAACTTTAAAATATTTAAAATCCCCTTTAAACATATTCAAAAGTTAATTTACTATCAAAACTCCAATTACTTTTAATTCCTAGCATAGTACTACCATACTAGTAATTAAAATTCTTAAAACTCCCTAAATAAAATACTTTCAGAAATTCCAGCAACCTATAAAATCATAAAACCCTCTTTAAACCCACTTAAACATGCTTAAAATCATAAATTAAATCAAACTCATAGTATACAACATGCTACTATGGTTTTCTAATAATTAACACCCTAAAAATCCATGCTTTAATGATTAAAACTTCAATCTAACAATAATAAACAAATCTGAATTTTTTTATTCTTATAATATAATATATATGAATCAAGATTATTTATTAAAACAGTAATTTAAAATTGATAATCATGATTAACATTAAAATAAAGCATAAAAACATAGTCTTTAATGGAAAACTTGAGGAAAAAGAAAAGAAATTAACCAACAAAGCAAAGAACCAAGAGGAAGGATGAAGGCGCCGAAACCAGGAGCACCCAACAGCAATTCGGTGCACAAGGCTTGCGATTTTGAAGGTTTTGTAACGTTTCTTGTCGAAGAAGAAATCGTTACTTGAAGAAGAAGAAAGAAAACTTGAGAGGAAGAAAAAGAAAACGGGTGAGGAGAGAAGAAGACTAAGGATGTCGTGAGTTTTGAGAGAGAGGAGTGAAAAATAATCTTTGTGTAGGGTAAAATAATTGGGCTTAAGGTATTTATAAGTAGGGTTTCCTTTTGGGCTCAGGAAAAGGAGATTGAGTTTAAATAGAATTCGATGACAACTAGGATTGATAAATGAGGACTCATAGCATCAATATAACTCCTCTTTCCTAATCTACTTAGAATTTGGGTTCCTCAAGTCCATTAGACTTCTTTTCTAAATCAAATTCGTATTTCAAACCTTTTTCAAAGCATGCCTAAGTAAAATATTTTCAACTTCCTTAAATCCTTAAAATAATTTCATTTGACTTTTAAAATAGTCAACCTTCTTTAAATAATAAAATCATTTCAACTAAAATATAGGTATATAAATACTAAAATATATTTATAAAATCATTTAAAATTGTGGGGGATTACATTCAAGCCATTGTCCCATGTCATTTTTAAGGCGATAAATTGAGTTATAAGTAGTTCGTATTTTCATTTTGTTATGAAAAAATCTCGAATTACGGTCTCCTTGAGTGATCCATTTTTTCCTGCTATCGGAAGCCCAATTAAGTTGTCCAAAAAGAAGAAGTTTCTCACGTTGCTTAATTAGTTGATCCATGTGTATTTTCCAAATGGAGTTGAAAGGTTGGATAAGCTTTTGTTGCAAATCTGTTATTCTGTGCTCATTTTCAATGAGTTTGTTATTTGTAAACTTACAATGGGTGTTGGCCCAAAGTTTTAAGCTAGTTTTTATCGTTCTAAGACGATGTTGTACTCGAAAAAATCTTGATCTTGAGATTGGAGTTGACCAGGTTTTTTTTTACTATTTGGTGGGTATCTTGGTAAGCTGTCCATGCATTTTGGTAGCGAAATGTAAACGGTTTTTTGGTAGATAAGTCGTTTGTGTTAAGAAAGAGAGGAGCATGATCAGGTACTGTGAATTGTCCATATTGAGAGGAAGTGGAAGGGAAATCCATCAAGAATTCTGAATTGGCAATCGCCCAATCCAGTCTTTCGTAGATGACCATATTATTATGGCAATATTTCCAGGAATAAGCATTTTGAAGACTAGGAATGTCGAGAGCATTGTTTTGAGCTAGAAAAATAGGTAGACGTTGCAGTAGATGAGGGAGAAGTTGGCGTCCCCCAATTTTATCGTTGAAAGTTAACATTTCATTAAAGTCACCTAACATAATCCAAGGAATCGTGATATTAGCAATAAAATTGGTCAAATCTTCCCAAAACCTGGGTTTATCATGTTCTTGAGCTGGAGCATAAATGTCGGAAACCAAGTATTTTTTTGTTATTTGGTTTATAAGCAATTTCTAAATGTGCACAGCGATCTGTTGTGGTAATGTTCAAGACGACAATATTATTGTTGTTCCAACAGACCCAAAGACCACCACAGTGATTAATAGGGTCAATTATGTTTTTTTCATGAAAATGGAGAGCATTTAGAATTTTTTTGCTGTTTTTTGCATTTGTAAGTGTTTCTATAATAAAGAAAATGTCTGGCTGAAATTTGTTTTTCAAATAAACCAATTCCGCTAAAGCATGGTGTTTTTTCCCTCCTTGAATATTCCAGCTAAGTAATTTCATTTCTTAATTTGATAATGAATGTTGCAAATAATAATAGACGGGGCGGAAGAACAGTTAGGAAATGGATGTGGAGAATCAGCAACGCGTGAAGCAAATTAATAAATTGCGTAGTAAAATAAAGGTCAATCGAGATCTTGATCCAAAGCGAGTGATAGAGCACTCGAGTCAAATGGGTTTTCACCCGAAACAGAGAAGGATACATAAGAGATAGAAGAAAACAATACCATATGTACAGAGAGTTGAGCCATGTATAGTTCCTAGCAAGGAAGAAGGAGATTAGTCCGAGACTATAGCAGGGAGGAAGAAGGAAAGGAAATGCATAGGAGAGGGGAAAATTTGCGAAGATGACATAATAGAGATAAATCAAATGCACGAGTTTATAGTCATATAACAATAAGAACAAAAATGTAATGCTAAAAGCGAGATACGAAAGAGAACATAAAAAATAAACGCAAGAGTAACCAAAGAAATATAGATAGATAGATTACAGGGAAGTTAAAAAAATACAAAGCAAAGTTGAGTAAACATACAGCCACCGAAATAAGCAAAAGAGGGTGTAGGTTTTTTACAAAAGGGAACCAAAAAGAACCTCAACCAATTTTGCATGGGAAAGAAAAAACTACGTAAAGGGGTTAACATTAAGCTGAATTGGAGGGGGATGGGGAGTCATTATCTTCACGGCGGCGACGTTTCATCTTGTCTTGATTAACTTCCTGAGCAAAGGAAGAACAAGGACATGGACCAAGCACTTCGGTCATTTCAGCATCAAAAGAGGAGAGAGGATTGTGATGAATCACTCCTAAGGCCTGAAGAAAAGCTTCATCCAAGTCGTCTTTAGATTCCTGAGGTGGGGCAGCCACCTGATGGTCATGCACAGGAGCAGAAGAGGGGGCAAGATGGAAAGAGTCCGCAGAATTAATTTGAAACTCGCTAAGGGAGTTGAAAGCATTTGCGAGGGGGATGTTTGCAAGAGGCAGAGGGGTAGGAGTGGTGGAGCATGTAAGAGTCAGGTTACAAGAGGAGGGGGGAAGAGGGATAAGGGCCCCGCCTTAGAAGTCTTGATTATAGTGCGATAGGGAAAACGATTTCTTTGCCTTCTTTGAGGCTTCACAAAAGTCCAATCATTTAAGGATTGAGAGGGGGTTGAAGATTCGATATTGCTTGCTTCTAACTTAGCAACCACAAGTTCAAGACAAGGAGCCGGTTTCATAGGGCAATTAGTAAGAGAGTGGTTTTTTGCACCACACAGAGGGCAAACTTCATGCACACCCTCATAAGTGAGGAAATATTCGGTTGCTTCCCCGTCGGAAGTCATGGTAATGGATCGGGGAACCGACTTAGAAATGTTGATATTAAGACAAGCACGGGCATATTGAGCTTTATCATCATTAGAGAGAGTGAACCTATCAAGCTTTATAAGATGACCTGTCTCTCTAGTGAGGGACGCAAGGTAAGGCCAAGACCAATATTCATTGGGGAGGAAAGGGATCCTCACCCATTGATCAACTTGGGTAATAGAGCAATAGAAAGGTTTGAAAGTTTGTTGCCAAGGAATCAAAACAAAATTTAGGCCTTGGACGAACCAAGGTCTACGGTCCCAAATATCATTCTTGTCAATGGGGTTGGAAAAGGAGATAAGAAACCAACCATTAGCTAAATAACGGATAGAGACATCACCATGAAGTGAGTCCCAATCCCTACGAAGACGGTTAACAACAACATTAGTGGGTATTGGATCCCGCCAAATCCTCCCAAGTAAACAAGAATCCCTAAGGTTTTGAAGGATAGCGGGCTCGGCAGTAGGAGCAGCAACTCTTATAGTGGGTGTTTGAATTTGGAACGTCTGAGATAGGAGGACTTCGGTCCCCTGATCCATGAGTAGAGGGAGATGGACTGTTACCGTGATCAGCCAAGTGTTCAGTAACATTTGGGTTGGAGGAAGTGGCCTCACTAGAATGGTGATCCAAAGGGGTAGATGGACAGGGAAGGGGCCTATTAGGGTGAGAGGGAACAGTATCATGAGAGTGAGAGGACTTGAGAGCGTCGGCATAGCTGGATCGGGGGGGGGGGTATCAGACATGAATGAAGATGAGAAATAGGAGAAAAGGAGGAAAATCAGACAGCAGGACAAGAAAAGGATGGAGTGAGAGGGAAAGATCGAAGGAGGGGGGGTTTAAATAGGCAAGACAAGAGCATCTAGTTACGACATTAAGAAACGAAAATATTAAAAAACAAGAAGAAGCATAGAGAGAGAGAGAGAAAGAACCTAATAAGACACATCCAAGGAATAGTAATTAACACACTCAAGCAAATTAACAACAATATCGAAGTATGCAAAGCAATTAAAAACACATAGAGCATGTATTGGCGGAAAAATAATTCAAAACGAAAAAAAGAAGGTGAAGAGATACTGGCCTGGTAAGCAAGATTTGGGGGCGATAGTATGCAGGAGAGAGAATTTGCAGAATTGGCGTGATTAAGAATCCCAAAGTTTCGCTTAATAGAAAAGGAATGAAAATCCACCGTTGGATTGAAAGATCTAAGAGCAGATCTTTGTGAGATCTCGATGCAAGAGGAGAGAGATATTGTTCCGATCGTCGGATTGAAATGATGAAGAGAGAGAAAACTTTTGAGGCAATAGAGATCAGAGAGAGAGGGAAATAAAATATTCAGAAATTGGGGCTTAACCTTGGGAAGATCCGAAAAAACCCTATGCTTTTGGCTTATTAGTAGAGGTGGGCATGGGCCGGGCCAGCACGCGGGCCGGCCCGGCCCGTTGTCCGCTACGTGGGCCGTGGGCCTGTCATGGACAATAAATTTTATTTCAGGCCCACACCGGCACGAGCCCGCCTATACGGCCCGCGGGCCGAACGCTCCTTTCCTTTTTTTTTAGCCTAAAACTGCCAAGAATTCAAAAAAACAACATAAAACACGGGCCAGGCCCGCAGGAGGCACGAGCCCGGCCCGCGGGCCCATGGGCCTGGGCTGGACCGTGGACAAAATCTGAAAATTCCAGGCTTGGCACGGCACGGCACGGGCACGGCACGGGCTCGGCCCGGCCCGGCCCGCCATTTCCCAAGCCCGCGGGCCGAGCCCGTGAACAGGCCCGACCCGGTCCGGCCCATGCCCAGGTCTACTTATTAGGGAGTAATTACGGTTTTTTAGGGATTCATTGCTGAGAATTTCAATGGAGGAGGAAGCAGCCATGGTTAAGCCAACCACGAATTTCGCCAAAAAGGGGCGAAGGAAGAAAGGCCTTTGGGATTCTTAAGGAAAGGGGGTTTCTTTTTCTTCTTTTTCCTTCTCTCACTAGACTTCTCTTCCATCCTAATGGGGGTTCTTTCTCTCACTAGAATTTTTCTTTATTCTCTCACAAATTGATTGAATAGTGCAATTGATTATTGATATGAACCCCTGTTTGTGTATTTGAAACCGTGATTATTGTTAAATCAACCCCTATTTGTGTGTTTGAAACCCATGTTTTTGTTAACTCAACTCCTATTTGTGTATCCCTTTTTCCCTTCCATTCCCTAGTCATTTCCCTAATACTATATTGACTTCATTTAATTGTTAAGTGTGTTTAAAACCAATGTTTTTGTTAACTCAACTCCTGTTTGTATATCTCTTTTCCCCTTCCATTCCCTAGTCAATTCCCTAATACTATATTGACTTCATTTAATTATTAAATTACCACTTTACCACTTTTCTAATTATTAAATTACGCATTTACCCCTGTGAGTGGTAGTGATAAACCGCTCATGATGAGCGTTTTGTCACTACTTTGCACATATTAGATCCAACAAAGCGATCGAGAACCAACTCTTCTCATGATCCCAGTTTTCAACAGTAATTCCCTTTAAAGCCAATACTGAACATGTCAAAATGCACATAAACAGTAACACCAACATCTCTATAATCTCTCCAAGAGTTTCCTGAAGCTAATCCACCGGGTGGGCGGAAAAAGTACATCAAAAACAAAATTAAACCTCTCTTCATCCTGACCTCTCTAATCTCTATCAACATAAACTGCAACAATCTAATGAAGATATATGCTACTTTACTAGAGTACAAGGGCTGATACTTACCTAGATATACCTATCTAACCCATTCCTAATAAAAGAATCAAATATTCATACAAAATTAAAAAGGAAGAAAACCACAATTTGAATGATGAATAATCTACTACTTGTATCTACGCTTTGTCTCTCCGTAAGCAATAACTCCGAGAACAGTCATTGTGTAACCTCCAATACCAATTACAGTTACTGGATTTCGGAAGATAAGTATGGAGATCACGACAGCAACAGCGCCCTTTGCATTGCCTAATACCTGGAGAATGGACAATTGACACATTCAATGAGTGAAGCGAATAATATGAGTGAAGCGAATAAACAGTGCATAAGAAGGCATGAGAAGACTTCCTGACTAATCAGGTTCATGGATAAACCATAGATATTCAGCCATCAACTTGTACTCCCTCCGTCCATTTAATAGCAATAATTTGACTTTTGCACTATTCACATAACTCAATTTGACCATACATTTTTTTTTAACTAATGTATATAAACAAATGTTATTGTATAAGATATTGGATTCATCTCACTATCTCAGTGAATATGTTCAATATTTCAACTTTTAATAACATTTACTAATCCATAATTAAAGATAATAATGGTCAAAGTTGTGAATTAGCAAGGATGAAAATCAGACTGTTGTGATTAAATTGGGAACGCAAGGAGTAACTCGTAAAAAATAATTTACTTTACGAGGACTAAGAGAAAGGTTTGGAGAAATCGTTTTCCTAGAGATGGGTTTTCCATCTCTTTGATTTGGTTTATAAACTATATCGAGTGGTAAAAATAATTCTTCCCGAGTGTGGGAAACAGTTTCCTCCTAAAGGAAGATAACCACCATTTCCTTCCTTTTCCCTTACCTTCTTTGTCCTTATGTTAATCAACCATTGACATGTAACATGTAAAAAGTTGCACACCCAAAAAAAAAAAAAAAAAAAACAACCAAAAAAGTGGCAACCCAAAATCAAACCTGGAGAGTTAGAGCGCTTGTATACTTTGTGACCAAAAAGTTGGACAAATTGGCCGAATATGCCATGACTGAGTTCAGTGTAAGAAGTATCCACATAAATTTATGCTGAACTCCGAGAGACACAAAAACTTCTAGTACATTGGGCTCCATTATGAATACAGCAGGAATCAAGGCGACAACTGCAATTGGGGCCATATACAACATCAAGTTCATCGAGTTTAACTTTTCCCTGGAAAAACAAATAGGTCATGTCAGAATAAACTAAAAGTCTAACAGGAACACATCCAAACAGAAACATGAGTAATTGCCCCTCATTTTGCACCTTGTTTCATAATAAGCCATTTGGGGTGCAGTAAACTAATATCCCAATGGAAAAGGGTGTGTTCTCTTTTCCTATTTTGATTCCTAAGAACTTTAGTGTAGAAAAAAAATGTATGATAAGAAAGAAATGTGATATGCACATCAAACAGTGCTTTTAGGTATGGTTATATTGTCTGATAATGATATGTCATGCACACTCTCATATTAAATTTTGACCTTGAAAGAGATATACACCAGAGGGTGAGTTTAATTATGCTTTTAAATGCTATGCCCAATGATGTATCCTCTACTACACATGAAAGAAGGCCATCAGCTCTGTGTCATATACCGCTCATTTCTTAATATTGATGCCCCATGCTTATAGCCTTATACCATGTCATTTGTCACTCATGACCATGCTCTTCATTTGTGTTAAAATCTAGGTCTCTGACTTCTATCACAGGCAGGGGGCATTATGGAAAGGAATTTGATTAGTGCACATGCATTTATGGTCTGTTTGATAGGAGGTAATTAATGGCGATAATGATAATGAGTATACACATAATTTTATAAGGAAAGTCTCATGATAAAGCTTCTCCACCTCTGACATGTGTGCGATTTTCATCATCACAAGTAGAGGTGGTAAGTGGCAACGGAAATTTATAAAGAAAAACACTTACTTGTTGACAACCATAGATGTTACAGTAGGAGAGTGGAAAAATGATGGCTAATTATTATTCTACTTCTACAAGGTAAAAACGTTATGCTCTACTCTTGTAATTAATTCATAACAACACATAATCCTTAATTTGCCTCAATTTATTGAAAATTGAAATATTGTTTCTTTTCCTGCTTATATTTGTATACTGCTACTAAGGCTCTTAATCTAGAATTAAACTTTCTATGTCTTACTAGTTGCAACATTTGCATTTTCGCAGTCTCCAATGTACATTTCTAAACATTAATATATTTGATTATAGATTAGTTTAAATTATGCAATGGAATGTATATATTGAGCCAATCCATCAATAATTCAGTACCCCGCCTGATATTATTTTATTTTATATTATCTAATGTTGTAACTTGTAACAAATAGAAAACAAGGAAGTATGTAAATTTTGTGCGCTCAAACTTCCATATTGTGTTCACATATGTTTCTGAGATTACTGTCTATTGGTCTCATTGACAAGATAGATGTCCAAAACTGGAAACTCACCCTTCATTAGAGAGTAGGATACCCTGGAGAACAGATTTGAAGGCCCTTGCTGCAGTGGCACTTAGGCACATTATAAATCCAAACAAATGAAAGCTTGGCTCCCCCTGTCATAATCCACAAGATCCCGTATTAAAAAAATATGCATGATTTTTTCTCTTTCTATTCTTGCTCTAACCCTGTGTCTAAGAAGAACAACAGCTTTCATCATTCAATTTACAAAAATTATTATTCAGTCTTCAATTTATACAACAATTCCAAAAGGGAAACACTCAAAATATATTGACTGGGTCTAAATTCAATATTGGTATTATTAATTATTTAACACCGGATTAATTATTCGCAAAAGCTAATCAACAAACAAGCAATTCAGTTCCTATGTCCCCATAGCCATTTACGAGTCATATAACCCCATCTTAAACATGAACAAAATTATCCAATATTGGTATTATTAATTATTTAACACCGGATTAATTATTCTACCAAATATACCTCCTAAGTATTCATGAATCCCCCAACAACATGAGCAACAGTAATTCTAAGACTATCTCCAATAGGAAACTTTAACTTCTCTTCGAGAATCCAATTGATGAAACAGCTTGTGAACTGTAATCTGGATAGATCCATCAAGAATGACCAAATTGGAGCATAATAAGGTACATTGCACAATATCATGTTCAATCTCTAGAGACCTCACTACTACTACTTGGGAATAATTGGATCTCTCCAAAAAAAGTTCAGCAATGCTACATCACACAAAATTTCACATTCTATAAAAAACCCTTTTTTGAAGACATAAAGCTAACTTAAATCAATCATCCTTCATCAGCAAAGAATTCTAGATCTGATTTGTTTTTCCAGTTCTCTACTGCTTAACTTAAGTTCATAAACTGATTAAAAGACAACAAAATTTCTTTTTGAACAAATCAAAACCCAAAACAATAAAAAAAACCAAATTCAAATTTCACAATAAAAATTAAAAAATCACCAAACTCAAGCAGAAATCAGGAGGGAAACTATCAACTAGCATAAAATAATTTACACAAAATAATTAAAAAAAGGAGGCAACAAATTATATAATAATAACAAAAATCAAGAAGAAAAGTTAGAAAATTACCCCACTAGCAATGATCACACCACCAACAACAGGAAGAAGGCAAGCATAAGTAACCCAAGCTTCTCTCTTGCAGGTCATAAAATAAGCAAAAACTGCAGTAAAAAACGGCGTCGTAGCACCCACAGCTTGATTGAAGGAAACAGGAAGATATCTTAATGAAATATTACCACCCACAACAGACCCACAAAAAACAAGGCTTAAAGTTGCAATCTTTAGAAATTGTGACCTTGATTTTACTCTTTGTAAAGGAACAACCTTGAAAATAACAATGGAAACATAACTAAGAAATGCACAAGCTGACATATGACACATTGTTAAGAAAATTGGGAACCCAAATCCATAATTTGACAGCAAAAGTTTGTTTAATAATAAAACCCCAATATTTGAAGAATACCATAACATGATTAATGATCCTATAAAGATCAATTCTTTATTTAATGACATCTCTTTATTTCTTCTTTTCTTCAATTGGGTAATTTTTTTTTTTTTTGGAGATCTGTGGATTTGAAGAAGAAGAAGAAGCTCTCAGTGGAGCTTCAATGGAAACTGGATCAGGGTATTTATAATAGATGGGTTAATTGGAATTTTTTGAGTAATCTGATATAATGTCGGATTTGGAAACTTGAAAAAGTTTTTTTTTTTTTTTTGTTTTATTTTTTTGGGTGTTTGAGAGGTAGAAGCCTAGAAGGAGAGGGAGATTTGAGTTTTGTGGGGACGTTCAGAGATGATGGGAAGAAGATAGAAAGCGTGGTGTTTGTGTTTGGGAGAGATTAGAGAATGTCACACTCTTAATTAAACATTAATCCTATTTAGAAGTGGATTTTACTAATATATTTATGAAATTCAATATAGAATAGGAGTCGTATCCTATTGAAGTTGGGATTTGGGAATAAGTTGGAGCAAGCGTTTTTGTTATCATTAAGGAAAACTTCATGGCAAACAAAATCTTTACTCGAGTACGAGTACCCACCTATGTCAGATGATGTACCAGTACCACCTCTAATATTGGAGTTGGAGTAAAAGATTGTTACACTTTTTTTTTTTTTCGGGCATGTTAATGTAAAACTTTAACTACTAATATTTGTAAGGGTGAGTTTATCCCTCAGACTCAACTCCAAACTTCACACTGTGCCATATCAGCTTTCCACTAATTTTTAATTTTACAGACTCATTCCAGACTCATTCCAATTTTATACTTTATCCCTCAGACTCTCTACAGACTATGTTTTAAATTGATTTTACAAAAAAAAAAGACGAATGTCAACTTTTAAGTGGCTAGAAATTTAACTCCTTACATGGCATAGTCTTGGATGGAGTCTTGGATTATCAAACTCACTCTAAGACTCCCAACTTTTTCTTTCAACATTATTGAATAGTCTTTGCTCAAGACTCTCAAAGTCTTTGCTCAAGACTTCACTTAAGACTACCAATATTCATACCCTAAGTATGAATTTGTACAAATTATAAAAAGTAGAAATTTATAACTCACATGACTATATTTTTCCTTACGTGTAAATCACGATCGATGGTCAAGGTGAAATTTGTGAATAGTGAAAAATGTCATAGTGTAACAATCTTTTAGAAATGAAGGTAGTAATATGAAGATTACGTAATGGAGGGGTACCATTAGGGCCAAATCAAGTCAGATTGGATAAGGTTTGTAATTTGAAATAAGTTGAAAATAACTCGATTCAAGACTCACTTATTAAAAATTAGGTTGAAAAAAAAATCAATCATTATCTAGCCTATTTATTATATGGGTTGTTCACTCGTTTGTATACTCGTTGAACCCATAGTCATTGTCATAATATTATGCATGCAGAGAACACTGAATGGACGAGTAACATAACTTGAATAGTTATATGAGATTTATAATATAGTTTTATAGAAGTAGTCAATCTAAATTTACATCGTTCATATTATAAATGATAATAATAAGAATCAATGCAATATTTTGTAATTTTTCCTTCTATATTTTATTTTAAGCTACTATTGTAATCAAATTCAAACATATGAGAGTACAACTTGCAGCCACGTAAGTTTCTAATAATTCAAATAGTTAGATTTTTCAATTACGACAAACTTATACTCCATCCGTCCCAAAATATAGTTTCCATTTCCCTTTTTTCACTGTAATTTATGCAAGTAGAATCTAAGAGGGATAGTAAATATTTTTTTGTTTATTTAAATAAATGTTGTATGGGAAAAGATGATTTTAGGAGAGAGAATGGAGAATAATTAGTGAAAGAGCATTAATTGTAACACTTGGGTTGAATAAACAAAGCAAAAAACAAAATTCAAGAAGCAAATAAATGATGGGACACGGTTTTCCTAGACAAATTACGAAAAAATGTGGAAGTAAATATGGAAATGGGAACTATATTTTGGGACACCCAAAATGGAAATGAAAACTATATTTTGGGACGGAGGGAGATAGTACTAATTTTCTTATTTATCTGAAGTTCAATACTCTTTCTTAGTTTTTTTTTATTTTGTCAGACCCTTGTACTTTATTTATTTTCTCTCAAACTCTTATAATTTTATCTTTCGTAATGGAAATCAGAATTTTAAAGTACATCGAAGTAACTTAGCCTAACGACACAGAGGTTATTATTCTATTTCATAGTTAAATCAGGTTACATCACAGAGGCGAAGGTCTAAACTCTTATTCTATTTCATATACAAATACATTATTATTTAAAACTCCATATTGGTTAGAAATCGACTCTCGGTTCCTACTTCTGTATAACAATACTTACTTTATACTCCCTCGGTTCATAAATATAATTTTTATTTCAATTTTCATGGTCAAACTTTAAAATCTTTGACCAAATACTCTCATAAAAAATCATACTAATGTAAGATTTTGTTAGATTCATTTTCAATGTGTAGTTTTATGATATAAACTTTTTATACTTTTTATTAAAACGTAACTATAGACATATGTTGAAAGATACGAGGTCCTCGTGGGAGCCCAATGGTTGGTGCTCTCACCTTCCAACCGCAAGGTCGGGTGTTCGACTCTCATCACTCCCCAATTTGGGGAGTTTGTATAAAAATGTTTGCTTGTGGGTATAAATCCCCTCTATCCAGCCAATGAAGGTGTGCCACCCCCGCAGCTAGTAGCCTAAGCGGGGTTGGTCTTCGGACCAATTATCTTTCCTGAACAAAAAAAAAAAAAAAAAATATGTTGAAAGATACGTGTTGGAGACCATGCAAAAATAAACGGGAACTATATTTTGGGACAGAGGGAGTAGTACACCATACTCATATTCATTATAAAACGAAGATCAAGGTTAGCTTAATTTTTTTTTTGGGAGGCCCCCACTGGGGACCCCATGATAAGATGAAGGGCCCTGCCAGACCGGCACCTCTCGCAGGTTAACCCGGTCTGGGTTGCGGGCATATACTTTGAGATTGGGGGGATGGTAAGGGGAAACCCTCTCCCAAAGTGTCCCTAGTGGGGATTGAACCCTCAACCTTGAGGTTGGAAGGAATAGTTGATCGCACAAAGCTGTATAACTAGTATATACATATACTTCCTCTGTTTCTTTTTAAGTGTAACACTATGACTTTTGTACTATTTACATACCTCACTTTGACCGTATTTTTTTTACTAATATATAAAAACAAAAACGATCATATAACGTGTTATTTGATTTGTTTCAATGAGTATTTTCATAATAACAACTGTTTATAACTTTTATATATACATAATTAGATATATTAATGGTCAAAGTTGTGCGTTGGCAAGCATGAAAATCAAATTGTTGCACTTATTTAGAAACCAAGGTTAGTATAAAGGAGGCTTTTTTCAAGAGTATTAAGAGTGTCACATAAGCAAACACCCAATTTTGACCAATAATTTTGAAGATAATTATATTATTCAAGACATTATAGTACTTATTTGGCAAATAAGATTCAAGATAGCAAAATAAAATAAAAAACTAAAAGATTTCACCGCCGCATAATCAAATTAAGCAAATGAGGTTGAAGATAACAAAGACATGGTGAATTGGAACGTGTTAGTCGGTAATTGCAGAGGTCTAAAACTTGGAGTCCTTATTCTTGTTCATTATCAAACTCATTTGCTAACACGTGATACGGTATGTTCCAACTGTATGATTAATTATTTAATTTAGATATTACATGAGAACTTGACATGGTATATTCGGCAGGTGATTAGATCAATAAAACTCGGCACAATCATGAACCAACAACAAACCAGCGAACGTTAGTCCAAAAATACTATGAACAAAACAAGATATGTATTGCACGATAGAGTTTTTTTTTTTTGAAGGATAAAGTTAATGCATTAAAAGTATATAAGAGGACATCTCGCTAGGTGAATGGTTCTCCCAACATTGTTAGACTACAAACAGCACTAACTTTGCACGATACTTACTTAGTACTAGGTAGTTTGTTAGTTAGCAATAAAACATGTGCAAGAAGGATGAAGCAAAAAAGTTCATTATGAACTAAAGTTTCAGATCAAGGCAACATAACTTTTTCACCTACAAATCTACAATACATTACACAATTCAGAACAAAACCCACGCAGCATCTTCAAATGAATTACAGCCTCAGCTTGAACCCCACAGAAAGATAATTACCCAAATCATTCCTGACAACAAGAAGTGCTTCAGACAAGTCCATAACAGCATTACATACAAAGATAATAAGTCTTTCCAAGATGATACCAATGCTTGCAAATAGATGCAAAATTATTAATTCTAAACATCTTTGATTCCGAAATACAAAAAACCCACAAGGTCATGAGTCATGACACACAAATCTATTAGATGTTAAACAATTAGAAAAAACAAGGTAAAGAATCAATTTTATCTATTAGTCATAAATAGATTCTGAAGTCTGAACCTATTCTAGATTAAGTTGATTTAGCATATTTATAGTACTAGTTATGCTAACTACGAAAACATGATTTATGGTTAGCCAAATACATAGCTAAGAACAATAGCCATCTCTTTCAAACATCGATAGTCTATTACAAATTTCCCATAGTGACAATGGACACAACACAAAATAATAAACATCGGAGACTATGACACTTTTAAGTGTTGCATACTTTTAAGTGTTGCATTCTTTGCAGACAGAGGAAGTATATAGCTAAGAGCAATTGCCATCTCTTTGAAACATCGATAGCGAGCTATTAAGAATTTGCCATAGTGACAGAACAACACAAAACAATCAGCATTTAAACAGTAGGATCTGGACACATAATTATCAACAAACAATTGGATTAGGCAGCAGGGAAAGAAAAGCACATTACTTGATTTTGTTCATCCTTGGCAAGGTTTCCATTTCAAGAATTCAAGTTGGAGCGAAACAAGGCTCCCCATGAAATACGCCATCTCCGAAGGTCTAATCGCCATCCCCTGAATCAAGTATCTATCAACTTTTTTGGACTTCAAATCATACCAAACAAGTTCGTCAAAATCTATCTCTAGGAAAATTCTTCCCCCATCTTTGGAGTAAACAAGAGGCCTAATCACCTTAGAACTCGGAATTTCACGGGGTTTGAGAGGGTGGTGGAGCTCCGAGAAAGAGAGGTGATTAGGTTGGAGGTCGATTTCGGCAGAATGAAAGGAAGAATAGTAAAGGAGGATATGGCGATTTGAGTTGGAAATTAGGGTTTGATTGAGGTGTAATTTGATGAAATTAGGGATTTTGATTAAGGAATTCCAGGATTTGCAGATGATTGTGAAGCGGAGAAGTAGTTTTACGGGTAATCGTGAGAGAATTTCGGCGATCATGTCAATTGGAACTTGGAAGTGTCACCATTGTTGCTCAAGCTTCAGCTGATTATGAGGGTTTCTTTTCCAATTTTCCCGCCTTTTATTTCCTCCATTTTCTTCCCTCGATTTATTTTGTCTAGATTGTAAAATTGTAATCATATTCATTTCCTAATACTAACTTAAACTTACCAAAGAGTAGGTTAGAAAAAAAATCAATCATTTAGGATTCGTTCGTTATCATTTTTGTTTCCAGTTTTCCTTTCTTTAGAAAACTAAAATATGAAAACTAGACAAAGTAGTTTTTAGTATCCTGTTGTCAATGTCCAAAATTGACATAGTATAAGCATGACTATTTTTAAATTTAGTATACACCTTATGTGACTTCTATATTCATAAAACAAAAAACTGCAAACTGACAATAATTAATACTGAACGGGACCTAGCTAGTAGCTACTCGTATAACTCGTTTAACCCATAGTCGTTGTCACTTTTAGTTTTATTAGATCAAATATTTTAAAAATACTAAGGGAACAGATTTAGATTAAAGTTAACCAAAACTACAAAAATTCATCTATAAGGATTTGTGAGTTTTGTAATGAAATTTCACATTTACTTGTATGATGTTTTGAGATATTATATATTTAAACGGGTCAAAACATTAACTTTATTACACGTTTAAAATATCAATTTTAACTTAACTTAGTTAATTAATGGGTTGAAAATCCATACTCTAACCTATTATCTTCGAGTTAAGTCGGTTTGTCGTGATTGTTCACTTTCAACCCTAAGTGCTACATAACTTAATGGAGGACCTACATTGAGGCAGGAGGCGTTAGTTGAAAACCAATGTAATATAAATCTTTTATCTATAATTTCAATGAGCCACTAAAAAGTAAGAAAAACTCTTGTTGGTTATCGATTTCGCAACCCTAAATGGCCGAATTACTAATTCCAAAAACTGAAGCTGGCACCTTGAAACTAAACTCCTTAAATATTTGTAGCACTTTAATTTACCACACTTGCCTATACTCTTTTGACCACTAATATCTCTAATTATCTATTAGTAAAAGTTGTAAAAAGCTACTACCTCCTTCCCAGAATAGTCTGAACACTTTCCTTTTATGTTTGTCCCAAATTAGTTTGAACACTTCCATTCTTGGCATGGTCCCACCATTAACATATTATTTCTTTTACATATCTTTGGCCCACACTCTACCTTTTATCAATAAAAAGTTACCCAATTTTCTCTCTCCTCTAATAAAAAATACCTCACCAACTCCTATCACATCTACTTTTTAAATAAAATAACATTTGATAACCACACCATAACTTATCACCTTAAACTACGTGTCCCAACAAGTGTTCAGATCTTTCTGGGACGGAGGGAGTAATAATTAAAAAAAAACATCAAGACTAATGGAATAATATTTGCAATTACATCATGATACAAAGCATCATAGGCGAATTGTGCTTCAAAAGTCATACATTATTCTTCTGAATGTTTAATGGTCAAGCATGCTAAGCCTTCTTCTTTGAGGACATTTGAAGGGTGCCAAATTTCTCAAGTTGGAGTTCAATCGAGTAGATTCCACATAATGACTCCCATAAATTGGATTTTCGTTCAAGAGGAAACTGAAAAAAATGCGTAATAACCAAATAATTTGGAACAATTTCAATAAAAAGAAAAACTTATCACTTGGAGGTTTTTAGGTGCGTCTTCATATTGATTTAGGCTATAGTAGTTGCATTGTAGGACATTTTTCATATATATTCTCTTGCTTTGCATGGTTTGTCTATTTTTAGGATATTGCGACAATCTTATAGAAAATTTGGATAAGCTAAAGGAAACGGAATGCTCAAGGTCTAAACTCGGTCGTTCAACACTTCAGCACTTAGCAATGCCATCATCATCAATTAAAGGCTTAACTCTCACTTATCATCTTTCTCCTATAGGTCTAGTATGTCGAGCCTTGATTATCACTTATAAAAAAAGAAGATATTTTGTAGCGACGGACTTCTAACTCTCGCTTCCAAATCTAGGTCTATAAATGTTAAAGAAGGAAAGTATCCCTGAGTTGTTACAAGAAACAAATTTCGTAGTTGTTTCAGTTGGTAAAATCTAGGAACAAAATAATATTTGAAATCTTAGTTTTGGAGTACGCTTGAACACTGGGAACAAGGTATATTTTGGGAAAAGACCCCTTCTTCTTAATCAGTTGTGTTAATTGCATAATTAATGTGTACACGTTTTATTGTAAGTTATGGCATGTTAGGAAGATTCCTAATCCTATAGCTATTGCTCCTAACATCGAATTAGCCTTAGTTTAATTTAGTTTACTTTCATTTGGTTTTAGTTAACAACTATTCTCTGACCATTCGATTTTACTAGCAAAAATACAACATTGTCTCAACTTGATTTAGATAATTTGTAATTATCCTGCTCTTCATGGACTTACTTGCTCATCGTGATACTGCCTTGGCTCCTGTTACCAATCATTCTTGAGAAACCTCAAACTTTTAGTGATGTTTATTCAACATATACATTTTTCGTTTGGGAACTCCAATTCATGATTCTATAAGAGCCTTAGATAAAGTATTAGGATATCCTATCCATCCTAAGGGTGTTGCCACCAATCCGACCGCAATTTTTTATTCAATTGTAGCATTTACGGATGAGGAGATACAAATCGCAATTACTCACTTTGCATTATCAATTAATGTCATGGTGTGAAAGCATGGACTTTCATGGTGAATAACGAAATTCCCTTTAATATATGAGTATATGACCCTATAAGTTGTCGGAAGTAATTGTGAATTCCTGCATCTTCAGGGTGGATGGACACGAGACACATGCCCTTCTTGCGGCTGAACAACTCGCCCAACAAACTGAGGACGGTGAACATCCTGAACAGGGAGAACAGCTGGACAAACCAAATCAACTACAGCAACAGTACAACAACAACAGTAAGAAGAACATCAACCAATGTGCCAATGGATAATTTTAATGGCTGTTTATTGTGTATTTCCATTTTCACTGCTGTGAATAATATTCACTCGTATGCTTGCATATGTTAGATGCATGTGCATAACCATATGATGCATGTTCATTATTGTAGGTCGCATGTTCAATGCATTGTGCTGTCCTGTTCATTTGTCATATCAAATCTTATGTTGCCTGCGTGATGTTCATTTGTTTTCTGTACAATGTTCAATGAGATTAAGAGTAAGAAGATTTTCCATTGTCACTGACATGTTAAGGGTGGAGGAACAGGAGACACATAGCCTTGAGAAGCATGCTACAGAACAGGCCGATGAAACTGATCAAGGTCAACATCCTACACATGATGAACACCTGGACCAACCAGCTGAACAACAACAACATCCCCAGCAACAACAGCAAGAACAGCAAAATTGCAGACTACGATTGCCCGTGAACAACAGTTGCCCGTGAACTCCTGTATCAAGAGCAGCTCTAACTCCCAGCCCACCCCAGACTGCTTAGTCACGACCGTTGACGTCGACAAAATTGCAGACTACGATTGGTGCACGTACACCAAAGACGCCGTCATCCATGCCACCGACTACTGGAAGGCGAAACCTAACAGGTGGTTCATTGGCCCCACTCCCTTCTTGATCGTAAGCCCTATGTCCATGCAATGTAACCAGTTTACATATTACCATTAGCACTCATTTGACTTTTGTTTACAAGTCTTCTACTTTAACCGAGTTCCCAATAAGTTGTGTCCATCCCCTCGAGAATTCCCATTGATCAGTGTCTGGGGGAGGGAATTGGTGAAGAGGCGGAACTCGCTTGAACTGCGCCATGGATTTGGACTTGGCGCAGTTGTTGACCGGATACCAATCCCACCCACCATCCAGCAAGTCATCAATCACCAGCAGCAACAACAACAACAGCAACAACAAAAACAACAACAACAACAAGAAGAACAACAGCAGCAACAGGAGCAACAACAACAGTAACAACAACAACAACAACAACAACAACACCAACAACAGCAACCACATCAACAACAACAGATCCCCAGCCCACAACTCAGCTCCCCCCCACAAGACCTTGAGGTACCTTATGTGATATCATTATCTGACCTATGAAACAAGATGTTCACATGTTCATATACAACAAGATGTTCAGCTGTTTACAAAATCACCTGTTCATATATAATTTGACTTATGTTCATTCTGCATACGGGGGTTTAAGTCCAACTGACCGTAATTATCATTTGTATTCAACACATGTTCAATTTGCAACCCATGTACACTTGAATTAACGTAATCTCCACTTGTTTTCATCAACATATTGGGTTCATACGTTCGTATGTCCATCCTTGGTGTTTACTTGAATGGAAATCTCGTTCACCTGGGTTCTATACATTCTCATTTTCTTAACACATGTATATTTGCCTATCCATGAACTAACCTTCAATTAAACAAAGTGTACAATTTTCACTACCACATATTCATTTGTCTTCCCAGTATATACACTTGAATGAAGGTAATGTTCACTATTATAAGCGCCATGTTCATTTATTGTTTTGCACATGTTCAACCGTAAACCCAACATTTGTTTAAGTTCATATAACTGGTTGTTTCGATTTCATGTGTTACTATGTTCAACAGAGTTGGAAGTCAAAGTTCATGATTCGTTGTTCTAAAATCACAACAGCTCTTGATGAGCTGAATGCACTCATGTGCGAAGGCCCCCTCTTCGGCGCCGCTAAGGACAGCATGGACGCGCGCCTGAATCTAATGAACGCCATCTTCTATAGATTATCGAAGTCAATCGTCCCTGCTGTACCTCAAGTGGATGGTGGCCTAGTACTTAGCCAGGATGCCGAAATCTGCTCCTCCAGTTCTGTGCTTCATATGGTTGATGAAGTTGTTGCAGAACAACTTAACCCCCCACCCCCTACGAATGATTTACATGATGGTGGACCTTCCTCTGACCTTCTGGACCTCCATTTGAGTGTGGAACGTACACCAAATCTCCGGGAACGTACACCCCAGCGACAGGAGGCCCCCACCATGGACCAAATATTTGATGAACTTTCTGCTATGCCTCCCCTCTTGAATGACAAGGCCAAGCCCATTGGAAATGAACAGCGGTAACTAATAATTTTCATTTGGTTTGCTCGATGCGGAAAAGATTGAGTGTATCATTGGACGGGATCCCTACACAATTGTCCCCCTGTGACCCCCTTTTAATTCCCCCCCTCCCCCCAACAATACGATACAATGCATTCCTTATTTGTTTTTAAGGAAAGAATAATAATTTATTCTATATAATAACTCATTTCTTCCCCAGTGATCCACTTGACGTAGATGATTATATAGACCAGCAGGTTTTTCAAACATCGCCAAGGTATCTACCATTCTAACTACTTGGTTGATGTTCATCCTTGGAGGCTTTCTGTTCATTTCGTTATTGATTGATGTTCAACCTCTGAGGCGGTTTGTTCATTCCTTGCTTGAAGTACATGATTATTACGTGGATGATCACTGTTGAATGAAATGTTATTCATTACTTGTTGATAATCTATTAGTTGTTTCACCTACATACAACTAATGCCCATGTTCCTTGACGTTCTGTGTGATGTTGACTTCATTGCAATATTCCTTACATATGTTGCTCGCACTTCTCATTTCACGTCAAGTACCCATGTCGAACCCTTCACACTCGGACATGGGTACGTGAGTATGAGAAATATAGGTTCTTACCTATTTGTGCATTCGTATACTTGTTGTTGCGGAAGGCCAGACTTATGGTACGATGCGTAACCCACAGACGTAATGAATGCTTTAAATTATGGTAATCCAATAACTAACTACTCCAATGTATACAGTTATTCCATGCATGCATGTCTGGAGAATTTCCAATCATTTGAAGACGCGCTCAGGTATGCTTAAACATTTGTTCATTGTGCTCTGACCCATGTTCATAAGATATTAAATTTACTAACTCGAACATATGTATATCCAAATGTTCATTCCCTTGTTTGATGATGTATCAGGCGAAAAGCTGCAGAGGAAGCACCTTCAGAAGGGGTTGAAATCAATGAAGAGGAGAAGCAGAGGTGACTTAATATCCCACCGTCCACGTAATTTGAATGTGTCAATTAATCGCTGCTTATAATTGCATACATTGTCCTCTAACCGATGTTCATAAGATATTGAATTTACTAATTATTTTTCAACATATGTATATCCATATGTTCATTCCCTTGTTTGATGAAGTATCACGCCAAAAGCTGCAGAGAAAGCACCTTCAGAAGGGTTGGAAATCAATCAAGCGGAGAAGCAGAGGTGACCTAATATCCAAACGTCCCCGTAATTTGAATGTGTCTATTAACCGCTGCTTATAACTGCATACATTGAATGATAACAGGGTTGGCACCCCTGATGAAGCTGGCAGTCTGACATGCTGTGGGAGCTCCGCATCATCTACACAATTGACATCCTCAACCATGTAATGAACAAGTTGGGAGATCGTGTCGTTGAAAATGCAACGAGAAGAATGTATATAGTTGACGAACATGTGAACACAAAAATGTCCTTGGATCTCACATCCGGCAACTGAAATCTCATTTTTTGGGTACATGACAACTTCGGTAACAGATAAAAATGTATAGCTACTATATGTATTGAAAATGCAAATATGACAAAAATGCATATCTTACTTATCTCAATGGCCACCTAGATTTATATGATGAACATACGGATGATCACGGCCATCCACATCACGAACAAATGGACCGTGTTAGAGTGTTTGTGAAAAGAAAGAATAAATGTGAAAGATGAACACACATATGGACAACATAAAACTTAAAAACTGTACATGTGAATTGGACATATTTAATAGGTGCATAAATTAAATGACAATACCTATGCTACAAGGGAATATTTTAACTAGAAAAATGAACATGTAAATGTAAAATATGAACACACATATGCACAACATACTCCATGTGCAATTACTTACGGAACATATCACATACATATGTTCACCAGGGTACGAAGTACATACCAAGTACTACAAGGAAAACAGATTTAGTGAACACATTTGATAATGCTCACAACGGTTTACATTAAACTACATATGTTGAACAGGGCCAACAACACAACTTAAAGTACATATCAAGTACTGTAATCAATGCATACTTAATGAACATGTGTATGTGGTCAAATGAATCGGTTAATTGGTTCACAGTGTCCGTCATAATTCTATTATTCAAGCGATGTGTATTCAGTATGTCATATATGTTGGTCACGGATTCTCATATGTTCATTGAGTTCAAGACAGTGATCAATAATCATGTAATGGCGTGTGAAATGAACATAACCATACGCAAATGAACATATGAAGCATTACCATGTACAACCTATATGTTTCCCAATGAACACTTCCCAAAGCCACTGCCCACTCAGCGCTAAGGGGGAACCATCATTACCTGCCACCCTCGAACAACGCAATAAAGAAAATGGCAGCTTATTTTCCGATTCAAAGAACATCCACCAATCCATTTTGCTTTCTCCAACTATATATATACCCACACCCCAATACCATCTCCACCCCTCACTTCACTCTCTCTGCATTTTGCCTACTGTTAAGCGTCCCCCCCCCATTTTCCTACTCTTTAGCCTCCTCCATCTTCCTGTCACCCCTAAAAAATGTCTGGATGGCCAGTTTCACCACCCCCCAAAAAACGAAGATTTGCTCCACCAGACGGTTATACAGCGTCCGCCAACGCCCATCCTCTTACAAAAAACGCCTACGTAATGACCCACCATGTGTTCCCCCGCCTTGATTGGCCTGCCAGGTGGGCTGTCGAGAAGGTTTGCAAGCATTGGCGAGCATGGGTAAGGGATACCCACATATCCATTTACTACGTCAGCCTGTCCAGGAAATGAGGGAGTGGATTCTGAGAGATATAATCTACAACGAAGGGTACGACCTCAAAGCATGGATGGAGGAAGATATGACCGCCTACTTTGATGGCTTCAGCTGGCTATTCAAGGAAGACTGAGGGCGCGAATAGTTTCATATTTTTGGCTATTCACCGAGTTCTTGCATGAACTCTTTTATTTTACTATCTTAGGTTTTTTGGCAACTGTAATTGTTGATGATGTTTTTAATGAAATTAGCGCTTCACATTACACCTTGTTCACTACGTAAATTTATTCCCATTATAGTTTCCCATTTTTATATTTCATAATATATATCCACCAAAAGTTGTACCCATTCATGATTTGTTCACTTTTCCTAACATGAACATGTCCAAGACTCATAGAACATATAACCATACATTCAAATTGAAACTGGTTCATTGCCTATAACTCAATGCACATATGATGAGACATAATGAACATATTTAACAATTTTAATGCACACTGGTTTATGAACATCATTACAAGCCGATTTGGACACTAAACTGTCACACTCATCCCTCCAGTTTGAACAACGCGCCATCAACAAACATTCAAATGGCCTGTAGTCCCTTGCATTGAACTAAATGAACATATGATCAATGAACAACTGAAACGGATAGCTGAACATACTTGCAAACCAAATGAACATAATATTGAACTAAATGCACATATGATCAATGAACAACTGAAACGGATAGCTGAACATACTTGGAAACCAAATGAACATAATATTAATGCAATTTCCAAATGGGATTATCAAAAGTAATAACTGAGAAAATGAAGTCCATAATGAAGTACTTAATCGCATACAGAACATAGTAATGACGGCATGTTAATTGCATGTTTTTGTAAACCATAATGTTTATCATCGAATAATATACTCCCTCTGCTTTTTTCTTTTTTCATTACATGTTAAAATGTAGTCATGTGTGGTCTACTGGTCTTGTTAGATTCGTCTACACATGTAAATTAATAATATCAAATTTTGATAATTTTAACTCAAACGAAATAAGAGATATTAAGAGTTAAATAATGCGTTGCTAATGTACATCCCATATCAAATGAACATATGTGTCATAAAATTAAATAGCTACATATCCAAATGACCATTGCCCAATGAATGGTCAGGCAGAGCCATGTGTGGTCTTGTTAGATTTGGTAGATTCACAAGATCTAATTTTTATAATTTTTACTGAAAGGAAATATGAGATATTAAGAGTTAAATAATGCGTTGATAATGTACATCCCATATCAAATGAACATATGTGTCATAAAATTAAATAGCTACATATCCAAATGACCATTGCCCAATGAATGGTCAGGCAGAGTCATGTGTGGTCTTGTTAGATTTGGTAGTTATGTAGATTCACAAGATCTAATTATTATAATTTTTACTGAAACGAAATATGAGATATTAAGAGTTAAATAATGCGTTGATAATGTACATCCCATATCAAATGAACATGTGTTTCATAAAAATACAATCAAATGGCCTATAGTCCATTGCATTGAACTAAATGAACATATGATCAATGAACAACTGAAACGGATAGCTGAACATACATGGAAACCAAATGAACATAATATAACTGCAATTTCCAAATGGGACTATTAAAAGTAATAACTGAGAATATGAAGTAATAATGACGTAATTAATCGCATACTGAACATAATAATGACGGCATGTTAATTGCATGTTTTTGTAAAACATAATGTTCATCGGCGAATAATAGACTCCCCTTGGTTTTTCCTTTTTTCATTACATGTTAAAATGTAGTCATGTGTGGTCTACTGGTCTTGTTAGATTCGTCTACACATGTACATTAATAATATCAAATTTTGATAATTTTTACTGAAACGAAATAAGAGATATTAAGAGTTAAATAATGCGTTGCTAATATTTTTATATTTTATAATATATATCCACCAAAAGTTGTACCCATTCATGATTTGTTCACTTTTCCTAACATGAACATGTCCAAGACTCATAGAACATATAACCATACATTCAAATTGAAACTGGTTCATTGCCTATAACTCAATGCACATATGATGAGACATAATGAACATATCTAACAATTTTAATGCACACTGGTTTATGAACATCATTACAAGCCGATTTGGACACTAATCCGTCACACCCATCCCTCCAGTTTGGAACAACGCGCCATCAACATACATTCAAATGGCCAGTAGTCCCTTGCATTGAACTAAATGAACATATGGTCAATGAACAACTGAAATGGATAGCTGAACATACTTGGAAACCAAATGCACATAATATAACTTCAATTTCCAAATGGGACTATTAAAAGTAATAACTGAGAATATGAAGTAAAAATGACGTAATTAATCGCATACTGAACATAGTAATGACGGCATGTTAATTGCATGTTTTTGTAAAACATAATGTTCATCGGCGAATAATATACTACCCCTGGTTTTTTCTTTTTCATTACATGTAAAAATGTAGTCACGTGTGGTCTACTGGTCTTGTTAGATTCGTCTACACATGTACATTAATAATATCAAATTTTGATAATTTCTACTGAAACGAAATAAGAGATATTAAGAGTTAAATAATGCGTTGCTAATATTTATATATTTCATAATATATATCCACCAAAAGTTGTACCCATTCATGATTTGTTCACTTTTCCTAACATGAACATGTCCAAGACTCATAGAACATATAACCATACATTCAAATTGAAACTGGTACATTGCCTATACCTCAATGCACATATGATGAGACATAATGAACATATTTAACAATTTTAATGCACACTGGTTTATGAACATCATTACAAGCCGATTTGGACACTAATCCGTCACACCCATCCCTCCAGTTTGGAACAACGCGCCATCAACATACATTCAAATGGCCTGTAGTCCTTTGCATTGAACTAAATGAACATATGATCAATGAACAACTGAAATGGATAGCTGAACATACTTGCAAACCAAATGAACATAATATTGTACTAAATGCACATATGATCAATGAACAACTGAAACGGATAGCTGAACATACTTGGAAACCAAATGAACATAACACCCCGATAATTCTCTCTTTTCAGAAATACCGTTATAATATAAAACTTAGAGAATTACCCAAGTATTATCGCCCGTGTGATAACGTATCGGCTTATTCAGAATTTTACAGCGGAAAACATCTAACTAAACTTTATATTCATTATCATAAATAATAACCACATAAGTACTTCAACAACAAACACTCTATAATGTCTACTCAAACAACTTATAATAATAAGTTCCTACTAATGCAGAAAACATGATATAAATTTACACAAGCTCTCCATTCCCAGATTCCCCAATGATGCTACATCTGCGAACCTGTAAATGTCAATGCTCTAGAGAATCTGCTCACCAAAATTGGGTCATCACAGGATCAATAAGGCAAAGCCATGATCAACACATACAAACAAAGCTCGTAATCAGCAAAGTTGAGTACTACATAACAATACATAAACATTCCTAACATGATACTAAGAAATAATAAACAGGGATAAATCATAACATAACAATGTAAAATTCTGTAGATAACTTCTACTAAACTAAACTTTAATCATCTTTTTATTATTTTAAATGGAATAGTTATTGGACCGAGTTGTCTAACTTAAACCAGCCTTCCCTAGGAAGACGAAATACGGGCGCGACTCCGTATTCCATAATGACCTGCGATATCGAGGAACCTTTGAATAAAGAGAGGAACGGTGATCAATCCAATTCCCAGAAAAAGCCATGGCACACTCACCATGTACCCAACTCCTGATTGTCCAACTTCAGACGTGCACCAGTCTAAAGTTTATAACTATCCAAGTTACACTTTACGTGATTTACAATTTATTACTTATTATAACACACAAGTAATACAAAAATATCAAATCAGACATTCACAATTGAACTTCTTTTATCTTAGGATTAAAATAAGTGATCATAAACTTACAATCCAAGATCAATCTCATTTTATTCCAGTTCTACTTATTTGTTGAACCTAGCCAACAATCAACTTACCTTTCAAATGTATAAATTATCAACTTACCAAATAAGGCCCACAGTCCTCATAGAGTAGTGAAAATAATACTTTCAAGGGAACACATGAATAATCATGAATCAATCTTAATAGCATATTAATTCCCCCATGTGAATTAATAATTAAAGTTCCCATCCACATGCTTGCATCAATAAATCCATACAAACATGACAATTCCTTACTCATAATAAATCTGATAATTAACATGCTTGCTCACAGGCATAAAACATGTAAAATCAATCATACTAGAAATCACATATAAACTTATAAAGTTCCTATACATGATACTACAACTTTTTCCTCCTTAAATCATGATACTAATCATATAATCACACAAGTATGTACGTACCTTGTGTAAACTAATCGGCAGGCCACTTTTAACCCTTTAAAAGTCTCCTACAGAATATTCTCCTCCTAGAAAATCAATATAAACTAAAATCAATACTCTTAAATAAAAAGACAGCAACTTTAATATTTTTAAAATCCCCTTTAAACATATTCAAAAGTTGATTTTACTATCAAAACTTCAATTACTTTCAATTCCTAGCATAGTACTACCATACTAGTAATTAAAATTCCTAAAACTCCATTAATAAAATAATTTCTGAAATTCCAGCAACTTATAAAATCATAAAACCCTCTTAAAACCCACTTATACATGCTTAAAATCATAAATTAAATCAATCTCATAGTATACAACATGCTACTATGGTTTTCCAATAATTAACACCCTAAAAATCCATGCTTTAATGATTAAAACTTCAATCTAACAATAATAAACAAATCTGAATTTTTATTCTTATAATATATAATACATATGAATCAAGATTATTTATTAAAACAGTAAATTAAAATCATGATAACATAGTCTTTAATGGAAACTTGAGGAAGAAGAAAAGAATTAAACCAATACAAGAGAAAAGTGGAATGATGCGCCGACCAAGGAAGAGCAGCGGCGGCGGCAGCGGCTATGCACTGGTGTTCGGTGGTGGTTGTGACGTTTCTTAGCGAAGAAGAAAGCGTTACTTGAAGAAGAAGAAAGAAAAAAACTTGAGAGGAAGAAAACTGAAATTTACGTGGAAGAGGAAGAGAGAAGAGTGCCGTGAGTTTTGAGAGAGAAATAATTTTTGTGTAGGGTAAAATAATTGGGCTTAAGGTATTTATAAGTAGGGTTTCCTTTTGGGCTTAGGAAAAAGGAGATTGAGTTTCAATAGACTTTGATGACGACTAGGATTGATAAATGAGAACTCCTAGCATCAATATAACTCATCTTTCCTAATCTATTTAGAATTTGGGTTCCTCAAGTCCATTAGACTTCTTTTCCAAATCAAATTCGTATTTCAAACCTTTTCAAAGCATGCCTAATTAAAATATTTTCAACTTCCTTAAATCCTTAAAATAATTTCATTTGACTTTTAAAATAGTCAACCTTCTTTAAATAATAAAAACATTTCAACTAAAATATAGGTATATAAATACTAAAATATATTTATAAAATCCTTTAAAATTATGGGGGATTACAGAATATGAAGTAATAATGATGTAATTAATCGCATACTAAACATAGTAACGACGGCATGTTAATTGCATGTTTTTGTAAAACATAATGTTCATCGGCGAATAATATACTCCCCCTGGTTTTTTCTTTTTTCATTACATGTTAAAATGTAGTCATGTGTGGTCTACTGGTCTTGTTAGATTCGTCTACACATGTACATTAATAATATCAAATTTTGATAATTTTAACACAAACGAAATAAGAGATATTAAGAGTTAAATAATGCGTTGCTAATGTACATCCCATATCCAATGAACATATGTGTCACAAAATTAAATAGCTACATATCCAAATGACCATTGCCCAATGAATGGTCAGGCAGAGCCATGTGTGGTCTTGTCAGATTTGGTAGACATGTAGATTCACAAGATCTAATTTTTATAATTTTTACTGAAAGGAAATATGAGATATTAAGAATTAAATAATGCTTTGATAATGTACATCCCATATCAAATGAACTTATGTGTCATAAAATTAAATAGCTACATATCGAAATGACTATTGCCCAATGAATGGTCAGGCAGAGTCATGTGTGGTCTTGTTAGATTTGGTAGACATGTAGATTCACAAGATCTAATTATTATAATTTTTACTGAAACGAAATATGAGATTTTAAGAGTTAAATAATGCGTTGATAATGTACATCCTATATCAAATGAACATATGTGTCATAAAAATACATTCAAATGGCCTGTAGTCCCTTGCATTGAACTAAATGAATATATGATCAATGAACAACTGAAACGGATAGCTGAACATACTTGGAAACCAATTGAACATAATATAACTGCAATTTCCAAATGGGACTATTAAAAGTAATAACTGAGAATATGAAGTAATAATGACGTAATTAATCGCATACTAAACATAGTAATGACGGCATGTTAATTGCTTGTTTTTGTAAAACATAATGTTCATCGGCGAATAATATACTCCCCCTGGTTTTTTCTTTTTCATTACATGTTAAAATGTAGTAATGTGTGGTCTACTGGTCTTGTTAGATTCGTCTACACATGTATATTAATAATATCAAATTTTGATAATTTTTACTGAAACGAAATAAGAGATATTAAGAGTTAAATAATGAGTTGTTAATATTTTTATATTTTATAATATATATCCACCAAAAATTGTACTCATTCATGATTTGTTCACTTTTCCTAACATGAACATGTCCAAGACTCATAGAACATATAACCATACATTCAAATTGAAACTGGTTCATTGCTTATAACTCAATGCACATATGATGAGACATAATGAACATATTTAACAATTTTAGTGCACACTGGTTTATGAACATCATTACAAGCCGATTTGGACACTAAACCGTCACACCCATCCCTCCAGTTTGGAACAACGCGCCATCAACATACATTCAAATGGCTGTAGTCCCTTGCATTGAACTAAATGAACATATGATCAATGAACAACTGAAACGGATAGCTGAACATACTTGCAAACCAAATGAACATAATATTGTACTAAATGCACATATGATCAATGAACAACTGAAACGGATAGCTGAACATACTTGGAAACCAAATGAACATAATACTACTGCAATTTCCAAATGGGACTATTAAAAGTAATAACTGAGAAAATGAAGTCCATAATGACGTAATTAATCGCATACTAAACATAGTAACGACGGCATGTTAATTGCATGTTTTTGTAAAACATAATGTTCATCGGCGAATAATATACTCCCCCTAGTTTTTTCTTTTTTCATTACATGTTAAAATGTAGTCATGTGTGGTCTACTGGTCTTGTTAGATTCGTCTACACATGTACATTAATAATATCAAATTTTGATAATTTTAACTCAAACGAAATAAGAGATATTAAGAGTTAAATAATGCGTTGCTAATGTACATACCATATCCAATGAACATATGTGTCATAAAATTAAATAGCTACATATCCAAATTACCATTGCCCAATGAATGGTTAGGCAGAGCCATGTGTGGTCTTGTCAGATTTGGTAGACATGTAGATTCACAAGATCTTATTTTTTTAATTTTTACTGAAACGAAATATGAGATATTAAGAATTAAATAATGCTTTGATAATGTACATCCCATATCAAATGAACTTATGTGTCATAAAATTAAATAACTACATATCCAAATGACCATTGCCCAATGAATGGTCAGGCAGAGTCATGTGTGGTCTTGTTAGATTTGGTAGACATGTAGATTCACAAGATCTAATTATTATAATTTTTACTGAAACGAAATATGAGATATTAAGAGTTAAATAATGCGTTGATAATGTACATCCCATATCAAATGAACATAAGTGTCATAAAAATACATTCAAATGGCCTATAGTCCCTTGCATTGAACTAAATGAACATATGATCAATGAACAACTTAAACGGATAGCTGGACATACATGGAAACCAAATGAACATAATATAAGTGCAATTTCCAAACGGGACTATTAATAGTAATAACTGAGAATATGAAGTAATAATGACGTAATTAATCGCATACTGAACATAGTAATGACGGCATGTTAATTGCATGTTTTTGTAAAACATAATGTTCATCGGCGAATAATATACTCGCCCTGGTTTTTTCTTTTTTCATTACATATTAAAATGTAGTCATGTGTGGTCTACTGGTCTTGTTAGATTCGTCTACACATGTACATTAATAATATCAAATTTTGATAATTTTTTACTGAAACGAAATAAGAGATATGAAGAGTTAAATAATGCGTTGCTAATATTTTTATATTTTATAATATATATCCACCAAAAGTTGTACCCATTCATGAGTTGTTCACTTTTCCTAACATGAACATGTCCAAGACTCATAGAACATATAACCATACATTCAAATTGAAACTGGTTCATTGCCTATAACTCAATGCACATATGATGAGACATAATGAACATATTTAACAATTTTAATGCACACTGGTTTATGAACATCATTACAAGCCGATTTGGACACTAATCCGTCACACCCATCTCTCCAGTTTGGAACAACGCGCCATCAACATACATTCAAATGGCCTGTAGTCCTTTGCATTGAACTAAATGAACATATGATCAATGAACAACTGAAACGGATATCTGAACATACTTGCAAACCAAATGAACATAATATTGAACTAAATGCACATATGATCAATGAACAACTGAAACGGATAGCTGAACATACTTGGAAACCAAATGAACATAATATTACTGCAATTTCCAAATGGAACTATTAAAAGTAATAACTGAGAATATGAAGTCCATAATGACGTATTTAATTGCATACAGAACATAGTAATGACGGCATGTTATTATAAACCATAATGTTTATCGTCGAATAATATACTCCCTCTGCTTTTTTCTTTTTTAATTACTTGTTAAAATGTAGTCATGTGTGGTCTACTGGTCTTGTTAGATTCGTCTACACAAGTACATTAATAATATCAAATTTTGATAATTTTAACTCAAACGAAATAAGAGATATTAAGAGTTAAATAATGCGTTGCTAATGTACATCCCATATCAAATGAACATATGTGTCAAAAAATTAAATAGCTACATATCCAAATGACCATTGCCCAATAAATGGTCAGGCAGAGCCATGTGTGGTCTTGTTAGATTTGGTAGACATGTAGATTCACAAGATCTAATTTTTATAATTTTTACTAAAAGGAAATATGAGATATTAAGAGTTAAATAATGCGTTGATAATGTACATCCCATATCAACTACATATCCAAATGACCATTGCCTAATGAATGGTCAGGCAGAGTCATGTGTGGTCTTGTTAGATTTGGTAGACATGTAGATTCACAAGATCTAATTATTATAAGTTTTATTGAAAGGAAATATGAGATATTAAGAGTTAAATAATGCGTTGATAATGTACATCCCATATCAAATGAACATATGTGTCATAAAAATACATTCAAATGGTGTAGTCCCTTGCATTGAACTAAATGAACATATGATCAATGAACAACTGAAACGGATAGCTGAACATACTTGGAAACCAAATGAACATAATATATAACTGCAATTTCCAAATGGGACTATTAAAAGTAATAACTGAGAACATGAAGTAATAATGACGTAATTAATCGCATACTGAACATAGTAATGACGACATGTTAATTGCATGTTTTTGTAAAACATAATGTTCATCGGCGAATAATATACTCCCCCTGGTTTTTTTCTTTTTTCATTACATGTTAAAATGTAGTCATGTGTGGTCTACTGGTCTTGTTAGATTCGTCTACACATGTACATTAATAATATCAAATTTTGATATTTTTTACTGAAACGAAATAAGAGATATTAAGAGTTAAATAATGCGTTGGTAATGTACATCCCATATCAAATGAACATATGTGTCATTAAATTAAATAGCTACATATCCAAATGACCATTGCCCAATGAATGGTCAGGCAGAGCCATCATTAGTTGGAACTTGTACACTCAACAGTCACACCCCTCACTAGAATCTGGAACAACGCGTCCCATAAATCGATGCACTCCACGATTTCGCGCTTTATTATTGCACCCCAACGAACATCATGTTAACTGTTTTCTTTTTAAACCAGAATGAACACCAGTTTCCCATATATATAAGCACCATAGTTCCTTCTCCATCACTCCCCAAAAACGTAATAACACCACAATGTTTGGATGGGAATCAACTCGACCCGCAAAGAAACGAAGACACTCTCCACCGGACGGTGATACCTCTTTCGCCAACGCCCATCCCCTGTGCAAAAACAGCGACATTCTCACACACCACGTCTTCCCCCCGCCTTGGGTACGAGGCGCACTCGTCATTTCAGAATGTGTGCAAGCATTGGCGCAACTGGGCAAGGGATATCCACATCCCCATAGACTACGTCAATCCTTATCGCGCACTCAGGCAGTGGATCCTCAAAGATATCCTCTACAATGACGGGTAGGACATGAAAGCATGGATGGACAACTATATGACAGCCTACTTTGATGGCTTTCCGCTCCTCTTCATGGAAGATTGAGAACAATATGGATTTATGTGTTTTGTTTTTTGTGTTCTACGATTTCTTGCATGAAGTCTTTTTAATTTTCTTTTTTGTTTTATGGTTCCTGTAAGAGTTACCATACAAGTTCATATGTTAATGACTAAAAGCTTAATGAAATGTTGAAGTTTCATTACATATTTTGTTATCAATTTGTTATCAAACTCTATCCAAATTAGCATGCACGCCCAAGTTTCCCCAAAAGTACATGGCATTAATGAACATATGTATGAAAACTCTGAACATATGATATATGTAAAATGAACACTGATTGTACAACCAACTGCACATTATTTATATATGAACATAATTTAAAGAAACATGGATAAATCTATGAACATTATTTAGTCATGAATGAACATGGTTGCGCTATGAATGAACATCATAGCGCTATAAATGGACATCATCAAGCAATATTTGTTCATCATTAGAGAGGAAAATATGTATAAATATTTTTTACAAAATATACTTGTGGTCTTTTTATATAAAGTTGAGGAAAACTAAAATGACAAGAGAGAAAAAATTGGGAAATATATCTCTTTTACCAATGTAATAAAAAAGTAGAATAGATAGAAGGTGCGCAAGCCCCAAAACGCAAGGCAAATAAAACAAAACGCAACCAACTAAACTCAAAGTGTGACGCAACGAACATGCACAATTAAACGAATGAACATCATTCAAATAATGGCAAAGTAAACTGATGTGACAGTTTCCAGGGCATACGAAGCAACCGGAGACAGGAAATACTCAATTGCACGAATTACGATCGCTGAACTTTCTCTCACTACGAATTTTCTCCACCCAAAAACTATCTTCCTGCAAATTTGAACTCGACCATGGCCACCAACACAGAATCCCACAAAACAACCGCCACAACTGCAACCCAAAGGCAAGTGTGACCCAGTGAAATTATTTTTATACATTATTGTCAGAAAAAGCTTGAATTTGTAATTGCATGTAATTGTCAATGCATTTCAGGACGGATGAAGAGGAGGTTTTGAGCCCAACCCCACTGAATTCAAAATTCTCGGCGGCCGTGGATGATGTGCATAACCATACTGATGTTCAATACTCCTGTCCCTAAACATACTGATGTTGAATGCATGTTCAATACATGATGTCAATATTAATCACAGTAACACTTGTCAATTCCTCCCATGTTCAGGGAGGAGACACATGGGCTTCATGAGGCCGATGAACAACAAGCCCAGCTCACTGAACATATGTACCAACTACCGAAACAACAAGCAGAACCACAACAACAGCAACACCAACAGCAACAAGAACAACAGCAACAAGAGCAACCACAACAACACCAACATCAACCACAACAACAACACCAACAACAACAAGAGCAACCACAACAACAACAACATCACCAACAACAACAAGAACAACGAAAACAACATCAGCAAAGCCAACCTTAGGAGGAGGAAGGAGGTCGTCCTCAGTGGGTACATGACATCACGCAAGAAAGTAGGTTAGTAATATTGCTTCTATGTCTCTCACTCTCTCTCAGCGAATGTTTTGGCGATTTGCTAAAATACGCTGACGCCATGGCAAGAGCGCGTGGGGCGAGGAAGAGTGCCCAGAAAGGAAAGGGTAAAGTGTCTGGTCCGTCTTCGTCGCCGGTAAGGAAGACTAAAACTGTTGATGAGGTTACTGGAATATCTGATTTGGCTATTCCTAGCCCGATTAGGGAAAGTCTGGATGTGATTGAACAGGAGGTAGAAGATGCAACGATGGAAATTCCGATTCCTACTATGGTGGATAAGGTGCAGCAATCAATGGATAAGGCGGTTCTGTCAGAATGGTTGGATGTTATTCAGAGTGGATCGAGAGGTAATTCTGTGAGGAGAATGTCCTGGGCGGATCATGTGGAGGCTGAAATTCATCCGAATCAGGTAAATCCACCACCTCCACTTGTTACTATTGAAGCTGATGATATCCAGGAGGAGATTGAATATTGGTCATCTGCTATTATATGTTATGTTTTAGGAGCTAATCCGCCATTAACGGTAATGGAGGGCTACTTCAAGAGAATTTGGGGGAAAATGGGTATTGATAAGATTGCTATGATTAGGAAGGGTATTTTCCTAGTGAGATTTGCTAGCTTGGAAGCTTGCTTAAATGTGAAAAATGAAGGATTCAATTTCTTCGATAATAAGCCATTGATTACGAAGATATGGGAGCCTGATATGATTTTGGATAAGACTGACCTCCAAACTGTTCCTATATGGATTAAGCTACCTGGGCTTGCTCTTAAGTACTGGGGGGAGAAAAGTATCACCAAAATAGCAGGGCTAGTTGGAAATGTTGTTAAGATGGACCAAGCTACGAAGAACAAGGAGAAATTGAACTTTGCGAGGGTTTTGGTAGAGGTTGGATTGAAACAACAACTCCCTGAATTGGTAACCTTCTGTAATGAACATGGTGTGGTGGTGGAACAGAAGGTAGATTACGAATGGAGGCCTATAATCTGCTCTAAGTGTTCCGGATATGGGCATGAAGGGGATGATTGTAGGAAGACGGTAGGCAAACTCAGATGGGTGAAGAAGAATGTTAATCAGACTGACACAGAGGGCTTTACTGTTGTGGGGAAGCAGAAGATAGCCACTAATGAGGTTCCTCTTGTGGTGCCAATCCACAATTCCTTTGTGGCTTTGCAACTAGATTCGAGATGCTCGAAGGGTGCGGTCAAAATGATGACACTAGACAAGGTGGGGAGCAGAATATGCAGGAGAATAGGAGTGGTGAGCACATTGGAGGTGAGGCAGGATATGAAGATGGTAGTGGAGGTGAGAAGGGGAGTACAGTTGGCAGGAATGACCTGGGAACAAGGGCAGGTGACTTAAATGGAGGGTTGCAACTATGTCAAACAGGGCGGGGGGTGGTTCCCCTATCCTCTAATGGATAGAATTCTTGTATGGAATGTGAGGGGAATAAACAACAAAGCAAAGCTAAGTGAGGTAAGGAATTTTATTTCCTCTCATGATGTTAAGTTGTTTAGTCTCCTTGAAACAAGGGTGAAAAACCCTAAGTTAGGTGATGTATATTCCACACTTTGTCCTGGATGGTGTTTCACACATAATAATAGCCATCATAGTAATGGGAGAATTATTGTTGGATGGTGTCCTCTGTCATTCACAATTAATATTTGTAGTGTTAGTAGTCAATTGATTCATTGTAATGTCACTCCTAGGAATGGGGAGGAATTCAATTGCACATTCGTTTATGGGTTTAATGACTCTAGTAGCAGGGAGGAACTCTGGAATTCTCTGAAAACTCTGAATTGTATGAAGCCATGGTTGTTGATGGGGGACTTTAATGCCCTAAGCAGTATGGATGACAGAATTGGAGCACCAGTGAGAATGTCTGAAATTACTCCTATGTTGCAGTGTTTAAATTTTTGTGAACTGATGGATGTCAAAGCTACTGGTAGATATTTCACATGGAATAATAAACAAGATGGGGACCAGAGGGTTTTTTCTAGGATTGACAGAGTACTAGCCAACAGTGCATGGATGGATTTGTTTAATTCAGCTGAAGTTGTTTTTCTGCCCGAAGGTAACTTTGATCATTCTCCTATGTTGGTCAATGCCTATCAGGAAGTGAGTCAAAAGAAGCCTTTTAGATTTCATAACATGTGGTGTAGTCACTCGTCCATGTTAGAAGCTGTGGCAAATGGTTGTCAAATACAAGTGGAGGGTTGCACTATGTTCAAGGTGCAACAAAAATTGCAGCATGTCAAGATTATTTTGAAAGAGCTGAATAAACATGGCTTTGGTGATGTTGACTCTGCTGTTGTTCAAGCTAGAGAGGAGCTCAGGAGCATTCAGGATGCTATGCATAACAACCCAGGTGATGTTGATATTGTTAGCAGGGAGAAATTTGCTCAGGAAAAGCTGAAATTTGCTAAGAAGAACCAACTGACATTCCTTCAACAGAAATCGAAGTTGGGATGGCTTAAAGATGGTGATGAAAACACTAAGGTGTTTTACCAAGCCATTAAAGCTCGTAGATACAGAAATAAAATTTACTCTATTCATACGGCAACAGGCGAATGGGTGAATGACAAGAGCACAGTGGACCAGGCATTCCTAGATTTCTATCAAAACTTGTTCACAAGTGTTCAGCAGAAGCATGTTGTGCTACCAGCTCTTCTTGATAAAGGCAGGAAACTCTCTTCTGCTCATCTGGATTATGTTAATGCTGCTGTTACAAAATAAGATGTTAAGCGTGTCATGTTTAGCATCCCTGATGATAAAGCCCCTGGGGCTGATGGGTTTAATAGTAAGTTCTTCAAACATTGCTGGCACATTGTAGGTGAGGAGGTCTCTGAGGCTATAATTGAGTTCTTTAGAACTGGAAAGCTGTTGAAAGTGGTGAATGTGACAACTCTGACTCTGGTGCCTAAGGTTACTTGTCCTAGCACTGTTTCTGACTTCAGACCTATAGCTTGCTGCACCACAATATATAAGTGTATCACTAAGATAATTAGTGAAAAACTTAATAAGGTGCTCCCTGATATCATCTCACCCAGTCAAGGAGCCTTTGTTTCTGGGAGAAGCATCTTGAGCAATGTAATGATATGTCAGGATTTGGTGAGGATGTATGGTAGGAAGAGTACAAGGCCTAGCTGTCTGATGAAGCTAGACTTAAGGAAGGCTTATGATACTGTCAGATGGGATTTTATTCAACAAATGTTGCTTGGGGTTGGGTTTCCTGTTTTTTTTGTGGAGTTAATTATGGTATGTGTCAGGACTCCCAAATTTTCAATTATGATAAATGGTGCTCTTACGGGGTTTTTTAGTGCCAGCAGGGGGTTAAGACAAGGTGATCCCATGTCTCCCCTGTTATTTGCACTTGGTATGGACTACCTTGACAGAGTCCTGAGGTATATTGGTGAGATTGAGGGATTCAAGTTTCATGCTAGATGCAAAGAGCTTAAACTGGTCCACTTGTTCTTTGCTGATGACCTGTTGCTCTTTTGCAATGGAGATTTTCGTTCCATTTACACTATGTTGCAGGGGATGCAAATGTTTTCTAATTCTTCTGGGTTGGAAGTAAATAGAAATAAATCTGAGGTTTTTTATGCTGGTATGTCTGTTGATGAAATTCGTAGAGTCACTGATGTGAGTGGTTTTACTTGTGGGGATATGCCATTCAGATATCTAGGAGTGCCCATCTCCACTACCAAGCTGAAAACTAAGGATTGCAGAGGGCTTGTTGACAAAATGGTGAGTAGAATTAAACTTTGGAGCTCTAGGAACCTTTCGTTTGCTGCCAGAGCTCAACTGGTTAACAGTGTTTTACTTAGTATGCATGTGTACTGGGGGCAAATTTTCATCATTCCAAAATGTGTTCTGGATGAAGTGAGTAGCATTTGCAGATGCTTCCTATGGTCAGGTACGCACAATGATACTAAGCCTGGGGTGGTTGCTTGGAAGAAGGTTTGTAGAACTAAGAAAGCAGGTGGATTGGGTCTTAGGGATATCACAAGCTGGAATATTGCTGCTGTTTGCAAAATGGCTTGGCAGGTGGCTCAGGATAAAGAAACGTTGTGGGTTAAATGGGTTAACAGTGTATATATCAAGGGTAGCAATTGGAGTTCGTACACTGCACCTGCTTCTTCTAGCTGGGTTTGGAAATTCATTTGCAAGGCAAAAAATGAGATGGTTCTGAGAACTCAAAGCAGCCATTGGCTGGTGGATAATAAATTCAGCATTAGTGGTCAGTATAAGGCGTTGTGTGCTACTGATCATTAAGTTAGTTGGGGGAGATTTGTTTGGATCCGCTATGCTGTTCCCAAGCATCGTTTCATAATGTGGATTGTAGCTCAAGGTAGGCTGAGAACCAAACAACGATTGAAGCAGTTTGGTATATGCATTGATGACAGGTGCTGCATCTGTTTACATGATATTGAGGATGTGAACCACCATTTCTTTGAGTGTGTATTCAGCAAAGCGTGTATTAAGGGGATCATGGAATGGCTTGGGATTTGCTGGCAAAATAGGAATCTTTCGCAACTGTGCAGATGGTTGAGATCCAGATGTCAGAAGAATGCTGTCAGGAAGCAGGTTGTTATGGCGGCTATTCTAGCTACTGTTTACCTGATTTGGAGGAATAGGAACCTAGCCTTATGGGAACATCATATGTATACGATTAATCACACAATTAAAGAGATCAAATATACAGTTAAGAATAGGATTGTACAGATACTTAGTGACAAGGTAAACATCATAGATAGAGAATGGATTGAAAATCTGTAAAGGTTGGGCTTGTCCAACTAGTGGTGTTTGAGTTTCCTTGCGAAATCTCATTATAGGTGTATGTTTGCTTGGTTTTCTACTTATTACTTACCAAAAAAAAAATATTGCTTCTATGTGAGTAACGTAATAATTGTACATAAGCCTCATGTTCATTACATTTAACTGTTCTGCCGTGTGGCGGATGATGCTATCAGTTTGGGTACAGCAACAACCATAGTAAGCATGTACGTTTGTTCGTCTGTCAATTACACGCGCATTCATTTACATCACTTGAATGTTACATCACTTTAAAACCATATTTGCAAGGGCGTGGAAGCTGCACAGCAGCAGACGAACCCCTATTCAAAATATCCCTGGTACCCCTCTAACCGAGCCCCTATTACCGAGCGTCTTGCAATCATTGCTACAGAGAAGAGGTATTACATGTAGATTGAAACATGCACTGCATACTCCACATTACGCATACTCTGCACCGATACTTACTGCTTGATTGCATTGTAGGGGGGGCTCCCGATGAGGGTGACACTGAATATGTCCCACCAGGCAAGACGACCAAGGCTGCACGGAGGTAATTAGTTAGTCGTCCATTTTATAATTTCACCAACAACCATCATTTAACTTCATACACTTTTGGCATACAAGGTAACGACGAAGACCGGTGGCCGGGCAAGGGGACCATCCCAGCAGGTCCCATCTGAGGGTGCTTGGATTACAGACATTTATAACCCGTTGTACGTTAACATTATACCGTTCATTATAAATCAACATTAAATCCATATGATATGTTGGTTTAGTATTTTAAAATAGCGCGTGTTATCTTATTATGCTGAACATTATGCATACTTATGATACGTCTGCGACACATTATCAACATTGTCACTTGTACAACTAATATGCATACTTATGTTGCTGCCTAGTAAATATTTACAACTTTGGAATTAACATGTTAGGTGATGAGTGTTCATTGCCATATTTGACACATGAACATGATAGTTGTCGTAACTTCACAGCGAACATTTTCATTGACATTAAGTACAACTGAACATGTATAACTGTGTATAACTTGTGCCCCTGTGTCTCCAGATTAAGTAGCACCCAGACCATGGATATGCAGACAGCTCAAGAAGTTGTGCTGCCTATCAAGGGTGGCTCCCAAGGGGTAACCAATGGTGGGACCAATAACTAGATCAAGGTGCGACACACTGTCCAGCCTTTAATGAGGCTAATGCATAACATTGCCAACGACGAGGCGAAGAAGCAAGTAATCCGGGACATGGGGTTCGGCGGACTTTTGGGCATGGACTTTGATAAGTTCAACTCCAATGTCATAGCAGCCATTGCTTCCCACGTAAATTGCTCCAGTTCAATGTTGGAACTGGAACGTGGGAAGGAGGTGAAAATAGAGGCCGTTGATGTGCACCTGGTGTACGGCGTGCCAATAGGCGGACTGCCAATTGTTGAGCCGAGCCCTTTTCAGACAACGTCGTCCTACAATAAGATGATGCTGGATTGGAGGGGGTTCCATGGACTGAGCACACACGGTTGTCCGTCCTTGAATCAGATTGTTGATAAGCTGCTGGTTGAGGGTGTCGCTGACAACTGGAAGAGGAGTTTCTTGGTGGCAGCCGTGAACTCCTGCATCAAGAGCAGCTCGAACTCCCAGCCCAGCCCTGCCTGCTTAGTTACACCCATTGATGTCAACAACATTCCAAACTACGATTGGTGCACGTACACCAAAGACGCTCTCATCCATGCCACCGACTACTGGAAGGAGAAACCAAAGCGGTGGTTCATTGGCCCCACTCCCTTCTTGATTGTAAGTCATATGTCCATCCAATGTAACTAGTTCACATATAACCACAGTTCATATGTATTAGCACTCATTCGAATGTTGTTTATAGGTCTTCTATTTTGACCGAGTTCTAAATGAGTTGTGTTCAGCCCCTAGGGAATTCCCATTGATCAGCGTCTGGGGGAGGGAATTGGTCAAGAAGAGGAACAGCCTCGAACTACGCCACGGTTTTGGAGGTGGCGTAGTTCTTAACCGGATACCCCTTCCACCCGGCATCCAGCAGATTCTTAATCAATCCCCCCTACATCAACAACAACAGCAGCAGCATCAGCCACAACAACAGCAACAACTGCAGCATCAACCACAACAACAGCAGAACCAGCAAGAAGAACAGCAGCAGCCCACCACCACTAACAACAACAACAGCAGCAGCAGCCCACCACCACTAACAACAACAACAGCAGCAGCAACAACACCAACAACAGATCCCTGCCCCACAAGTGGACTCCCCTCCAACTGACCTTGAAGTACCTTATGTTATTCCAACACATAACCTATGTTCATTTTACTGAGTTACATGCTAACATACATTGTGACATATGTTCATGTACAATATTATGTTCATTTAGAATATGTCACATGTTCACTCATAAGATACGTACAACTCATGCTAATGTTCATTTGCGTTGAATACATGAACGTGATGTTTATTAGCGTATAATATTTGTTCACTTGCAAAATCCTTCATTTCGCATTACTTCCCCAATGGTGTTCACTTGCGTATCATGCATGTTCATTCTCCTTTCCTTGAACCCTAGTTAATTTCGATACCCTCATGTTCATTTGTCCTAGACACATATTCAAATGTCTTCCCCTTATGTTCAATTGCAGGAAGTAATGTTCACTTACTTAGAAAACATGTTCATAACCTATTCGCACATGTTCAATACTAAACCCCCACATGTTCTTTTAGTCGATGTACCTGATTCGTTTCAATGGCCGGTGTTGCTATGTTGAACAGGGTTGGAAGTCAAGGTTCAAGATCTTTTGTGCTAAAATCACAACAGATCTTGCTGAGCTTAATGCACTCATGTGGCAAGGCCCCCTCCTGGGCTCCAATCAGGGTGGCATGGACGCAGCACCTAATGTAATCCAATCCATCTTGGACAGAATGGTGAAGACAGCCGTCCCTGTCCCACCACAGCTGGAGGGGCGTTCAATCCTCAGCCAAGATACCGATCTTTTCTCCTCTGATTCACTGTTATAGATAATTGACCAAGTTGTTGAAGAACAACTTAACCCCCACCCCCCTAGGAATGAATTAAGTGACGGTCGCCCAACCTTTGACCTCCTGAATCTCGAGTTGATTGTGGGCCATACACCAAATCGCCGAGAACGTACACCACAGCAACAGGAGGACTCCACCATGGAACAAATATTTGATGATCTTTCTCCTGTGCATCACCTCTACAATGACAAGGCCAAGCCCATTGAACATGAACTGCGATAACTAAAAATTTTATTTTAGTTTGCTCGCTGCGGAAAATTTGATTGTATCATTGGACGGGAGCCTTAGACAATTTTTCCCCCCACACAATTTTCACCCTTGATCCCCTTGAACCCCCCCCCAAATTACATTACATTACATTCCTTATTTGTTTTTAAGGAAACAATAATAATGTATCCTGTACAATTACTTATTTCTTCCCCAGTGACACACTTGACGTAGATGATTATACAGACCAGCATGTTTTTCCCACATTGCCAACGTATCTACCATTCTAACTACTTGGTTGATGTTCATCTTTGGAGCCATTGCGTTCATTCAGTTTTGGTTGATGTTCATCTTGTGATGCGGTTTTTGCAGTGCTTACTTGCTTTCTTCATTACGTGGATGTATTAAATGTTGGTTCTTGTTCATTGATACTCTATTAGTTGTTTCACCTTCACACAACTAATACGCCTGCTACTTCATGTTCTGTGTGATATTAACTGAATTGATTGCACTTTGTTCTTACACATTACTTCATACGTATAATTGTTCTTGCGGCCTCGCAAAATTCTGGTACGATGCCTAACCGAACACACATACTGAATGCTTGCAATTAAAGGTAATTCTATAACTAACTAGTCCAATGTATACAGTGAGACCATGGATGCATGTATGGAGAATTTCCAATCATTTGAAGCAGCACTCAGGTAACCTCCAACATTTATGTTCTGACACGTGTTCATATGTTTACTGACGCATGTTCCTAAGATATTTCATATCAATGTACAATATTTTTTTAGCACATGTGTGATCCAATTGTTCATTCCTTTGAATGCTGAACTATCAGAATGAAAGATGGAGAAGGAGCAGATACGGAGGTGGTGGAAATCAATCAAGGAGAGGAGCCGATGTGACCTGATATCCCTACGTTCCATACATTTCCACTTGTCAATTAAACCATGCGTATAATTGATCACCTTTACTTTGAACAGGATTAGCAGTCCAAAGGAAACTGCGAGGCCACAACGCGAAAGACGCCTCCCAATGAAGTACATGTCCCCATTCATGGTGAAGTACTCCCATCTTCTTGAGCCAAGGCGACGTCGACGAGAAAAGGATCTCAGTCACATAGCGGACTACGAATTTGGGAAGGGGAAACTGGGTAACACCATCCATCCCTTCTATTTACATTATATATATGTCTAAGACATAACTACTTTAGTTTGCAGATGTACATTAAATACCCCTTCAAATATTCATGCCAGTATATTTCAACCTTAACTTATTAAAAGTGATATGTTTATTCATCTATATACTACTCTATTGCACCCTTAACTTATTCGAAGCGATATGCTCATATGTTGATGTCCGTTATATTGGCTCCAATGTTCATTAACTCTTTTCGCGATGTTCACGTCACTTGGAGTAGATGACATCCATGTTCACTAGTGGTAATACATATGTTCACAAATACATGTAGTCCTGGCCATTGTCAGTCCCTGTAATGTTCTTTGTCCTTTACATTCATATTCATTAATTTGATTCTTTGTCAATTGTCAGGGACTGCCTATACAACGACAAGGACGAGTTCATCTTCAGGGACAATATACTGACCATGGCAGATGATGTTCCAATATACGGCACCTTGATTGATGTGTGGGCTGCACACCTCAACAAGTGCAGTGCACAACGCCTGCCAGGTTCAGCAACCCGGCTTTTCTTCCCAACAACTCCTTGTGTATGTTCTACTCGCCTTATATAATGCATTGCTTCCTGCTTAATTTGATTACCACACTCCGACCCGCCAATGTGTGATGGGTACCTAACTTATTTCGTACCTATGCCACAGTATGTCCTATGCACACCCGCAGACCGGGCTGACAACCAGTCTAATCCCGTGATCCTCATGAACGACGCCATTGAATGTTGTAATTTTTTTCTGAACAGGGTTGGGATAACAGAAATCTCGGCGTACGACCTGGTTTGTATTCTTACACAATTTACATATGTGCATAATGCACACCCACAATGTTCATTGGGTATTGTTCTGGAAAAATACAGTAAACTAATGTTCATCCTTATGTGTTCATTGGGTAGTTCTCGAATGTTCACGTATCCCTATTGCAACAGATTTTTTTCCCAATCGCAGCTTCCGCACACTTCTACATACTATGCTTCAACTTCCCCAAAAAAAAACACTTGATGTAATCGACAACAGAATTTTGGACCCCAGCATCCCATTCACTGCGAAGTACGGTGACTACCCCCAACAGATGGTAACCACCTTACATGTAGCTCTTACATTATATTTGCCTTAAACCTCAAGCGCAATGTATTGACATGCCTTAACTTATTAATGCAGAGGGACCTGTTGGCCAACTTATTGTTGGAATACCATGATGTGAATCACTTGAATCTTATCAACGGCTTCCCCATTCGGGTAATAGACATGCCGTGGCGTTCAAATGAAAACATTACCGACTGCGGTGTGTACGTGATGCGACACATGGAAACATACAACGGGCAGTGGGAGCATAACTTTGATACGGGGTTCGAAAAAAACAATGTACAGTACACCTTAAACAACTCTCCCAACATTCGATTTTGTTTTGTTACCATATATTAACTAATCAAAATGCCGACAGGCCGACAAGCTGAGGGAGCTTCGGATACGGTACACAATTGACATCCTAACCCATGAAATGAACACGCTGCGAGATCGGGTTGTCGAAAATGCAACACGAAGAATGAACGGGCTGCTAGAATTGTCCTTGGATGACACATCCACCACATGAAAAACATTGAACCTCATTTTTTTGTACATGCCAACATTCATGACATTGTATAAAATTATATGTTATTCCATTCAAAATGCTCCAACTACTTATCCCATGTCAATTGAACAATTGCACGTACTTGCTGAACATGCGTACAGAAACAAGGTACACAAATATTGCATACTGGGTGAACATCGTACCACACTCAATGTTCATCTAGTTTTGTGCAAAGTATTGTGGCGATGAGCATGCTGATGCCCATCACTATAATGTTCATTTGAGTAAACTTCATTGAACATTTGAACGACACAGATTGATATTATTATACCTCCATGTTCTTTTGCTTAATGAACATATCTAGGCGACAGGTGAACATACTACGTAGTTCATGAACGTATGGAACATACTACGCAGTACTATAACGCTCCTAATTAATCTACATATGTACATATAAAGTGCATATAAAGTACAATTAACGCAGGTTTACTGAACGAGTTATATTTTCATATGAATAACGCAAATTTGAAATGTATATTATAATTTGTAAATGAACATATATCTCATTTACATGTACAAAAGAAAAGTTGCCACTGAACACTGAAAATGACATTGTGAACATTCAACACTTGATCGTACCATTCAACTAATTGAACATGTGATACGACTGAATGAATATGGACATAAACATAAGAACATATGCAACATATATAACCTCCTCAGTACATAATGATTCCTAATTAGCAATGAACATTAATCAAATGAACATTTATTTAACTAAAAGAACATTTGACTTAATAACATACAAATGGACCGTAGTACAATGAACGCAACCTTCACAACCCTTAAACCATCCAGCCTCGAGCAACGACCCCAATAAATAAGGGAGTTGGCGGTTTACTTACTACCCCATTTTCGATTACTATATATATATACCCCATTCTCCATTTCCATACTTCTACAACCCCTCAAAACATTTCCCCCTCGGCTCCTCTTGTTGAACTAAGTTTGACGCATGTGGGCTCGCTTATCAGGATGATGCGATTCTTTGTTTAGCAATAGAACATCACCAATGACAGATCAATGAGAATGTGAAGCTGGTCATGTTCTATTGCTAAACATACAATGCATCATCCAAAGCATCGGCTTAACTCGTCCAAAAGTAATTTTTGGGGAATTATGAAGTTTGATTGGTTTTGAAGATTTTTATTTCACATTTGATTTTTATTTCACACTAGAAAATGTAACTACTATAATTTGTTCAGTTCCCTGTCCCAAAACTTGGTGTACTATAAAATGGTTTTATGTTCTTTTATGATGTACTATATGTTGATAAACTTGCTCATAGCTTTTATGTTTTTTTTTTGTTGATGTAAATATTATAGAATTGTTAATGAAATTGTCATTTTCGTTGCATGAAAAAAAAGGGTAAAGTATATTATTTTAAACCACATTAAATTTGATCATTATACAATCTTACCCCCCTTTGCGATGACCAATTGTTCAGTCACATGTTTCTAATGAACATATGACCAGTATTGATGAACATATTGAAAATGTATATTGCATCCTATTTATAGCGGATCTGCAGTTTAAATGCAACTGTTCTGTACATGAACATATGAAAGAACGTTATGCACATACTCGCTTGTAAGTGAACATGATTTATTGGGCAGTACTACAAAATGTAACTACTATAATATCTTCAGTTCCCAGACCCAAACTCTAATGCACATATAGTAAATCATAAAAGAACATCAACCATTTTATTACACACCTGCGTCATCAAACGAACATTGATGTAAGCCATCATTACACGGCAAAATGGACACTCAACAGTCAAATCCCTTGTAAACACCATTCTCGATGAGCGTGTCCTATAAGCCATGCAACAATAGAGTTGACGGTTTATTTACCATCCAGTGAACACCCACCCACTCCCCATTATATATACCCAGATGCATTTAACAAAAAAAAAAAACAAAATAACATCCACCATTCTTCTCCCATTAATTTAAAGCTTTTATGTTCCCCCTAAAAAAATGTCAAATTTTATGTGCCCCAAAAAAACCAAGGCTCTTCCCCCCAATTGGTCTGACAGCGCTTGATGAAGCGCATCCACTTTGCAGGGAGTGTGACCTCCTCACATACCACATCTTCTCCCGCTTTAATTGGGAGGCGCGATTAACTGTGGAAAGGGTGTGCAAAAAACGGCGTACCTGGTGCAGGTACAGTCATTTACCAATCAACCACGTCCAGCAAACAGACCCCCTGAAGGAATGGGTCCTCAACGATATATTCTACAACAACGGCACCGCCTTCAAAGCCTGGGTGGAGAACGACAGGACAGCTAGCATACTTTGATGGTTTCCCGCTGCTCTTCAAGGAGGATTGATGTCCTTGGGTTGGGGTTTTTTTGGGGGTTTTCCAGTGCCCATTTATACGAGTTCTTGCATGAACTCCTTTTGGTTTGAATATTCTGTTCCATGAACCTCTTTTTTCCTACTTTTGTCTTCCATGTAAATACTCTTTTCTATTTAATGGCAATTATAAATTCCTACTCCAAATTTGTCCATATTTTAGTTAGTGTTAAAAAACGTTAGTTAGTGAGTTAGTGAGTTAGTTTAGGTTAACCTAAACCTAAAATCTAAACCTAACCCTCTCCCACCACCACCACCACCACCACCCCCCCCCCAACCCAGCCCGCCCCCTCCCACCACCCCTTTCCCCACCGTCCCAGCAGCCCTCACCACCCCTTACCCCACCGCACCACCACCCAAACAGCCCCCCCTCCCCCGCAGCTCCCCTCCACCCTCCTTCTTTCCCCATAGTGCCCCTTCCCCCGCAAGCACCCCCTCCGCCCTCACTGCAAGACCCCCCCCCCCCCCCGCCGACGCCCTCCCCTTCCCCCGCCGACGCCCTCCCCTTCCCCCGTTGTTGTTCGCATATGGGGTTGCGCGCCGACGCCCTCCCTTTCCCCCGCCGACGGCCTCCCCTTCCCCCGTTGTTGCACCGCTTCGTAATATCCCGAAAATTTAAGCTTAATTAACATGAATAATTAGCTTAATAAATTGTTTAAAATTTATTTCCTTATTTAATCACTTCTCTAATATTTTTTTTTGAAACAAAATAAAATCAAGTGTTCAATAAAATAAACTAAGTTAGTTTGGTTGTAAATTAAAAGGAAGTAGGAAAATTTGCTAATTTTAGTAATAGCAAAAGAATTAGAGAATTTTCCACAAATAGAAGTTCACCATGACCACTCATTCCATCTTCTTCCTCAAGCTCTCTCTCTCCTTGCTCTCCAAGGCTTCTAGAAGACCTTGCTTCTCAAGTATACTTCACCATTAAGCCTTCATGATTTTACTGAATTTTTGCTCCTAAGATTACTATAAATTATATGCTGATTTTACTATTCATCCCCACCCAAAAATCAGAAAATCTCAAACACTAAACCCCTTGTTTTTCGGCCACCCTCCGACCACCACCTGCCGGTCACCCCTTCTGTGCGCCTGCCGACCGCCGCCGCCGCCTCCCGCCAGCACCACCACCTTCGCCTCCCCCGCCTCATCCTTTCTTTCTCCTCCCCCCTCGTCTCGCTCTTGCTCTTCTCCCCCTCTCGCCTCGCCGCTCTCCTCTCTCTCGCCCCGCTGGGCCGCTGCCGCGCCGTCCTCCGCCCGCCCACGTCCGCGCCGCCTTCCTCCTCCTCGTCGCTCGCTCGCCGGAGCTCCGACTACCCCACCCTTTTCATTGCTTTGTGTTGCAAGCGAGTCGTAATACTTTCCCTCCTTTTTATATGTTTAAGTTATTATAGTTTGGGCTTAATAATAAATTAACATGACCCATTAGTGTGTTATTAGTAGTCCTTACTAGGCTATTTAACTAAACTAATTATAATCTTGTTTTGTAATTTAAATCTACATTGTAGGTAGTAATTTTAGTTATGCATAAGTGTACCTATAATCTTTTAAGTTTAAGTATTGAGACTTAATATGATTAATAAACCAAGTTGTTTGAACTTAGCTAATTAAACTTAATGCTAGAAGGTTCATACTATTTCATGAAGTAATCGTACAACCTAATTATAGTATAATAAACTATGATATGGTCACTATTACTACAATTAACTACATAAATGGCGTTTTTGGTTAATAATATCATAGTTTCATGCTCATATAGTCATAACTTAAGTTTATGTATTATAAAGTAATACTAATTAAGTACACTTGGATTTTAAGTATAATGTTAGTAAGCTTAATCTATAATTATAGTTCCACTTTTTAGCTTAATGAAATGAATATTACTTCTTAAGTTGTAAATTAAGTAAGTCACTAATACAAGTTAGAATTTAACAATTAGTTAGATAATCACTTTACTATTAAAAGTCTAACTAAAGCACGAAAGTTCTATAATCACACCTTCAAGTCGTTAAACATGAATTTGCATGAATCTTATGAGTAGGAGTTGTTACTAAATAGTTTTACATAAGTTGGTAACCAAGTTACTAAAGTCAAGAATTATAGTTTACGTAATAAATGGTGATAATGAGGTTCCATAACCATTAATTTCATAAACTCACTATTAATTCATATTAAAGTACTATCATAGGCACATGATGGAAATGGATCGTAGAGCTTAAAGATCTAGAATAAAATATTGATAAGTCGTTCTTTATCAATTCTTGAATAGATTAGAAAGAAAAAGGGATATTACAAGCCTCCTCCGGCTATCAAGTATAATAATCGCGACTCGAGGTAACGTCTACTGCTAACACCCGCACTCCCCTTCCAACTACGTTTTATGACGCTTTTGTATAATGTTTTGATAGTATGTATTTATGGTGTGCGGGATATGAAATGTTTCACTATGCAAATTTTGTTTATAAATGATTTGGTATGACGTTTATGCAATGACTTTACGATGATTTATGAAAAGTACTAAAATCACGAAACATGATAAATGAAAGTGAAAGATGGTTTATGGCAGTACTATGTTCTGTGGGCCATGCACGTGTCATTCTGTTATATGGCGGCAACGCCACCTTCTGATGGGGGACAACGTCCTCGGTGGTACCCGCATTATGTTTGGCATTATATGCCACCTTCTGATGGGGGACAAAGGTCCTCGGTGGCTCTGCCTTATGTTTGATGTATGGCTTTATGCCACCTTCTGATGGGGGACAAAGGTCCTCGGTGGCTCTGCCTTATGTTTTGATGTATGGCTTTATGCCACCTTCTGATGGGGGACAAAGGTCCTCGGTGGCTCTGCCTTATGTTTTGATGTATGGCTTTATGCCACCTTCTGATGGGGGACATATGTCCTCGGTGGCTTAGCCTTCTGTTGTACTCGCCAAGTAACCAAAGGAAGATTTCCAGTAATGAATATGATGAAATTATGAATGACAATATGAATCCTTCTTAAAAATTTCTGATTTTAATTATATGTTTATGAAATGGTTTGACTATATATTCTCCCCTCTCTGTTTTCAAATAATTTGAGTTGAAATGAATTTACGTTGTTAGTGTAGTATGTTACTGGGCCTCGGCTCATGACGTTTTGGTTTTTATGTTTTAGGTACCGATGGGGATGACGGAACGACTTAGCAGTGAGGATTTGACACTAAAATGACTCAAACACTTTTAGTTTTTGTAACCTAAGTTATCAGTTAGTTTAATTAACATTAACTACTATGTTTTACTTTAATAATTTATACAATCTAGTATGTTTAAGTTCCACATTATTACATGTTAGAATTCTGAAAGTACGTTGCCTTGTATTTTCCTAACGGAAAGTACGGCAGTAACGCACCGACCCAAAAGGTTAGGTCTTCCGCTGCTAATAATCAAGATTAATTAACCTAATATAGATGCTTAGAGGTCGGGGCGTTACAGCTTCTCTCTCTTCCCTTGGCGGTGCTGTTTTGCCGTCGATCTTGCCGGATTTGTTGTCGTCGTTCACCGACGCTTCTCTCTCTTCCCTTGCCGGATTTCTGGCGCGACGCCGGGGGAAGGGGAGGGGAGATTAATGCTATGGAAATGGGAGGGGGAGAGGGGCTGCGGGGAGGGTGGAGGGGGGCTGCGGGGGAAGGGGGGCCGGGGAGGGGGGCTCTTTGGGACGGTGGGGGAAAGGGTGGTGGGAGGGGGGGCTTGGGGTTGGGGGAGGGGGTGGTGGTGGAAGAGGGTTAGGTTTAGAGTTTAGGTTAACCTAAACTAACTCACTAACTAACGTTTTTTAACACTAACTAAACGTTTTTCATTAAATAATCCTATTTTACTAACACTTTAATTAATTTAGGGCTACCAGAGACATTAACCCATAAGAAAAGCCACCAAAGAGAAAAAACAATAGTACAGGGCTACCAGAGAGAATAACCCTTTGTTTTTTAACCATACTCAATTTGTTCACAAATCCATGTTTGGAACATAAATTTATATACCATATTTGAGTGAATCGGGAAGACATAATTAAAATAATGGGTTTTTCTATGATTTACCCCTGTGTTTTTTAAAATTCTATAATGTACCCCTAATGTTTTTTAATTCTACACTGTACCCCTGTGTTTTTTAAGTTTTCTACATAGTACCCCTACGTTAAGTGTACGTAACGTTTACCGTTATCTCTTTTCATTTCTGGGCTTCTCTCTCAAGTCTCAACCCTCCCCGGCCCTCGTCGGCCCCGGCCTAGCCCCCCCCCCCCCCTCCCCTCCGCAACCACCATGACCGCCGCCAACCCAGCCCCCCACCCCCTCCCCCTCCGCAACCACCATGACCGCCGCCAACCCAGCCCCCACCCCCCCCCCCTCCGCAACCACCATGACCGCCGCCGCCGCCCAGCCCCCCCCCTCCCCCTCCCTTCCGATTTCCCAAACCCCCCACCCCTTCCTTCCCTAGCACCGTAGCCGTGAACAACAACCACCACCAACCTCGCCAATGTTTTAAAAAAAAATCAACACACGGGGTCACGGGAAATAGAAGGGGAGGGGGGGGGGGCTGGGAAATCAAAAGGGAGGGGGTGTGGGTCATGCGGGAAATCGAAGCGGAGGGGATGGGGGCCACGGGAAATTGATGGGGAGGGGATTGGGACCGAGGGAAATCGAAGGGAGGGGTGGGGGCTGTCGGAAATCGAAGGGGAAAGAGTTGGGGGATGCGGGAAATCGAAGGGGAGGGGGTGGGGGGGGCTGCGGCGGAGGAAAGAGAGGGGGGTTGGGGCGACGGGGGGAGGGGTTGGGAGGCTGCGGCGGTGGAGGGGGGGGGGGGGAGGGGGTTGGGGTGGAGGGGATGGGGAGGTTTGGGTTGGAATTCAATAATGATTAACGTCCGTTTTCATTAATACACACTAGGGGTACTATGTAGAAAACTTAAAAAATACAGGGGTACAGTGTAGAATAAAAAAACATTAGGGGTACATTATAGAATTTTAAAAAACACAGGGGTAAATCATAGAAAAACCCTAAAATAATTAAACAATCCTTCGACTCCCTCTTGTCGATTCTGGATTCTGGACTCAATTAACTTCTTCTTCTTTTTCGATCAACATACCATCAACCCGAAATGAACTGCACCCATACATACACACAGTGAACATGTAAAAGTACACAACCAACAAGCCTCAATGAACACGTAAGCGTACATGATGAACATATGAACATCCCAAAAAAAAGGGAATACATAATAAATATAAGTTAATGAACATATGCAAGCAACTAATGAACATATCAGTACATCTTTCAAATTAAATGAACATATAAGAAAAAATACGGTGAACATACATGGCTAAGTGAATGCAAGGAATATACCATCATAACCTAATGTTTTAAAATAACTGAACCAGTGGCCATAGCTAAATGAGTACGATGAACATACCTGCAAGCAAAAATGTACTGCCCACATACATGTACACAATGAACATGTGAAAGTAATTGCACATACTCAACAAGCCTCGGTGAACTTATGCAGAACATCCCCAAATGCCAAAATATGAGTGGAAAACATAATGACAATAAGTAAATGCACATATCAGTACGATGAACATACCTCCAACCTAAAATTAATCAATAAGACTTGAAATGAACATATGAGCATAAACTATGAACATATGTAGACTATGCAATGAATATTGGTACCACTGCACATATGAAAGCACATGCTGAACATGTAGTTTTGGCCTATGAGTACATACCTCAGCAAAATGAACATGTACAGTGCACATATGAACATTTAACTGACACAACTGAACATATGCCATTTTAATGAATATATGGAACAATAAATAAACTCTTACTTACTCACCTAATGAATGCCAGGTATGGAGATCAAATCCCCTTAAACCCATTAAATTTTTGCTTATTGGGAAATTGGAAAGCTGTCCATGACAGCTAGCGTGTGAAACAACACGCTTGTGGCTTTAATGACTTTTCTGTACATGTCTTTTTTGTAATTTATGATTAAAATTTGTTAATGCCTAAAGTTAGCTTATGCTATTTGAAAAACAACTGACCAATTACAAATAAGAACTTTTGTTATTTAACTATTCCATACTTTTAAAGTTGATAAATTTATTTTTCCTAATATCATGTAATTTGGCATTATCTAAAATATAAAAGTAGTTTTTTTGGGCAAAAATTAAGAAAGTGAATAGCGCCACCTTCATATTTGCCCCGCTCCTGATAATGTTATGCAGTTTTATTAAAAAAAAGGTCACTAATATTAACTACTCATATCACACCATTTAACTGTCATAACCATTTGTAAGTTAAGTAGCCATTTATTCAATATAAGTATTTGAAAAATACCATACCTTCATCATAAGAAATGCAACCAAAGTTAACTGCCATAAAAAAACTTAACATTGATATTTAGGATATAGAGTAATTACTAACAGTTCTCTTAGAACATAAGAAATGCAAACAAAGTTTGAAGAACAACACTACGCAATTACGAAACACTTCTGCTATTTCCTGTCTGTACTAAGGAGCATGCACTATGTGCATATAATACTGAACCTTACACAACAGGGATGTAACCTCCTCAGATTCATAGCTATCGAAGATGTTCCAGTGTTGCATTTCTGTTCCCGGAGTTTGGTGACAGATATTCTCGTACGATGCTCGACGCCTTTTGTTCAGGTCGTGCATAGCCACATGGAGACCGTTCCTTTTTAGGAATCTTTTGAGCTTCCCAGCGTATGTGGATAACAACTCTTGCTTGGCAAATCCAACGAGGGTGAATAACCCCTCCATACGGTCTTCATGGTATAACAACACCCCGCACGTGAACTCCGCATAATCCGTGCCTATATTGCGAAGTTGATCCTACGCGTCGGCAAGGTCACGGTGAACAAAGTAACTTTTGACAGCATCTTCAACGAGTGAAAAAGGCGACTTCGGTGGCGACGGCGGTGATGGTGGTGGTGGGTTGATGACATTGAGGATGATGATGAGGATGATGGTGTCCTTGGCCTTTTAAGGGAGGATGATGATGGGCGTGAACTTGATGAAGCCATGGATACTGAATTTTTTTGAAAGCAACCGTGAAAATATTTGGAGTTAATTGATCTGAGTCCCTTAGTTTATGTTTTTATAACCGTTTTTATAGGAAACGACAAAATATAAGACTATATATCTCTAATATATAAGGCAACACATAGCGCACACAAAAAAATAGACAAATGTAAAAAAAGGAAAGATAATAATTTCTTTTTTTAAACAAAACTACTACATGTAAAAAAAATGGGAAACACAAAATTAACATGTACAGTGCTTACATGAACATTTCACAAACCCAATTGAACATATGTATAGTATGTAGTGAATACTGGTACCACTGCACATGTGAAAGCACATGCTGAACATCTAGTTTTGGCTAATGACTACCTACTTGGCAAAATGAACATTTACAATACACACATGAACATATAACTAACCCAACAGAACACCTGCCATGTAAATGAACATAGGGAACAACTGTTGTGAACATGTTGATGTCAATTTAACATGTTCTGCAACTCATATTTCTTCGAAACAAAATCTTACTTACGATAATATATTATGTACAATGTGTTATACAAGCAGTCATAGCTACCATCTACATACACAGATCTACATAATAATCTATTGAATTATATTCACTTTGAAATAATCATCTGCTTCAAACACGTCCAACAACGAAGTACCACTTGTTGAATGCGCTACACTTCCTTGCACATGAACTGCCAAAAACTCCTACATGTACATGCATAACAAGTCAGTTAAACATTGCATACCTTAAGAAAAAATTTGTTCCAGGCACAGGAAAATACATACCTTCACACTACTTTGGGCTTTCCCCTTCGACTTAACCACTGCCTTCTCAGCTCGTTTCTTCCAGCCTTTTAGTTTATTAATTTTCTTCTCTAGCATACTTTTCTCGCCCTTTTTTTGTCCCCTTCTTAATTCTTTGAACTGGGTCCTTCACAACTGGGCTACTGTATGCCCATGTGTCTCGTAAAGACGTCGACACAAGCGATAACGCATCATCAATATTCCCCACCAACCCCTGGAGTTTCTACTTCATCTCACCATACACATTGTCCATTACTTCTCGTGTTTCGCTGTGATATTGGGCGCATTTCACTAGGCCTACCAACTTCCTGCACATTTGCAACTTCCACACAGACGCTTGCATAACACACGGATCCTTTTCGAATAGATCATCTTTCCTTGTGCACATCGCAAGCTTAGTCCACCTCCGAACTATGTACCTATCTGGAATGACATCTACATTATTCACATGATATATCCGCAAGCAATGCGCACATATATCCGCAAGCAATGCGCACATATATCTGCAAGCAATGCACACTGTGTGCATCAGAAAATCCTTATCCGGACGGCCAACATGATAAACAAACCTAGGGGGTTCCCACGTAATAATTCTCTGCGCACATGCTGCCCCATTGATGAATTTATCCTCAAACATCAAATACACCGCAACAGTGTATATCTCCTTTGTATGAAGTAGTAGCTTAACGTCGGCAAAAGCAAGGTGCCTGTTCCCACACAAGGACTGATGATCTTCGCCATTCTCCGTCTCTCGCCATTCATCTATAACATCCACAAACGTTTTATAGAACTCCAACAGTCTTTGTGTGGGGTGGAGCCTAGTACCAATAGAGTGATGTGTCGACTCGCTGCGCTGAGATGATAAAATTCCCCCAGAAAAATAGACCTTGCTGTAAATAGGACACCACATCTTCCTCAGCTTGTACAGATTTATTAACCACCCGTCATCCTCACAATCATACTTGGCAACCATACTGAACATCACAACATAACAAAATGAACATTTTGCAGGAAAAAGTGTTGCGTAAGTACATATGCATTCCAGTACGTTTCATGTTCATATATCTGGGAGATATGTTCATCTAGTTAATTACTATGATCATGTAATCAATGAAGATGTTCATTAAAGTAACTGACATGTTCCTTGATACAAGCGACATGTGCATTGATGGGAGAAGCATACATGTTCATGGAATTACGTGACATGTTCGTTTAAATAAGTTGCATGTTCACATACCAAAATGTTACTTGTTCAATTTGCCAGTGAGTGAATAAATGTAGATGTTCATCCAAGTAAGAGACATGTGCCCAATGTACATGAACATATGATTTGTATACATCAACATGAAATAACTGCAAACGAACAAGTATAAAAATCAACTGACTCAATGCATGTCCGAGTTATTATGAACAATATATATCATGTATAAATGAACAATTGCAATATCCACATTGAACATATCATAGAAAGCAACAGAACATATATTTACCTCTTCCAATAGTGCTTGAACTCACTCTTTGAATCACAATACTTCAGCACATAATTGAATAGATCAACGAAACCGTCCTTGGCCCTTAACCCTTTAATGTTAACCATTGAATTCTTGTGAATGTGCCACGTGCACAAACGGTGAATAGCACTCGGAAACACTTCAGCTATACCCCCCGCCATAGCTTGACTTTGATCCGTCATTATTGTAATAGGCGGCTTCCCACCCATACTCCTTAAGAAAGAAGAGAAAAGCCAAATAAAAGATTCGGTTGTTTCATTTAACACAAATCCAAGCCCAAACATGACGTTTTTTTGGTGGTGATTCATCCCAACAAAAGGCCCGCACATCATCGCATACTGATTCGTCTTGTATGTCGTGTCATGCACAACTAAATCCCCAAAGCACTCGTAATCCCTCTTCATCTGTCCATCCCTCCAAAAAATATTGACAAGGTAACCCCCATCATCTAGCTGGAAATCATAAAAGAAATCACCCTCCGACGCTTGTCTTTTTTAGAACATCTGAATCAAATGGTTAGTATCGCACCCATCGATTACCTTCTGCTTATCAGCCGCAACCGCATCATATGCATCCCTTCCAGTAAATCCAACATTAGCAAAACCACCAGCTTCTTTTCTCAATACTCTAACTGCATCAGACACACCAACCCCACTGCTTCTCAGACTATTTATCATCTCTAATTGGTTTGCCGTTACTTTTCTGTGAGACCGAATGAAGTGCCTCTTACCAACAGGGACCATCCTATGGTTGTGCACCATATGGTGCCTAACCACATGAAACAAGCCATTTTCCTTGTCAATGTCAAACTGGATATGAGCTTTGCACCCTATACGTTGATCGATCTTAATATAAGCCTACACAGGATGCCCACAAGTCTGTCCTTAGCACATTACTCACTGCCAAAATGAACACATAACATTGTATATGTGAACATGCCACTTATTTAAAAGAACATGGCACTTAATTCAATGAACATGTGTCTTCGTCAAGCAATGCACATGTCCCTTCCTTCGATGAACATGATACTTAATTCAATGAACATCTTCATTGATTTACTCACTGTAAAAATAATACATTTCATTCTGTATGTGCACATGCCACTTATTTAAATGAACATGTCAATTCATTCAATGAACATGTATCTTATTTACATGACCATGTTAATTAATTAGATGCACATGTCACAAACATATATCAACATATATTAATGGAAAAATTGACAACAGAGGTCTCAACTTTGGGTGATAATTTTTAAAAGATCTGAACTATTGATTAAACTATGTAGGTCCCAACTTTAGGGGGTCTTAACTTTTAGCGGGCCTCGGTGGCTTAAAACTGACGATTTTTTAAAAAAAATCTCACCTAGTTTCTACATCCCTCCCTCAATTAACCCTTCTGGTGTGACCCAAGTTTTACAAATGATGACCTATTAAGCCAGTTTCAAGTCACTAAGGCCCGCTAAAGGTTAAGACCCCCTAAAGTTGGGACCTACGCAGGTTAATCAATAGTTCAGACCTTTTAAAAATTATCACCCAAAGTTGAGACCTCTGTTGTCAATTTTTCCTATATTAATTAAATAGTTGAAACGTACTCAAATGAACATCTTTGTTACTCAAAGAACATGTAACTCATTCCAGGAACATACAAGCAATTGTAAAATGTCCCTACGTTACACTTTTGCTGAACATACGGTCAAGTGCAATACACGTCTGCCTACCGAACCTCACCCATGTCCCACCATCATTATCATCACTCATACGCCCGTCAACTGCCCCCCCATTAATGACTGCATTATATCCGCATCTACCAACCAACATCCAATTCACATACAATTACTCAATTAATCTGATCTTAAAATTCTTTATAAAAAGACTCTTCTATACTTGCGAATTACTTGACATCGCTTCAGCATTCCTTTTCCATTCCCCCACACAGAAAGCCTTGACCTCCTCACATAGATCCACAGATTAAAAAACCCCTAACAGAAGCCTTGCAGGCCACAAAGGCTTATTTACAAGCATGGGAGTTCTTCAATTCAAAGACTACAAAAGCTATGAGTAAGTTACTAAAATTTAAGCAAAATGAAGGGAAAGATACAGTGGACATAATAAGTGAAATCGCCCATGTTCATAACATCTTCAACGACCCTTCTAGCAAAGCAATGGACGTTGTTGCTAAGTGGGAAGAACAACTCAACGAAGAGTAGATCTACATGGTGCTTCTTAATTTACTGTTTTTATTGTGATTTATCATATTTCCATTTGCCGTTTCCCGTCATGTTATTTATAATGAACTTCTTAATTTACAATTTCTTAATCCTTGTCGCATACACATATTATCCACAACCAATGCACATATTAAAATGGGTATCATGAACATACATTAATTAGGAGATCACAATTTCAAATCCCATCAATGAACGTATGACAGTAGTCTAATGAACATGTGTTTCATTACATAGGAACATTGTCAACACCTTCGGTTTAATTTTCCCGTCATGTTATTTATAATGAAGTTTATCAAAACACTTCTCCTTCCACAATTTCATAATCCTTGTCGCATACACATATTACCTACAACCAATGCACATATAAAAATGGGTATCATGAACATACATTAATTAGGAGATCACAATTTCAAATCCCACCAATGAACATATAACAGTAGTCTAATGAACATGTGTTTCATTACATAGGAACATCGTCAACACCTTCAGTGTAATTCTTGAACATACGTCACTTTTCTAATGGACATATTAACTACAACCATTGAACACAGTCAAATAAGTCTCATGAACTTGCGTTACTGATGACGTGAACATTTTACTTGAACCTTCAATGCTCATACCATACATACATAATGTGCTCAGTGAACATATACATAGCCTACAATCAACATATTGAAAAAAGTCACTGAACATATGTTTCATTCAAGAGGGCATCGTCAAGACCTTCAGCTTTTAATTCATGAACATATGTCACTTGTCTAATGGACATATTAACATCTGCTTAGTGAACATATACAAGGTCTCCAATGAACATTGAACACATTAAAATAGCTGTAATTAACATTTGATTAGTGTACATATACAAGGTCTCCAATGAACATATTGAAAAAATCAGTGAACATATGTTTCAGTCAAGAGGGCATCGTCAAGACCTTCAGCTTAACTACAACCATTGAACACAGTAAAATAGCTGTAATTAACATTTGCTTAGTGAACATATACAAGGTCTCCAATGAACATATTGAACGTCGTTTAATGTACATATATTTCATTCAAGAGGGACATCGTCGTATTTGTGTTTCCAACTATTTCTTCTTGCACACATATATATATTCCTTGGCGAACTAGTGCACATATAAAAATGGGTATCATCACCATACTTTCCCCATGGACATATTACCTACAACCAATGAACACACTAGACCATATGGAATGAACATATGTTACTGATGCAATGAACATTTCACGTAAACATATAATGCCTCATACCATACATAAATAATGCGCCCACTGAACATATAAAACGCGGTCAGTGAACATATATTTCATTCAAGAGGGACATCGTCAGAACCTTCGGTTGAGTTCCTCCTTTGAGCTTCAGACCTTCACACGAACAAACAAAAAACCTCTGCCTAACTATTTTCCTTCCATCTCTATAACATACGCTGTCCCTCCGCACACCAAAACCACACCTAAATGCATATCGTTATACAAAGTGTATGCTTCCTCATCATTTGCAACTTGTTTTTGCAACAACTCTGAAACCTCTGCCTCCCGGATTTCTACACACAACACATATGAACCACTATTTTATTACTAATATATATACGAGAACTAATGTCCACTACACCCTCATTAATGTTCATTCAAGGGCTATCAAGTTCAGTCAATATAAACAGTAATTAGCAGTTTTTCGTGCTACATAACTCAATTGACATGCAAATACCATGACAACGTTGAACAAAAAACCTACCTACACCTCCTGACGCACATTCCTCAGCAGCTTCCACATTCAATCGTTTATATTCATCACTCGTACCTGAGCTATCCATATTTTCACACATAATTGCATCACCCAATTCTGCATTTTGCATGATAATATAATCCCAACAAGCTAAATTTATACTCTGGAATTAACCTCAATAAATACAAAGGAAGAAAACTTTCGCAAGTTTGAAGAAATCTAACTTTCAGCGTATAGAGAAAGCTTTAAGAGGAGAGAGAAAGCTTAAGGAGAAAAGATAAACATATGAGTTGTGAATCCTAGGTATATAAATCAGCAGATGAGAGAGAAACAACATAAATCAGAACATCAGCAACAGTGTAGGAGAGATAAATTATTCGGTTTTTTCACCAAATACCCCTGACAAATAAATTTATTCACCAAATACCCCCATTTTTTTTCGAATTCACCAGATACCACTGACCTTTAAAAAAATTCACCAGATGCCCAAATGACTAACGCCGATTAACTCCGTTAGTCATTAACACTAAAAAACCCTAATTAACCTTAATTAAACCCTAAAAACCCTAACCCTAAAAACCCTAAAAGCCCACCAACCCCCACTCAACCCCAGCCCCACCACCCCCCCACCACCACCACCCCCACCCCCAGTCCACCACCATCCCCCACAACAACCCCAGCCCCACCCACCAACCCCATCCCCGTCCCCCTTCGAATCCGCGCCTCCCCTCCCCCGTCGGAAAATCGCTCCCCCCCCACCCCTTCGACCAGCGCCTCCCCTCCCCATCTCCCACCCCTTCGAATCCGCGCCTCCCTCCTCCCTCCTCCTCCCCCACCCCTTCGAAGCGAATCTCGTGCCTCCCCTCTCCCACCCTCGTTTCACCCCGAAAGAAACGGAGGAGGCGACACTCTCCCACCGTTGTTTCGCTCGAGAAGAGGAGGCGGCACTATCCCACCGTCGAGATTGAAATTGCGCAGGTGCGGGGAGGAGGGGGCCGCGAGCTGCCAGCAAGAGTGAGGGAGGAGGAGGGGGACGAGTGCGCCTGGCGAGAGAGTGAGGGAGAGGGGAGGCGCGGGGGCTGCGTGGGGGAGGGGGTGCTAGTGGAGGATGGGGGGCTGCGCGGGGAGGAGGAGGGGGTGCGAGCCGCCAAGCAAGAGTGAGGGAGGAGGAGGGGGACGAGTGCGCCGGCGAGAGTGAGGGAGAGGGAGGCGCGGGGGGCTGCGTGGGGGAGGGGTGCTAGTGGAGGATGGGGGGCTGCGGGGGAGTGGGAGGGGGTGCGTGGGGGGAGAGGGTCTGCGGTGGAGGAGGGGGCTGCGTGGGGGGAGGGGGTGGGGGGATGGGGGTTGGGGTTAGGGTTAGGGTTAGAGGGGTCGGGGTTGGGTTAATTAGGTTTTAGGATTAATTAGGTTTTTAGGATTAATTAGAGTTTTTTAGGGTTTAATTAGGGTTTTTTAGGTTAATTAGTTAATTAATTAATGGAGCACTAACGTCCGTTAGCCAAAAAGGGCATTTTGGGTATTTTTTGAAATGTCAGGGGTATCTCGTGAATTTTTTTAAAAGTCAGGGGTATTTGGTGGATTTTGAAAAAAGTGGGGGTATATGGTGAATAAATTTATTTGTCAGGGGTATTTAGTGAAAAAACCGTAAATTATTTAAACAAAAAGCAAATGCCGCCAAAATAATTGCTCCTGCTTTTCTAGAGGGAAACAGTTGCTCCTGCTTTGTTAATTAAAACAGCATCGTTGGCTGTTGTGAGTATGGTGCACACTATACGAACGTGTGCACCTACTAATTCGCACATCTTGACCCCATGAGTCCATGAGAACTCGGAAGACGGGAGAAATTAAAGACGGGAGAATTATTTAGTGGGTCCAAAACAATTGTACTTCTCCCACGTGTCTAGAAAATGACGGCCGAAACTTAAAACAAACATAGTAAGAGAGAGAAAAATAAAAAGAAAGTAAAAGCGAAGAATGAGAAGAAGAAGGCGGAGTCCCCACTTTACTATTAATTCATTCTGCAGACACCAACTCCCCTTCTTCACTCCTCAGTCCTCACTATTCCTATAGTCCTAGTCAAGCTGCTGCTGCTTCTTCTACTTTGCTCATTTTCGTTTCTCTCTCTCCTCCGAATTTCGCCAAACCCTAGAAAATCTCCACAGCCTTTTTTCTTCCAAATTTCGGGTAATTTACTTCTACTTTCTCTCTGAATTTCATTTCTTATGTGAATTTTTGTTTCTTGATCTTTTATTTTGATGATGTTGAAATTTCCGATGTCATTTTGTTGATTTCTTCTGGTTTTTAGCTACTGTTGAATTGCTGTTTTGAGAGAGAGATATTATATAGCGAAAAAGTTAAAAGATGCTTGAATTATGATCAATTTTGGTAAAATTTGACGCTACTTTGGAAATCAGTTGGTGAAATTGTGTTGCGGAACGCTTTTAATTGATGATCGGAGGCGGAATTGCTGTCTATTTTACTCATGCACATGTTAATTGATGAACTTTAGTGTTTGCTGGAGTCGCAGTGATAGTTCCATTGTCGAATCGTTCAATTTATGAGTGAGCTCATAATTTTGCAACTCTTATACTATAATTAATGTTAGACTCGTCACTGTTGTATTATGCGGATTTTAGAAATTATAATGTTCAGAATTGGTGTACATTGATTGAAAAACAGCATTTCATTATGGGTTTTGCAATTTCGAGGAGGGGAAGAGTTCTGTTATTGTAAAAAATTTGACCTAAAATATCTAATGGATAAATCATAATTTAGATTTGAAGGTTTTGAGTTTTAGTTTACATTGATCAACTGATATTTTGATTTATTTCAGTGTGATGATTAAGTTTTTACTGTTTTTATATCGTTCGAAGAGAACCAAATAAGTATAGTTTGCTATGTTAAATATTCACTCACCTGTGTTTCCTTCTATCTTCTGTAATAAAGTGAGAAATCGGGGTGAATGATGAACAAAGAAAGTTTAGCATGGGAATTTTGGGTGAAGAAGTGGATGCTAGGGTGCAAATGAGATGTCTGATTCAGATACTCAGATGTAGGCTTAACATGGAATTTGACACAGAATTTCAGTATTGACTATTGACGAAAATTCTTGATCTTTGATTGAGCAAAAATGGGAGAAGTCAGCCTGAGTTGTTTAAGCATTAAGATTAGCTTAAGTTGAGTAGAGATGCTTGACAAGTTATTTAAAGTGGCAAAGTGCTTGTATCTCGAAAAGTGATGCGAGGATTTTTCTTGGTGCCCAACCCTGTTCCTCTCTCATAGTCCTGTTGTAATTGTTTAGGTGATTCCTATTTGGCTTGCTGTGTTGGTGCCTATCGGCATGTCACTGTGCATGTCTTTCTGAATCATGTTCCTCCGGCTTCTGCCAGACTGCCACCAGATATGGAAGACTTGACTGTTCTACATATAATTATTTAGTTAATGTAGAATGGACTTATGAACACCTGCCCTCTGTTGTTTAATCTACTGCTAGAAGGAATCAGGATTGGTGTTTATTGAGTTTATGTCATTATTTGATTGAATGATATGTTTCTTTCAATTTGTATATCTGTTTTTCATTTGCATTTATTCGTTTCAGATCTAGTCATAACATCTCGGCAGATCTCCCGCTTCCGTTATAGGAACACAGAATGCTGTCTGAGTTTATAGGTCATGTAAGTTTTTTTATGTCTAATGGTCTATTGTCTATAACTTTCACATTTCTTTTTCAGCTAACAACTTACTGTCTTTCTGTGGAAGCACTTTCTTGACGATATAGTTTTTTTAAGATAATGCAGATATATGGTGCTTATGTTGTCCGCTTGACGTGACATATGTTAACTGATGTCATGGATTTCGATCCAAGAGTTACATCCGATGGTGAGAGTTCAAATCTCTTCTAATCTTGTTATTATTGTGGTTCAGATGAACTAGTGGCATCTCTTACATATGCTATATTTCCTGCAGGATATGGATGGCACTGTAATTTTCACTTTGGCTATGGACATGGTAAATCATGTATCCTATATTCTGAACATGTTTGTTAGCTCTTTCTCTCTTTGTCTGTGTTGGCTCGTGGCAACCCCTCTCACAGTTGCAGCAGTTCAAATATGACTTTCCCATACTATGCTTTAAAAGTCCTTCAGCATATTTCCTAGCTTTCCCTTGACACTTCATGTGATAGTCTGATACATATATCAAGTCTAAACAGTATTGGAGTAAATTGAGTAACTGCTCCATATAGATAAAGACTAATAATCTTTCTTGTGAATATATTTGATATCTTCTGATTTACCTTCTTTCCTTCCCTTTCACCGAGTAAGTGTAATGATTCTGTTTTGGCTTATTGCTTACTGTAGATGTCATTGAAGATGCAAAAAATGAGAAATCTTGTGTGCAAGCGCTACAGTATCTGATAGCTAAAGCAGATGCTGAAATTCATGATCTTGAAGATGAATTGGCTATCCTTCAATGCCAACTGAAGTGGGCTGAGTCAGATGAACAGAGGAATCCCCATGAAGTCTGCTGTGCTACTTTCAAGCAGAAGATAGATTTACTGACTACATCAATTATGAATTTGAGAAATAGGAATTTCTTAACTGAGCATGACATGGACACAACAGTAGAAGTCCAACGGCCAGCTGAGAGAATCTATGATATTATTACTGCTTTGATTAAGAAGGATTTTGCAGCGCCTGGTGAACAGGTTGGAGTATATGTTGTCCCTTTTTTTGCAAGATTATTCCTTTTTAAGTGTTAATGTTTTTCTGATATCCACAAATCTCTTGCAGTTTTTATGGTTATGACCTTATATACCATTAGTTGATGACACTTTACTAGTAAGTTGGAAAGTCAAGTGCTTGGGGATTAAGTGAATGGCAATTGCCAATTAAGCACCAATGCAGTTACCTTAATGATAAAGCTAACTGAATGAAAAATAATTCAATTTAAGCAAACTATTGACCGACTTATGGAGCCCATAGGCAACCTAACTCCAGCTGTTTGGATGGCATTTTATGTAGATGCTGATCTCTCTCTTTCAGACAATACTTAGGTCTATGACTCTCAATTCCCACCTTCAGGCAACACAAATTCTTACCATTTACAGAGTACTTTGCTCATCAAGCTAATACTTTGCCTTTTGGACTGAGGTAGATTCGTCTAACATCCTATTCGATGTTTCTACGTAAGAGGCATTGGTTTGGGTTGGTTGATAATCACCCTCCCTTGTTTTGTGCACTTGCTTGTCCATTAAGTAAGTAGTTAGTCTTACCCACATGGAACGCCACTTTTTCTCTATGCCTTAATTGGTTTAAAAGTACACTAACCTGCTCTTCTTTTTTGCAATGCAGGTGGAAGACTTGTCTAATGAAATGAACTTGCTTGTCAATTCTGGCTCAGTGGGCACTGAGCTAAGACAAAGAGAAATGACTTCAGAATCAAGTGCAGAGTCCAAAGAGCTATTGAGAGACTTTGGAAGACAGTTCAAGGTGCTTAAACTTTCTCTATATCTACGTCATGTGATACAGTTATCACTCTTTTGCACTTATGTGGTCTTTGTTTTAGACTGTGTGTTGCGATGTTTGGTTCTTTCTGTTGCAAGATTCTCATGGTTCAAATTATTTGAATCAGATGCTGCTGTCTGCATGATTCATTTTTTTTCCCTTTGTTTCCTTTGGGTGAACAGCCTGCGGACACTGTTTCTGAAGAATCTTGCTCGGACACTGCCAAATATGTGACAAGGGACTCAATTGAAGGCAGAGAATTGGGCAAGACTGATGTTCAAGTGACTGGAAAAATTGATGCTTATGAGTGTACATCTGAAGGAAAAACTGGATTCTTGACTTGTCTGCAGGTTAACTTTTCATTTTGCCTCTTACATGCATTATTTATCTGCATTTTTAAGGTCATAGGCCATTCTAAGTTTTAGTTAATGTGAACCTCAGGTTTGAGTTTATGATTGGTGACTTCATACTCTCCCACTTTCTGGTTTTTTTGTATGCTTGGGAGTCAAGCCTGATTGTTCACTTTCCTTCTATAATCTATATCTACATGTAAGACATGAATTTGTTACCCGAATCCAACTCAAGGCTAAAGCACAAACATGATTAGTTAAGAGAGACTGCACTTTTGTAATGGGACAGAGGTAATGCTGTTGAAAGTTTATCGTCTCTGGTGAATATCTACTGGACAAATTATATGATGCGCTGCAGTGAAAGACCTCATCAGACTGGGAAAAATTAGGGAGTTATGCCATATCCTTTTTCTTTTCCGAGAGGAAAAGATCTTTAGTGAGCTCTATGACCTTTTTATGAGTATCTTATCAATTGCAATGATTCAGGTTTCAACATCTTTACTTCTTTCCACAATTAGAGGGTTTATTATTCTGGTGTAACTAATATTTATGGTTTGTTGACTCAAGAATGCAGAACTGGCCAATCTTGACCACTCTTGACCAACGGTCTAACCCAATATTAAATTTTTAGAAGTAAGAAAAGGCGTCTTACCAAAAGAAAAGAAGTAAGAAAAGGTGCACAGATAATTTGCTATTTAACTAGTGACTTGGTTTGATTTTCTGATTACAAGATAAATCTGCTTGAATATCTGTTTCATTGTGTTTGCATTCTTTCACTATTACAATAAGGAAATTGAAAATTTAATGCTTTGCAGCATGGAGAAAGTGAGGAATGCATGACTGGTACAAAAAACAGTGGAAGCGACTCGTCATCTTTGTCTGCCAAGACAGAAGTGGTTGTAAAGGTTGAAGAAAATGATAATGATATGAGCATTCAACATGTTGCTGATGATTTCCTTTGCAAGACGCAAGATCAGGAGAGTGGAGATCTAGTTAAGGATCATCAAGAAGTAAAAGAATATCAATTCCGAACTATTGACGATATTCACATCAAATATGGCAGAAAAAAATCCAGTTTGAGTTCTACTCTAAAACCACAAGGGCAGAAAGTACAGAGGAAAAATCTCACCGGTGGCAGACAAATCAACCGAAAGATGCTAAAGCCACAAGGAAAGATTGGAAAGAGGCAATTCCCTTCAAATGCGGATAAGTCTAGCAGATCGGATACACCTATTTCTGTGATAGAGGACGGAGTTTGTCCCCTTCCAGACAAAATTTGGCCTAGAAAACTAGGAGACACTGCTGATGGACATCCACCTCGACTCTCAGGAAGCAAGAAACGAGAACTTCAAGAAGCCAGCATAGGGAATGCTAATATTTATTCCAAAGAACTGAGTGGTTCAAAGGAAGATGATGTTCGTGCAATGGGTAGTTTGGCTTCAAAGTCACGGAATGAACTGGTGATGTGTCTGGAATCACCCCTCACTGAAGAGGGAATAGATTCGGTTCATGATTCTAGTCCTACAAATCTGCATATTGCTGAGAGTAAGAGTACTATCGTGGAGAAAATAGAAACAAAAGAGTCGCCTGCCTATGATTTTGAAAGTTTGAGACTAAAGCTTTCTGAAGATCCCCAATGCTTGAACAAGCTGAAAGTGCCAGAAATAAAAGAAATTCTAAAGCACAAGAAGGTGCCAAAACTTTCTAAACTCAAGAAAGACAAGATGATCGAGGAACTAACCAAGCTACTAAAGGAGACGTAGAATTTACAAGCAAGGAATGTACAGAATCCATTATTACTTTTTCTAACCCGTCTTTTTGTCTCTGCAGTGTTTTGCTCATTTTGACTGGGCTTTGCTGCGGGATTATTTTTCAAGTCCCGATGAGAAAGTTGACTTTAGGTATACGTTGAAGAAGATATACATCATACAGGGTTTACAGTGCAGATTGTTGCTAGGGCAGAAATATGTAGGGGTTTCTGATGCTGCCGTTTTGTTTTACTGTCTACCTCATTCTATGATGACACTGATGATTTATGTACAGCATGAAAATGAAAATGAAAATGAAACTGAGTATATATGCAGCCAATCGAAGGATGCTAGGAGACAGATTTTTTTGGTCGTCACTAAACATTGTGAGCAACTGAGCATGATCCTGAATCGATATTATGTGCTGCAAGTTGAAGAATGTTGCAATTAAACAAGGTTTCTTGATCTTTCTGACTTTGTCAAGTTCACTGTCCATCTTTAAATTGACAGCTTTTCAACTTGCATATTTTTGAAGAATTTCTTCCTTAAATTTTAAACATTAGTGAGTACCACCTAAAGTAGTAACGTATGGTAATAAAAATTTCTGAAGAAAAAGAGGTAAATTTTTTTTTTTTTTTTTGACATCGAAAAAATGTACATTGATTAAATAACAAAGTACAACCTATTACTAATACAACCACACATAAAACAAAGGAAAACCGAAAGGAGCTTTATGAGCTCTTGCTTGCCCTAAAAAGCAAAAATAAGCAAAACCGATAAAGAGTCGCCTATTAAGCGCGCCGCTGGTCGATGAATGTGCTGATGGAGTCACAACTCTGATGGCTGATGGATGTAGTAGGCGAAGCAGATGTCGATCACGATCCGGACAACGAACAACCAAAGGCAAGATTCGCATCTCGCCGCATGAGCAATCCCAACGAACTTCTGACGTGTGGGATTCTTGGCTCACGATCTGTAGAAGAGTCACGATCCTAGGTGACTCATGACTCTCTATCGAGAGTATTTCATGTTTCTCCGAAAAGTAGGAGAAACGGGGCGTGCTGAAATCCACCAGATGAAACTGGGGTGCCGCCTGTAGATTTGAATTTTTGAAGGCAAAGACCATTAAGATCATTGCCCAGCTAAAAGGAGAGCTAAACATGGGGAGCTCTCGAACACACCTCTGGTTTATGAAACCGAAAAACACAAAGTCCAACCATGAATAACGAACATCGCCTCGACCAAACGCACACTTCTCATCCATTTGATGCACCTGTTCCTTCAACAAACATATCAAAGAAACTACAAATTCTACTACTACAACCTTACACCACCATCCCTCAACTAACTGGCCAACATTTTTTAAAAGCCAGAACCAACAACAAACGTTAACCTTAGCAACTCGGACGAACCAACTTACACCAACTATGGGATGACTAACCACACATACTGTGAAAAAACCTACCAAACTTATAACTAGCATAGCTAGGGGGAAAGGGGAAAGGGAAGCCCAACGACTGGGGGGAAGGGAAGGGGATGCCCGGGAAATAAAACTAACCAACAACGGGGGATGGAGAGTCGATCAAGACTCGAACTGGGAGTGGGGGTAGGCTGCGACTAAACAACTCGAACATGGGAGGGGAAAGGGGAGGGGAAGCCCGACGAATAAAAACAGGGGAGGGGGAGGGGAGGCCCGACGAAGGAACAGGGAAGGGGGAAGGGGTACCTGACTGATGCGACTAGGGATGGGGGAGGTGGAAGACCTGAAACTTCGGCGACGTGATGCTTGACAAGCAGCGACTCACCGGAACCTGCGACCAAAGAAAACACCTAGAACTAAAACAAAACCAACGACGGAGCTAGGGGAGGGAACGAAGAAACGCGAACGAAGGGAACACCTAAAACTGGAGCAAAACGCGGCGGGGGAACAACTACTGGGAGGGGGAAGAAGAGACTACGCACGTACAGGAAGGGGGAAGGGAAGACTGCCGCACCAACGGAGGAGAGAGACTCGAAGACTAACACCAACAAAGGATCGAATCGGCAACAATAAAAGGGGAAGGGGGAGGGCCCGACGGCGGCCGTGAGGGCGCGGGCCACTCAGGCGGCTGTCGGGCCCTTAGGTTTGCGGCGTTGAAGAGTGTTTTTGCCTAGGGTTTCGCTCTAGGTTTTGCTTAGAGAGAGACGGCGTTTTTGTGGCTTCTTGTTGATGAAAAAGAGGTAATTGGAACAATGGCATTGTCATGATCATCATCATGAATATCGATATGAGAATGTCCTTACAATACTACTTAAAAATTCGTTATTGTTGTGACATGTTCAAAAACGCTTGGTTTGCAATCAATAATTAACGATCCTTCCTTGTGGTAGGATATTCAATCATAATTTGAAAGAATAGATCATGGTTCACTTACATCAATGCAACAATTTTAGCTAACTATATGGGGGTTGTCCAAGTTCCATACCAATCCATTAGACCCTTCGAAACCGTCATGGTCAACCTGCCAATGTGTCATGCGCATATCCGGAAAAAGCATGATACAGGTATTCTGGGAAAATCGGTCCCATTTATGCGCCTTCTCAGTATTCTTTGTACATGTCATGTATAATGGGCTTGGGCATGATCCATTTACGCCACATATGGACTATAAGCCTAAAGATAAGTAATGAATAAGAGATAAAAATTAATTGAGCAAATAGGAGACGTGTCCTATCATTATTAGGATTTCTCAGCAGTATAAATACCCATTATCTGAGTAATTAAGGTACGTTCACAATCATAATCATACAGTATTTGAGAGCTCCCAGCTTTTTCTTTACTGACTTAGGCATTGGAGGGGCATTCCTCAAATCAACTTCTTCGGCTTGCCGACGTGGAGTTACCAGTCACCCTTATAAGTTATTCCATGCTGGAACACTAACACTATACTATCATATTTTCAGAGAATGGTAGAGATGGTAAACGTATACTATTAGATAAAGGACTTAGAATGCACCCTTCATGAACAAGTTCTTGAAAAATTTCAGCATACATCGAAATGCTTAGGAGTTTTTAGACCAACTAAAATGGAAATTCTGGACAGTTCTGGGATGAGAGTTGATTCTTGTCTTGAAGAAGAGTGGATTATGGTTCAACTTTAATTACCTTAACTTCATCAGAGCTAGATTGACTTCAGCACGATTTTTGATAGATATAATAACTACATTTAACTTCATATAACTAATCCGTCGGAAAAAAAAAAGGAACTTCATATATTTAATCTTTTGACAAATATTTTACTAGTAGGGAGATTTTATGTGCACAAACTCTGAGTAATTTGCCGCCTTGGACTGGCTGTAGAGTGTTCAAATAAAAAAAATTGCACAAACCCTTCTAAGTTCTAACAATTTTATCCCCATGGACCATGGATCATCTGCAACAATGTTAAGCCTGGCTTTTGTGCAACATATTATTGCCAAAGGCGGTGGTTTACTCTTACCATTTTCTTAACACCTCAAGAGTGCAACATCAGCATACTCTAAAAAAAGCATCCCAATATTTTTATTAAGTTTCAACTTCTACACTCAAAGATGTCCTTGAATTATACAGTGAGCATCCATCCAAAATGTCGTAAATCTCGGAATTGTCACAATGCAGCCTAAATTCAAGTTCTCTTCCCTGCTCTTTTTTCTACACAAGTCTTAGATTTTCACACTAAGTCAATCCAGTTCTAGAGATCCAATGGGCTTCAAAGTTTGTATACACTGAGGTAACTTGAGGTTGTTCTTTGTCAAATCCTGACTCGATCTGCAAAACAAAAGCCATGAGAATTGCGTCAAGGCAGCTCTTTCATGTAAACCATTTCGCTTTAGAATGAAATGTATGTGCAATATCACAACCTCGACACAACTCAAAGGAAAACTCCTATAAAAAAGCATAGGTTAGCTTTACAAGTGAGTCACTAATAGCTAGACTTTGAGTCTATGGTACTTTAATCCACCAGTATAGGTCTTAAAAAGGCTTGGCTTTGTAAATGGGTCAACAGGCATGTCAATATCTTAACAAATTAACACTAGTTATGGCACAATATTCTATTGACCTACTCTATCTTCGTTCAGGATTTGTGCACATACTGAATTTCCAATGCAAGGTTACAGTAACATAGACATATGGGAACAAGAACTTTCTGGCAAATAAGCTGAGAGGCTTGTATCCGTTCTTTTTCTATTGCAACAATAGAGTTTTCACGCTTGCCAATGCACAACTTTAACTATTAATATCTTTAATTACTTTTTTGTAAAAATTATACAAATTTAATATTTTGAAAGTATAAATCGAGACGAATTTAACAAGATCCCACATAACTATATTTTTCCTTATGTAAAAATCACAAGATATAGTGAAAGGGTGGTGAGTGAATAGTGTAAAAATCTCATTGTTGCAATAGAAAAAGAACGGAGGAAGTATAACTGATGCAAGTTCATAGATGAATTGACAAAGAAAAGCATACTCTATACATCCAATAAAGTAACCACACCTTATAATCCTTTTGATTCATTGCCAAAAAAACCATAAATACAGCAGGGAAGGCCTGAACCAATGACAATGGGTTGTAGGCTTAGAAATTAGAACCGAAATTGGAAGGTAGCAACAAATCAACTAACATAAATGACTTTTTTTGAGTTCCAAATGCCAGCTACCATTTGGAAAAGCATACGGCATTCACATTTGACGAAGTTACTTCATCGCTCGTTCCCAAAACCCAACAGCCAGAATCAGTTCAAATGCAGACACTTGAAATAATCCTGATTTGCAAATTTAAAACCAGTGGCAACACTGCTATTAATGCAATAATCAACAGGGCATTATTACACTTAATAAAGCTCCTATTTATACCTGCATTTAAGCTATAATCACCACTACATCCAGTTCTCGTTATTGGTTTAAGGGTAGTCCAACATGTATGCAGTCTTACTCCATTTCATAAAGATAAGTGAATTGGGTGTATCTGAATGTGACTGATGTTTATTCAAGCACCAATTTTGAATTTTAGCACACAAGACACAAGAAGAATACATTCTAGCATGTCGTTGGAAGAAAAAGTTTGAGGGAGAACGTAGTACTAGTATCTCTATGCTATCCTTCAAAAACTGGACTCGGCCGATCCTAATTTGAAGAAGTTCAAGTCAAAAACAAAAAGGCTACTTAATGCAGCTATCTTGTCTTCTATTTATCCTCCCTCCGTCAAAAAAAAAAAAAAAAAAAAAAAAAGACAATCCCTTTGTTTCATACTTCTATGGACAAGGCAAAAGGATATACTGGTACTTATCATACTTTAGATACATTTTGAGCACCATGTTTAAATTGAACTTCATGATGTCGCATCTTTTTTTAATTTTATTTTTGAAATTATCATTTCTGCAAGATAATGAATATCTAGAATACTCATGAAAACCATCATGACTCATGACGCATATATTAGTAGCCAACCAACCTATTTGGCAGTCAATTGCTCCAACTTGAGATCAACCTCTTTGAGTGAACGAACAAGGTGACTCATGCGGTAGTCCTTCTTATTGTTCTCAACAGTGAGCTTTGCAACCTGCATAAAACCATCAATGTGAATATAAAAACATCCTTGAGTTCTTTTCATAAATTGATAGCCATAGAAAATGTCAAATATAATTCTAAGAAGTAAGGACCTTCTCTCGCTCAGCAGCTAGCTCTGCAGTCACTTCTTTTAACTTCAACTCCAACTCTTTCACCTTCGTTGAGCATTCCTCATTACCAGATCCAGCCTCAGAAATTCCTGTTTATATGGGTTTTTATTTGAAAAATAAATTAAAATTTACTGCAAAGCAGTCTATTAGAAAGTACCAGGATTAGTTCAAGCATTAAGCTCATACCCTTCTTACTCGAAATCACAGTCTCAAGTTTTGACAGGCGATCCTTTGAAACCCAAAAACACAATATTAGAAAATCTATTTATTCGATTTAGGAAAATAGGCACTGCTAAATATTGTTAGTAAGTTAGGGTTGGAATCAAAGTTGCCCATTTCATAACTAATACAGACATTTTTGTTCATATTGTTGTATAGTGATTCACAAATATTTATAGTTTATGAAAACATAATATCAGCGTCTAGATATAGCTACTAGATTAGGGTGATACTGAGATTTCCATATACTTCCTCCGTTTTAAATTACTCGCTACACTTTCCATATAGGGAAGTTTCATATTACTTGCTACACTTCCTTTTTGGGCAATAAACTCTCTCTATCTCTCTCCTCTCACATGGGTCTCTTTTCTTTTTACTCTCTACCTCTCTCTTCTCCAAAAATTGCCTAGGAGTTCGTAAACTGAGAAGTGTAGCAAGTAAAATGAAACGGAGGAAGTACAACATTGACATTCAATATACAATATTGACATTCAATATACTACATTTACACCATGATATACGAACATTTGTAATTTCTCAAACATGTAGTAATTATGCTTGTTTTAGATGGAAGAAATTTTTTAAAAATTTTTATCATCACATCATACCTACAAAAAGTAGGTACTCAAACACTAATCAAATACTCCTTCCGTTTTCAAATACTTGCTTCACTTTGACTTGCACACTTGTCAATGCACAACTTTGACCATTAATTCATCTAATTATTAATTACTAATATGGTCAAAGTAAAGTCTGCAAATAGTGTAAAAGTCAAAATGGAGCATCAATAGAGACAATATCAAATCGGAGCACGAGTTCCAACATTCTAAGCAAGAATGAATGAATTTCAGCAAATTCCAGAAACCATTTACAAGAAGTGAAAAATGAGGGAATTCATTCAACAATCATTTAGAACAATGGACGATAGTAAGAAATTCTAGAGCCATATATAGCAATCCCTTTACTAATTAATATAAATAAGAATGGACTAACAAAATGTGGAGACAAGACAAAAGAAAAGTAGAAGAAAACCTCGGCTTCAGAAGCTCTGTTGTAGAAAGGTTTAAGAAGATCTTTGAGACCTTCATTTGGAATTGCACAATTCGCCATTGTTGTATCTCACTGAAACCCTAGATTACTGGGTTTGGTTCTTCTTTACTAGTGCTGGTTTTAACTTCTTTTTTCCAAAGTATTTCTCTATTGTATATAGTATTACTGTTGTGGAACTTGATCGATTTGAATGCCGCACGTTGTTTGGGCAACTGTGCCGATTCGAAACCTATACAAATGTTTGGGAAATGCCTAGTTCAAAGTACTTATGAATGGTCTTGCTTTAGATCCTGTCATTTTGGACTTATTTTCAATTTAGTTTAGTGTAGTTTAGTTTTTTTATTATTATTATTATAATTATTATTAATAATTACTTCCTCCGTTCCATAATAAGTGAAACATAGGGATTGGGCACAAGATTTAATAAACATCACTTTCAAAAGCCAAAAAATCATAATATACCATTTTCATTATCAAAAGGAGGGGAGAGAAAAACAAACCACACAAGTTTGTGATGTATACTCTTGTCATTTTGTCACTTTCTTTTTTTCCATTTAAGGTATATTTCACTTATTTCGAAATGTTTTAAAGTGGTAAGTGTTTCACTTAGAGCATGTACAATGGTACATGACTCTCCACTCTCTTTCATCTATTATCTCTTCAAGCTACTCTCAAGAACTATGTCTAAAAACACTCAACAACAATAAAACTCTTTAAAGAGCTCTCCGTTCAACTTTTCACTATTTGGTGGTCCCCATCTCAATAAATAAATAACATTTTATATTATGATCGAATTTATATAAATAAAGTTATTCATGTAAATTAAATATAATTACAAAAAAAAAAATCTTTTTTCATAATTTATGCAATGTAGATTTTTTTTTAAAAACAATCTTTTCATTTTTTTCCTAAACACTTAAAAAAATTAAAGATTGATGGACTATGAAAAAGATAGTAATATATCCAATATTAGGCTCATTTTATAGATAAAGAAAAATTATAGTTGTTGGGATAGTAATTATTACCATTTTTTTAATATTTATAAAAAAAGATCATTAAATGGTTGCAAGAAGAAAAGAAAATTTAAGTAATTGCAATAGTATGTGGGTCCCACACTTTGGAGAGCTATCTCTCCACCAACCCAAATTGTATCTCCCCAAAGAGCCACTTTGCAAAGTGTCTCCATGGAGAGACACCCAAGACACACCCAAGAGCCCCATTGTTGGGTAAGAGGGGGCTCTCCGCTTCTCTCTCCTTGGAGAGCTAGTTGGAGAACTAGTTGGAGAGCTCCATTGTACATGCTCTTATTATGGAACAGGGGAAGTATTATAATACTCCCTCCGTTTCATTTTAATTTACTCATTTCACTTTGGGGGAGAACCAAGGAGAAAGTGTAAAAGTATGAGAGATAAACTGAAAATGTGGAGAGAGAAACTGAAAAGTGAGAGAGATAAATTAAAAAGTTGGTTAAAATATTAAAAAGTAGATGACATGGGTGGAAAAAGAGGAGAAAGTAGCTGTGACATGTTATCAAAAATAGAAAAAGCAACAGTGTGTAGATTAAAAAGAAACATACCAAAAAGGAAAGTGTGTAGATTAAAAAGAAACGGAGGGAGTAATAATTGTTATTATTAATATTATTATTATTACTATTAATTATTAATTATTATTATTAATATTATTATTATTATTATAATTATTATTAATATTATTATAATTATAATTATTAATTATTATTATTATTATTATTATTATTATTATTAATTATTATTATTATTATAAATATTATTATTAATATAATACGAATAATAATTATTATTATTATAAATATTATTATTAATATAATAATAATAATTATTAATATAATAATAATAATTACTATTATTCTTATTATTATTAGTATTATTATTATTATTTGTTATTAATTATAATAATAATAATAATAAATATTATTATTATAATAACAATAATACTAATATTATTATTATTATTTATTATTATTATTATCATCATTATTATTTCAATTGAGTTCAGTTCAGTCCAAAAGAACGAGGCCTTAGTGGTAAAGTATGGAAAGAGCGCTTTGAGGTTGAGGTGGTGGAGTATTGGCATCGCTTCCCACCTCATATCCCTGAGGTCTAGGGATCAAACCTCATGGGACTCATTTGAGGATTTCCCCTTACCCCCCCTCAAGTGAGTCCCCTTTATCTTACCTTTAAAAAAAAGTATCGTATACTTCTTGCGTTTTTTAATAATCGCACGGGGTTGCACATTATTTTTAGAGACAAAAGAGAGATAGAAAGAAATAAAAAAAAAGAGACTCATGTGATAAGATCATAAGGACAGAGATAGAGAGAAAACAAAGTCAAATTTTGTATATCACAATTAATATGAAACTTCTAAATAAGGAAAATGTTGCAATAATAAAAGGACGGAGGAAGTAATTTATAAATGTCGCTTATTAAATCACAGATATTGCATAACTAATCGATAATATTGAAGCTTAAGTTTTACGGTTTTTTCATCATATACCCCTGACAAGAAATTTTTTGCACCATATACCCTTTCAAGTTTCCAAATTCACCATTGATAAGTCATTTTTATATATAGTTTTTAGGTGCATTTAGGTTGCATTTTAGAGCATTTAGATTCATATTTAGGTTCATTATTGCATTATATTCTTAAGTTATGTTATTCTACTCCTATTTGGTATGTTTTCTTGTTTTTGATGAATTTCAGGTATTGAGAACGTATATGGAGTATGATTAGCTAAACTTGAGGATTAGGAGCACTTGGAAGGAAGCTACAATGCATAAGGATATGTTTTGTCTTCTACTTGTCCAACAAGTAAGCTGTAGGCTGAGCTTTCTTGTCTAGCAAGTAAAAGAGTATCCCTTAGATGTTCTTCAGTTGGAGACTTGTGCAACAATGCCTGAGTCAGCTTGGTCCTTGGCCTGTGCTTCGTTCCCGAACCTGCAAAAAGGGACCCACCTTGGAGGTTTGGGTGGTGGTTCCCCCTCCGAAGCTTAAGTCAGATATCAGGAGTTGTAAGAGAAAGTAGAGATAAAGAGAGAAAGTGAGAGAGAATTTTTTCAGAGTAACTTTGCACTGTTTGCATTGAATGCCCTTTCTCCTGATTTCTGGGGTATTTATAGTGATAGCAAGATGACAGCTATCCTTAAAATCTGCCCTACCATAGTGGCCTCTGATTGGCTGAGGAATCAGATCATGACACGTGGCAGGCCATGATTTGTGAGGGTTTATCAACCACTCTCCTGCAGCCACCTCACAGGGCTGGGCTCTGACTTTCTTTTTGGCCAGAACAGCAGCCTTTTAACCCAACTGAGCATAACCCAAAGATTAAATCTTCCTTCTCTATTCACTAGGGGAGGACACGTGTACGGCTCTGATGAGCTCAAGTGTCTTCAAAAGAACCGTAGATGTTAGGCTACAACATTTGCCCCTGAAAGGGTTTTTACTGTCGGCCCATCTGATGGTTAAGGCCCTTTTACTCAAGGTAGCTTCACTTGGCCCATCTGACGGTTAAGGCTTTTTTTTTTTTTACCCAAGGTAGTTTTATTTGAAATGAAGGAAATGACGCGCCTTTTCCTGGGTTCTACCGCTTATATCCGACCGTTGTACCCTTTCTTCGGTCATTCTTGACCGGCCTCGCAGGTTTCTTACCCCTTTATAAATAACCTTGGTGTGAGAACATTTAATCATTTCACACTTCGAACGAATTTTCCTAGAGAGAGAAGCTCTGCAAATTTTCTAGAGAGAGAGAGAGAGATCGTCCAGCCTCAACTTTCTTCACCGAATCGTCCAGGCGCTTTAGCAGGTATCTTTTCTTTGTTCTTTTCTTTCTTCTTTATTCTTTATTTTTTCTTAGAAAATCAATAAAATGGAATCTTCTTCGTCAAATAATCCTAGCCGACCAAGAGCTCGTCTTGACCCTAGAACCGATACTTCTTCTTCGGCACATTCTAGAGTTGGGCCTCTTCTGGCCGAGTATATATTTTTTTGTGGTTTTGGCCGAGAAAGTCAGACGACCCAGTCTTTACCTGTGCAGGGTAATCTGGCGCGCGTCAAGCAAACGGCCCGTCTAAGACGAAAGATAATAATTCCGTCAAATAACTCAGATATGGAGGAATCTACTGGACGAGTGCCAGATAAGGCAAGAGAGGTCCAAAGTGCTGAGCCTTTGGGCAGGCCTCCTTCCTCTGACCATAATTTAGAAGCCTCTGAAATAAAGCCTGAGGCCAGTTCTTCTGGCAGGGACGTCGATATGGAGGAGACCGGCGAAGGTAATAACAGCAGCGAATCTGATGCTGCCGATGAATCAGACGAGGCCTCCACTACCTCGTCGGATATTAGAAGACGTTTAGGTCCCCTTTCTGACCCCGGCTTCATTTTGGTCAACCGTAAATGGTTAGAGAAAATAGGACCAGACCCTAATTACTTATCGTCCTACATGCCCATGTCGGGCTTCTCCTTTGTCATCCCAAATAAGGACGCGGCGATACTGAGCGCTCCCAAGAACCACTTCGCCGTCTACAAGCTGGCCCTGGACGCGGGATTGAGGTTCCCTCTGCACGAATTCATTGAACAAGTGCTGCAATACTACCACATCGGCCATAATCAGCTAGCTCCAAACGCTCGGCACAACGTCCTGACGTTCATTGGCGTCTGTGAGCTGCGCGGCCTAGCTCTTTCCCTTCAAGCCTTTACTCATATCCATTATGCGGCTAAGGTACCTGGGGAAGTGGACGGGGCATGGCTCAGCATCTGCAACCGTCCAGGCTTCATGACTGCTTGGGGAAAGCCGTCAAAGATGCACGAATGGAAGGCTGACTTCATCTTCTTACGGGCGGCCAACGACTACGCCACGGAGAGCTATAGATATTATAATCGACCCGTCACGAATACTGGGCGGAAGCAGTCTTGGCTGGAGTTGGAGGACAGCTTTGACGAAGAGGTGGTGGAGTACTTCAGAATAAAGGAGTACTTCAGGCCCGGCCAACGATCTTTTAAGGGACCAACTAACTGGATACCCTTTAAAGAAATGTTTTACCAGGATGACTTCTTGGTCGCCGCCGGCTTGCGGTTGGCCGAAGATAGAGGTATACATTCATATTCTCCAAGTAAAACCTCTTCGTCCATAGCACATCGGACTAACCGTTTTTCATCTCTCTTTTGCAGACTCGGCCAGAAATCGTCTCAAGGCTTCATGGACGGGTGAAATAAGTATGTCTAAATTTACAGACAACTTATGGAAAGAATACGCCAAGAGCAGCGCCGAAAAAAGGGCTGAAACACTGGTAACATGATTTTTTTTTTTTTTGGACGAGGATCATTCTTACTCGTTAAGTATTCACACACCCATTGGAAGAGAATTACCCGAAGAAGGAGAACGTCCAAGCATGGACGTCCGTCTTCGTTGGGCTATTCTCGTCTGTGGCACTGATTTTCTCTAGACAAGAATCACCTGAAGAAGGAAGGCGTCTGGGCTTGGACGGCCACCTCCTTCGGTTCATTCTCGTCTGAGATGCTGAATAGTTTTGGACGAGTACCATTGGGACTCGTCCAAGTCGCTGTTCCTTTTCTTGGACGAGGATAACCTGAAGAAGGAAAGCGTCCATTCTTGGATGACCACCTTCTTTGGGCCTTTCTCGTCTGAGATTTAGAATACCATTGGACGAGTACCATTTGGACTCGTCCAAGGCGTTGTTCCCTTTATTTTGGACGAGAATAACCTGAAGAAGGAAAGCGTCCATGCTTGGACGGGCACCTTCTTTGGGTCATTCTCGTCTGAGGTTTTGAATACCTTTGGACGAGTACCATTTGGACTCGTCCAAATCGTTATCCCTTTTCTTGGACGAGGATATCCTGAAGAAGGGAAACGTCCATGCTTGGACGGCCACCTTCTCTGGGCCATTCTCGTCTGAATTACTTTAAGTTCTGAAACTGAACGAAGGTTTGATTTCCTGTCCCTGGACGAGAGTCATTTTAGTCTGTCTTACTTTGGGACGGCTTCCTTCTTTGCATTAACTTCGTCTGAAGCTTTGCAATTTGTTTTAGATTTTGCTCTTTGGACGTCCATCATTTTGATCATCTTTTGCAGAAAAATGCTCCTACCAAAAAACTTCCACCAGGGAAGTCGTCTTCATCCAAAAGGAGGCCTACAGCGGCTGCGGACCATCCTCCGGCAAAAAAGCCTAAGGGCTTTACAAGAAAGACGACGGAGAAGGCTACTCCAAGTGGAGTTGGAGAAAAAACCATGCCTCCCCCTAAAGATAAGGTTCTTAAAGAGGAGCCTTCTGCTGCCGTTCCGGCCGAGGGGGAGAAGAGTTCTGACCCCACAGGTCAGTTGGACGCTTTGCCTTCTGACTTAGCTGAAGTCAGGCCAAAGTCAGCCTTGGCTTTGGTTGCTCCGGTGCAGGAGACAGCGGCTGAGAACTACCCGGGCATCAGCAGCTCGGTGGCCAAGCTGGTGCCACAGATGCCGCTAGCTATTAGGATGGCATCTATCTCGTCTGGTGAGTCGTATTATCCGAATATAGTTAGGACGATGGGGGTCGGCGGACGGTCCATGAGTCCGTCCAATAGACAAGCCATCGTCTTTCCCATCAAGATAACTGACTCTCCCCCTCTTTCAGATAAGGGCAAAGGCCGTGCTATACCCGCAGCTCCTCCTACCATAGACTCGGACGAGGAGTCTTCTCCTGCTTTCGCCAAAATGTCAAAGGCTGAAAAAGATCGACTTAAGCAGGAGCCCTTCAAGTGTTACCCTGAATCATATATCAAAGGATTAAGGGGAGCATCGGCCGGGCATGTAGGCTACATGTCTCAACTTGCTGCTGAGGTATAACTTAATGCCGCTTGGGCTTATTGTAACAACTTTTTCCTTTTTGTAACTCGTCTAATGACTTGTTTGGTTTTTATTGTAACAGCTTTTTGCTCGCAATATGCTTACTGAAGAATGGGCGAGGGAGTTGAGAAAAGAGAATAAGCAGCTCGTCCACCTGGCGACAACGGCAGGCGACAAGGCCATCCATGACATTGAGATGGCTAATACCCTTCATCGTCAATCTCTGGAGGCTTTGGAGAAGAGATCAGCTCTCCTTGAATCAGGAAACAAGAATTATCTTGTTACCATCAACGATCTGTACAAGGAGCTAGACCGTCTGAAGATGATTATTAATGCTGTCTCTACTGATCTGAAGGGTGAGAGAGATGTTGCTCTTCTTGCCGCCGTTCAACTGAGGAGGGAGAACGTTCTCCTAAGAGCGAAGATTGCCCGTCTGGAAAGGGAGGCGGCCAAGGCCTTTGACGATGCCAATGAAGGATTGGCTCAAGTCATCGAAACGTCTAAGGACTGGGCCGTTAAGGCCTTTGAGATGCTGGCTGAGGCTGCTGAGGTCCCCAGCTTCGTTCTTCGTCTGGAGTATCAACAGAGTGTCCATCGTGCGATGGTATGTGCCGAGGAACCTCCGGAGTTTTTGAACTCCGACGACGAGGCTGCAGCTGAGGAGGAGAACGCTGAAGACGACCAAGAAACTCGTGCTGAAGATGATGCCTAGTTTTAGGTTTATTTTTCTAAGTTTCTTGGCTTGTATGCCATTGTAGCCTCAACTCTTCAGTCTTAAGTTGTAAATCTTTTACCATTTATATATATGAAAGACTTTTTGCCAATTGCTTGTCTTTTCCCTTTTTTTTTTTTTTTTGACCAAGTATCAAATGAGCCTCGTCATGAATTCTAGACGACCCGTACAGATGTTGGCCTTTAGACGACCTGTACCTGAATAACATCCTTGCCTTTAGACGATCATAAGTCTATTCAAAATGCATCCAAGTACAAGAAAAGACTCGTCCTAAATTCTGGACGGTTTACATAGTTCAGATAGAGTAATCCTGTCCACCCTGATCTTTGCCCTTGGACAATTGAGGGTCCGTGGACGATTTGCAAAACACATCCTGGAGAAATTGCCATCCTTGTTCTTGGACCATTGTGAATCTTTCGAAAAAGTATCCAAGTACTTAGTGACATTCGTCTTAAAACTTTGGATGGTTTGCAAAAATAGATATAGTTAAAAATTGCCATCCTTGTCCTTGGACGATTGTGAATCTTTCGAATAAGTATTTCAAGTACTTAGTGACATTCGTCCTGGAACTTTAGATGGTCTTCACATTCAGACGAGTCTTGCTTCAAGGGGGAAAGCGGCCTACTCATATGGCTTTGTGGACTAGCCACGGTTTAGCCATTTTCTTCGAGTTGGTAATACTTGTCCTGCAGTATTTATTGCTTGGTTCATCCTGGTTTTCTGGACGACCTTCCCTCTTTTAGCTCATCCTACAGGCTTGTCTTATCCCCCCCTTCTTGGGCTAGGCTCAACCATATATAGTGGACAAGCCATAGTCCAAGAAGGAGAGCTGCCAACATTGGCCAAGCCTGCAGAAAGCTCTAAGGACGAGCTCTAGATACATGGTATGACCATGTCTTAGCCGCCTTCCTTAAGGGAACAACACTCGTCCGAAAGTAGTGATCCCTTACTAGGGTCTTTACTACTTAGCTGTCCATGTAGGTGAAAGTAAGTATCCTTTACTAAGGACTTATTTCTGGTCAGCCTTCTCTTAGAGACCTTGACGTTTCCCTTACTAGAGATTTTGTCAATTTGATTGCCATTTATGTATTGTCAACCTTTAGGTTGTTATACTTTTGGCCGGTCTCCTCGAGGGAGTGATGTTCGGCATTGAAGTGAGTATTTATGACGCTTTATTGTTTTTGTTCCAGGTTATTGTCTCTTTTAGACTAGTAACTGATTTAATGCCCCAAAGAGAAGTAACTTGGTGGGAATAAACAAAGGCGATAAGGAAGTATGAATTGTATTATATGAATTTTGCTTGACTAAATGCCAAGATACATGTATACAATTCTTTTTTCTAGCATGTGCCGTGACACTTTGGACTTACTACAAACTACCAGCTAGATTCCTGACGATGAATTGAGTTAGACGTGGTACTTCTTCAGGTTATCTGAGTTCCAAGTGCGCTGTATAACTCGTCCATCCAGATCTTGGAGACGAAAGGTTCCACTGCGCACCTTTTGGATAATCAGATAAGGTCCTTCCCAATTTGGTGTTAGCTTCCCCATCTCTTTAGCTCGTCCAACCGCCTCCATCTTCCTTAGAACCAAATCCCCCACTTTGAGTGGTCGTCTAGCGACTCTCTTGTTAAAGTTCCAAGCCATTCGCAGCTTGTATAATTGCATTCTTAGCAAGGCATTGCCCCTGACTTCTGGTACTTGATCCAAAGCCGTACGCAATGCAGCCCAGTTGGCATCTTCTGTGTACAACATGGCTCGCAGGGTGGGTTCTTCGATTTCAATGGGCAAGACGGCTTCAGTGCCATAAACTAACATGAAGGGTGTCTCCCCTGTAGAATTTTTGACAGTTGTTCTGCTGGACCATAACACTAGCTGTAGTTCTTCAACCCAAAGTCCCTTGGCATTATCCAACTTTCTTTTGATTCCATTAAATAGAATCTTGTTGAAGGACTCCACTTGCCCATTGGCCTGTGGGTGGGCGATGGCAGCGAAGTGAGCCTTGATTTCTCGTTCTGCCAACCAATCTTTCAGTTTAGGTGTTTCAAACTGCGGGCTATTATCAAAGACGATGGACTGTGGCATGCCAAAACGAGTTATAATGTTTTTCCAAATAAAGCCCTTGACGTCGTTTGTTGTTATACCTCGCATGGCTTCAACCTCTATCCATTTGGTGAAGTAGTCTACAGGCACTATTACAAACTTCTTTTGCCCAGCGGCCACAGGGAAAGGTCCTAAAATATCCATGCCCCATTTGGCAAAAGGCAGAGGGAACAAGATAGGAGTTAGGTAGTTGGACGGCATCTGATGCAAATTTCCGTGCTTCTGACAACTGTCGCACTTTTTTGCATAGACGAGGGCATCTTCCTTTAGGGTAGGCCAGTAATATCCCGTCCTTAAAGCCTTTTCTCCCAATGCTCTTCCCCCAATGTGAGATGCACAAGCTCCTTCATGGAGTTCCTTCAGGACCTCTAAACCTTCTTCACTGGTGATGCACTTGAGGAGAGGACGATTGAATGACCTCTTGTAAAGAGTCCCATCCCATAACTCAAACCACTTATCTCTAGCCTTCACATACTTAGCCTCTACAGGGTCAGAAGGCAATCGTCCCGTCTTCTTGTATTCTATGATATGCTCCATCCAGACTGCTCCTCGGCTAAGAAACATAATTTTCTCTTGGTCAATGCTCTTTTTGGGTTTGACTTCCCAAAACACTGTTCTTGGCACATCACCTTCAGCCGAGCTGGCCAATTTAGAGAGAGCATCTGCTTGATGATTTTCTGACCTTGGCACTTGGTAGAGAACAAATCGTTTCAAAGGCTTAATCTCATCTTTGATCAGACGCATATATTTGCTTATCGATGCTTCTTTACATTCAAAATCCCCGTTGACTTGACTGACGACCAAGAGCGAGTCTGACTTGGCCTCAATTTCCAGGGCTCCTGCCGCTTTACACATTTTGATTCCAGCTAGAAGTGCTTCATATTCAGCTTCGTTATTGGACGCTTGGAATTGGAACCTTAGCGCATATTCAAACTTGTCTCGTTCTGGAGATTGGCAAATGATTCCTGCCCCACATCCATTGACAGTGGAAGACCCATCAACCATGAGCGTCCAATGCTTCCTTCCTTCAGCTGGATCGGATATTGGCTCTATGGTTGACCGAGTAAGTTCAACTATAAAATCTGCAAAGTCTTGCCCCTTAATGGCTTTCCTTGGTTCAAATGATATATCGAACATATTAAGCTCAACATCCCATTTTAGCATTCGTCCGGAAGCTTCCATCTTTTGCAGAACCTGCTTCAGAGGTTGGTCAGTATAGACGAGTATGTTGTGCGCCAAGAAATAGAGCCTTAACTTTCGGCTGGCCATGACGAGGGCCAATCCAAACTTCTCAACTGGAGTATACCTATTTTCCGCATCCTTGAGCACATGACTTACAAAGTATATGGGGACTTGGACGGCCTCTCTTTCAGCCAGTAGGACGGCACTCACAGCCTGAGTGGACACAGCCAGGTATACGAACAGTTTCTCCCCCTCAGCTGGGCTGACCAACCTAGGCAGCTGCCGAAGGTGATCTTTGACTTGCTGAAGGGCTTGCTCTGCTTCTGCTGTCCATTCAAACTTGGCCTTTTTCTTGATCGTGGCAAAGAAGTGATGGCATTTGTCACATGACTTGGACAAGAAATGTCCAAGGGCAGCCAAGCAACCCGTCAGTCGCTGGACTTCCTTTATCTTTGACGGGGATTTCATGTCTAAAATAGCTTGGATCTTTTCTGGGTTGGCTTCTATTCCCCTTTGATCTACCAAGAAGCCTAAGAACTTCCCAGACAAGACTCCAAATACACATTTGCCGGGATTCAATTTTAACTTGTATTTCCTGAGAGTCTCGAAAGTCTCTCTCAAATCACCAACATGACCTTCCTCTTGCTGACTCTTGACTATCATATCATCAATATAGGCCTCCATGTTTCTTCCCAACTGTGGCTAAAAGACGGTATTAATCAATCTTTGAAAAGTGGCCGGAGCATTGCGTAGGCCGAATGGCATCCTCAACCAGCCACACAATCCTTTCTCAGTAATGAAGGACGTTTTGTCCTGATCCTCTGACCACATGGGGATTTGATGAAAACCTGAATAGGCGTCCATGAAGCTTAGCAAAGCATGGCCGGCCGTGGAGTCTACCAGACGATCCAACTTAGGCAAAGGGAAATTGTCCTTAGGACAAACCTTGTTGAGATCAGTATAGTCCACACACATCCTCCAAGTGCCATTAGGCTTTGGCACCATGACCACATTTGCTATCCATTCTGGATAATAAGTTTCTCTGATGAACTTTGATTCCAACAACTTCTGAACTTCTTGGTCAACCGCCTGATTTCTGGCCGGTCCTAAATGTCTTTTCTTCTGACGGACAGGTTTTAAATTTGGATCAACATTCAGTCTGTGGACGGCTATTTCTGGATCAATTCCAAGCATTTCTTCAACACAATAAGCAAACACGTCTTGAAATTCTTTCAGCAAGCTGATTAGAAGACTTCTGAGTGAAGACCCAATCTTGAGGGTTCTTTCTGGACGAGCTTCATCCAACAATACCTCTTCAGGAGCTTCCACAGGCTCTGGACGTTCTAATGACAGTCCCATGATGGCCATCACTTCTTCAGACGAGGGAGACTCTTCCTTTATGGGCTCATACTTTCTTTTCTTGCTGGGAAGATGTTCAGACGTTTTCCTTGAGGGGGCAATTGGCGTCTGAGGACTCTCAATAGCCATCCTAGGCTCCTTTATATTTTCGGACGCCTTCCTTTCTCCAGCCACTTTCGTCTTATCTTTCCCAATTTCAGACGTTTTCCGCTCGCCACCAATCTTAGTCTGGTCTTCAATGCATGCTTTCCATGACGACGGCTTGAGGGTGGTTAGGTAGCATTCCCTAGCCGCCTGCTGGTCTCCATACAAGGAGCCAATCTTGCCATCATCACACTCAAACTTCATAAGCATCAAGTGAGTTACTATTACAGCTTTAACATGATTCAAAGTTGGTCGTCCGAGTATGACATTGTAGGCTGTCAAATCTCGGACAACCAAGAACTTGATGAACAAAGTCCGCGAGGCCTCCTTCTCTCCAACTCGGACGGGCAACGTGACTGTTCCCATGGGATGGATGACTCCTCCCCCAAACCCTATGATGGGATGATGGACTGGGACCAAGTTCTTTTCATCAAATTTCAATCTGGACAAGCAATCAGCACTAATGATGTCCGTCGAGCTTCCAGTGTCAATCAAAATTCTTCTTACTCTCAAGTTTGCTATTTTCATCTCTACAACCAAAGGGTCATCATGGGGGGTCCTCAACTTGCTCTGATCCTGCTCACTAACCACCACTTTTGGGAAGGGCTCGGCCTTGGACGGGTTAGTCAACAAGACTTGGCCGAGTTCCCTGAGGTAGTTTTTGTGCCCTCTATTGGTTGGCCCTCCGACAGCAAATCCTCCTGAAATAACGAGGACTACATCCTCGTCAGTGCTTTCATTCTCCTTCTTCTTGCTTTGGCGATCATCTCTCCTCTGAAACTTCTTTCCCCCTTGGGGTAAATATGAATTCATCTTGCCTTTTTGGGCTAGATCCTCCAAAGCTCTCTTAAGGTGTTTACATTCATTTGTTTCATGACCGCAGTCCTTGTGAAAATGACAATACTTGCTCTTGTCCTTATTCCTGTAAGGAGTCTTCCTCTCAGCCGGAGCCTTCAGCTCATATTGGTCCTTTATCTCCATGAGAATGGAGTATTAGTCCTTGCTGAATTCGATGGGGTTGGATGAAGAAGGCTCAGATTCTTTCCTCTTGCTTCTTCCTCTGGACGAAGTAGTGGTAGAGGTTATGGCCCAAGTCTTGGCCTTTTTGGGGTTGCTCTTCTTTAGCTGAGCAACCTCTTCAGGCTTCTTGGACTCGGGATGCTTTGCCTCCGCACATACTTCAGTGGCATTTATAAAGGCTTCAGCTTCTTTTAAGGCCTCGGCGCGCAAGAGTATTGATCTTCTTCTTCACAAGATCAAACTTAAAACTTCCTGGCCTCAGACCCCTGATAAAGGCATCAAAAGCCACTCCGGGATTGAGATCTTGAATTTGAAGGGCTTCCAAATTGAATCTCTTGACAAAACTCCTAAGAGCTTCTTTTGGTCCTTGGACGATCTTTCCCAAGTGCATGCTTGTCTTTTGTTCTTGACGATTTGCAACGAAATGACTAGTAAATAAGACCTAAGTTCGGTGAAATTGTTGACTGAATTGGGGGGGAGATTATTGAACCACTTCTGAGCTACACCCTTCAAGGTAGCCGGGAAATTCTTACACCAAGTAGCGTCGTCCACTCCTTGGACGTACATCTGATGCTTGTAAGCAGACAGGTGATCATCAGGATCAGTTGTTCCATCAAAAGGCTCAATGGTTGGGAGTTTTACCTTTGGGAAGGGGGGCGCCTCCATGATCCTGGCCGAGAATGGAGTGGGCCAATTGACCCGGAGGGCTCCCAGCTGTCCCTCGATGGGTATGAACTCCTTGCGATATTCCTTCAACACTGGATTAGATGAAGTGTTTGCGGGTACTGGTCGCTTATAGACCATTGGTTGAACCACCGTCCTCTCTTGTCTCGGACGAACCATCGAAGGACCCAGACTTCTTCCCTCTGTTCTAGATAGTATCTTTATAAGGAGGGTCTCTCAAATACGGGGTAGAGCCAGTAGCCGACCGTTACAAAGCTGCAGCCCTCTTTGTCTCTAAGTAATCCCTGGCGTCGGTTTCCATTCGATGTCCATTAGGACGAGCTTGATCTTGAGTCCTCACCACCAGATTCCAGTCCATCTTCCTTCGCTGATCACTATCCTCGGGCTGCTTTCCTCTTGCCGTCCTCTTAGAGGATTCCTGACGAACAAGTTGACTAGGACCAGGACGATTTTCTTGGGAACGTCCCCTAGGAGGAGCTTGATTGTTGACGGCTGGCTCCGGGTTATGACGGAAGAACAACATGTTGCTCCTAATCTGCTCCTGGACTACTGCTGCCATTTTAGTCTGAAATTCATTCAGGACGTTGTCTAGATGGGCAGCCGTCACTGGACGTTCAAGATTTTCTTTGAATGATCAGTTCTTGGCTTGGTCCAGGAACATGGACGATGGTTGGAGGTCTATCCCTTCCTCTAGGCGGTCTCTCGTGTTCTACAGTGTCTTCGACATTAACCTGAAGACTTCGATTTCTGGCAATATTGGACGATTGACAATCAGTCATCGTTGCGTCTCCCCACGGACGGCGTCAAATGTTTTGTCTTCTACTTGTCCAACAAGTAAGCTGTAGGCTGAGCTTTCTTGTCTAGCAAGTAAAAGAGTATCCCTTAGATGTTCTTCAGTTGGAGACTTGTGCAACAATGCCTGAGTCAGCTTGGTCCTTGGCCTGGGCTTCGTTCTCGAACCTGCAAAAAGGGACCCACCCTGGAGGTTTGGGTGGTGGTTCCCCCTCCGAAGCTTAAGTCAGATATCAGGAGTTGTAAAAGAAAGTAGAGATAGAGAGAGAAAGTGAGAGAGTATTTTTTCAGAGTAACTTTGCACTGTTTGCATTGAATGCCCTTTCTCCTGATTTCTGGGGTATTTATAGTGATAGCAAGATGACAGCTATCCTTAAAATCTTCCCTACAATAGTGGCCTCTGATTGGCTGAGGAATCAGATCATGACATGTGGCAGGCCATAATTTGTGAGGGTTTATCAACCACTCTCCTGCAGCCACCTCACAGGGCTGGGCTCTGACTTCCTTTTGGGCCAGAAAAGCAGCCTTTAACCCAACTGAGCATAACTGAGCATAATCCAAAGATTAAATCTTCCTTCTCTATTCACTAGGGGAGGACACGTGTACGGCTCTGATGAGCTCAAGTGTCTTCAAAAGAACCGTAGATGTTAGGCTACAACAGGATCGTTTGGAGTATAATTAGTACGAGTTTGAGCGAAGACAAAGTAGAAAATCATTAGAAGAAATGTGAAAAAGGATTCATGTCTACTCTTCTAATCATGACTTTTGATGTGCTTTTTAGAATCGTATAATTCCAGCATATTTGGAAACTAGACTTGAAGAGCTTTCCAATGATAGGTGGCATGCTCTAAGGAGACTTCTAGTCAAGAAGTTATGCCTTTTGGAAGATTGCACTGTTTCTGCTGGAATCTGCTATACCGTACGCGCCTAATCCGCCCATTTAATGATATTTTTACTTTCCTTATCTTGTAAATTACTTTCCCAATCATATTAGGAGCACTTTCACACTAGTCATGTTTTCTTGTTCTAGTTTTTAGCTTTCTCTTCTTTTTCTCTCTAGTTTAGGAGTAAACCCTATTTTTTCATGCCCTTCATGAATTCATAAAGTTATTATTTTCATCTTTTTTCTTTCGTTGATTTCTTTGATTATGTTCTTCTTTGTAGATTTAGATTTTGTTATTTAATTCATGATTGAGTAGTTTTTATTTCTAGGGCTTGGGAATCCATGTTTATATCTCTTTGATTGTGATTTAAAGTCCTTCAACGATTGGATTGGATGAGAGTAATTCCTATTGATTTGTTATAATTGCATAATTCATGTAATTACGCAATATCGTGGGTTATGTTTAGCTAATAGGAGTTAGAATTGAAAGATCGTACTCATTATAGGCTTGTTACAATTGGTAGATCTGATTATGTTGAGCGACCGTACTAGCATAGGTTGATCTAAGAGTGTTAAGACCCGACCGTAGGATTAACAAAAGACTCTAATTACTCGACCCTCAATCCAAGTATTGTTTAATTATATTGTATTAATTGAATTGGTATAAACATGGTGAACCATTACCCTAGATCTTTTTAGTCTGATTTTCTTTATTTATTAGTTTAGAACCTTAATTATAATATTTTTGATCTTGTTTAGTTTCTCCACACCTAAGAAGCTAGATTTGAAACGAGCATCTCTTTATGGATTCGATCCTACTTACCCTACTACATTGTTAGAAGGTTTTGCAGGAATTATTTTTGACAGGTGTACGACAGCCTATCAACCATATACCCTCAAAATACATCCACTTGCCCTTAACGACTAACGGCGTTAACGTCCGTTAGTCATTAACCCCCTAATCCCCCCTAACCCTAATTAACTAACCTAAACCTAAGCCAAACCCTAACCCTAACCCTAATCTAATACCCTAACCCTAACCCTAACCCTAACCACCCACCCACCACCCCTTCCCTACCCCACCACTTTCCCCCACCACCCCGAAGCCCCCTCCCCCTTCCCCCGCCCCCCCCCCTCCCGAAGTCCCGCAACCCCTACCTCACCGACCAAAGCGCCGGAACCCCGCATCCCCCACCAAACGAGCCGGAACGCCGCAGCCCCCACTTCTCCGACCAACGCGTCGGAACCCCGTAACTCATGTGCACCACGCTGCACTCCGCAGCCCCGCGATGCAAGCCCCTACTTTTCTCCTCCTTTGTTTCTTCCCCGAAGCCCCCGAATCCCCTATCGCTACCGTCGAAGCCGCTATTGCTGCCGCCGCACGAAAATCCGTAGAAAATCACTTGGGGCCGCGAGGGGGGGGGGAAGGGGGAGTGGGGCTGCGGGGGGTGAGCGAAGGGGAAGGGGAGTGGGGCCGCGGGGGGTGAGGAAGGGGGAAGGGGGAGGGGGAGCTGGGGCGGAGGGGGGGGGGAGTGGGGCTACGGGGGTGGTGGGGGGGATTCGAGGGGTGGTGGGTGGGTGGTTAGGGTTAGGGTTAGGATATTAGATTAGGGGTTAGGGTTAGAGGGGGTTAGTGTCTACGGTAGTTAATTAGGGTAAGAGGGGGGATTAGGGGTTAATGACTAACGGACGTTAACGCCGTTAGTCATTAAAAGCAAGTGGATGTATTTTTTAAAACGTCGGGGGTATATGGTGAACTTGGAAACTCGAAATGGTATATGGCGCAAAAAAAATTTGTCAGGGGTATATGGTGAAAAAACCGTAAGTTTTATAATAGAATTTCTATGATACTATAACAAAAAATTAGGTTGATAAGATGAAGAGCCATACAAGGCAAAAACTTGTGGTTGATCAACCTAACCCGAGTTAGCGTATTAGACAGAGTTAGAGGGAATAAGAGCAACTCCAATAGTGTATCTTAGGGACTGGCTAGCAAATAAAAAAAAAAGTTAAGCAATTGGCCCAACCGTTGGAGTGAGTAGCTGGAATTTCATTTGCTAGCCAATGTAGCTTAACTAACTCAATTTGCTTGAGCTAAAGCTGTGGGCCCATGTGGGAATTTTGTTTCCAATTAATAGTAAGTAGAAATTGTGTCAAAAATAAAATATTAAAGATGATTGACAAGTGGGACCTATTCAAGCAACAAGTATATTGGCTAACCAGTGTGGGAGTTTTGGCTTAAAGTTGAATATGTTAGAAAAACCCAGGTGACACTCTAAGCCAACTTCCATTTTGCTCTACCATTGGAGTTGCTCTAAGAAGATCGCCTTCTCCATAAGTGCCCCTAGTAAAGATTGAATCCCTAACATCTTAGTTTTCTATATTTAAATTTTTTAGTTTAATATATAATATTTGTGGTTGAATATACAACTATTTTGTCAACCATTTTGTTTTGGAAAAATTGATAGGAACAGTCCCAACTATGGGCGTTCCGCCATTTTCGGTCCCAACTAAAGATTATTTTTGAGCGGTCCCAACTATGCATCATTTTTGCCGAAATTGGTCCCATGTGACTGATTACCTGTTAAACAGGTTAAAAAACTCGAATTCCTTCTTCTTTTTTCTCTCTCCTATGTGCTTCCACCCCACCCCTCCCCATCCCCTCCACCCCAACCCCTTCCCTCTCCCCTCCACCGCCGTAGCTCCCAACACCCTCCCCCCGCCCGCCCATCCCCCCTCCCTCCCATCCGCCGCATCCCCCCTCCCCTTACCAGTATCATGAACGAAAAAGAGGAGCTCCGACAAGCCGGAGTAACCCTCACCCATCCCCTTTCGAATTACCCCCTCCCATGCTCCGGGTCTCTCTTTCTCGTCCTTGCGCCTCTCTGTCTTCTTCTCTACACTGCGCAGAATTTCGAAAACCATGGTTTTAGATCTCTCGCTTGAGCCGCGAAAATTCGAGGAGGGGAAGGGGGGCGCGGAAATTCGTGGAAGGGGGGCCGCAGGATGTCGACTGCGGGGGGTTGGGGGAGACGGGGCTGCGGGGGGAGGGGGAGAGGGGGGGGGGTAGGCGACTCGAAGGGGAGGGGTAGGGGCTGGGAAATCGACGAGGGAGGGGGTGGGGGCCGGGGAAATCGACGGGGACGGGGTGGGGATGGGCCGGCCGGGGGAGGGGTGAGGGCTGCGATGGTGGAGTGGAGTGGAGGGGAGGGGGAGGGGTGGTGGATTCTGCGGTGGGGAGAGAAACCGTTGGTGGTGTTGGGTGGTGGGGTGTGTGTTGAGTGGTGGCCGGGGTGATGTGTTGGGTGGTGGGGTGATGTTGAATAGGTGGTGGTGAAAAAACAAAGAAAAAAAGCATTTTACCTGTTGTAGCAAGTCATTGACCTGCTGGGATCAATTTTGGCAAAAATGATACATAGTTGGGACCGCTCAAAAATAATCTTTAGTTGGAACCGAAAATGGCGGAACGCCCATAGTTGGGACTGTTCCTATCAATTTTTCCTTTTGTTTTTGACAAAATTCTGTTTAGCACATTTTGGAATTAGTTTTTTCACGTGTGGAGTTGTAATCTTAACCACACAATTAATCGTAAGGATAGGTATTGAACCCTAGACTTCGCTAGGGAGATGAAAAACCTTACCACTTGAGTAAACCTCAGTTCCTACTATGAATACTTTAATGCAAACACATTTACCATTAAATTCCCCCTAAGTACATTCTCATAATTGAACTTAGAAAAAGAGACAAATTAAATTGGGTAGTACTAGTCGTCTACTACTACTTGTATGTAAACTGCATCCTTCGGTATGAAAGGTGAATTACAAGGATATGATGCTTCTATCATTATGATGTGGAAGTGTTTTATTCTTTGACCACTTCATACATTTTACAGATGAGAAATCAAGAATCTACTGGCTTCCCCAGGAGTGAAGGCATGTAGAAAGCATGTGATTGTGCAATTTCGATTCGATCCCGGGGATCATTCATGTTCTCATCCCTCAGTGCTTGGAGAATGTCTTTTGGTGATTGTTCCCTGTAATTAACACAAAGCAAACCATTAACAAACAATAATTAACATCTTCAAATCTATATGGCATACATTGTATGCTAGGCACCTTGAAGAAGCTAGTGAATAATATGGTAGGTCAAAAATCACACCTCTTGATGAGTATCTTGTAAAGTGTCTTTAGGATTGGGCATAACTCAACAAGCGCGACCGGCTTGCTTTCTCCATGACGAGACACATTCAAAGAGGACTGACTCAGTAGCTCATAGAATGCTCCAACAGCTGAGACACCCTGATAAATGTCAAGCTCAAAGTCAATATACAAAAATATCCATAGAAGAGATCATATGTATATCCTTTTGCTGCCCTAGTAGTAAGAAAACTAGAAGGTTATTCAGGATCCTGGGAGCCATTGATCCCAACCTACTTAATGATGTTGATCAAAGTATGCAGCTTGCAAACTGCTCTCCAATTAATTACCTTTCAGAAAACTAATAGGCCACCACCCCAAAACAGAAAAAAGGAAGGAAAATGGACCGTCTCAGAAGTGAAGCATGAATTATGATAGTAGTTTGTAAGAGTACCTGAATCATCCCCTTTCCACTAATGCTATCCCCCATATCGAGGTTCAAACCACCCTTCGCCAGCATTTGTCCATACCATGCATTCCGTCCTTTCAATAACGTCACATATGTGTCAGCCAACAACGGCCCAGCAAGCTTCTCAGGCTCTTCAGCCAACAAATGAGTAATGAATATCATCTCTGATGTACAGTGAGCAAAATACACTGATTTGCTTGTAGCACTTTCATTAGTGAGGGCAGCTACCATTCCTAAAAATGTAAAAGACAAAGATCAAACTTGCATTTATCATCTTTGATTAAGTTTTCATTAGAATCATGTAAATGTGTTTAATTAAATGGTCAAAACAATCAGGACCTTATTTTCGTTAAGCTTATATATGTGTCAATAATGAAAACAATCAGGAACTTCTGTAACTGAAGGATAGCTCCAATAACCCAGAACATGTAATAGCTTACCAGCTCCAATAGCATAGACATTCTTCAGACCCCCCATAACTTCATGAGTGACAAGGTCACTATTGTCCCACACTATGAAATGAGGTTGCCTTAAAAATTTTGCCAGAGGTTTCCTCCATTTTTCTGCTCCACATATTCGTGCATTAGCGTATTCCTTGTTGTAGATCTCAGCGGCAATATTTGGTCCACCTAGGTAAAGGATATTCTCGATTGGAACTCCAGCTGCCAGGCATGAACGAGAATGCTTAAGATTTTTGAGATAAGTTTGTATCAAAAAGGGAAATTTAATATCATAAAATTTAATTATGGTGCAAAAATAATGATGACTTCTAAGAACTTTTCAGATGAGGATGACACATAAACAGTTATATAAATCAATATACAAGGCTAGTGATACAAATGCTGCAGCATCAGTTAAGCACTTTGCTACAAGTTGAATTCGTGACTATGAAAAAGCCTTCATCCCAATATGCGGTTGGCTACATGAACCAACAAATAGTCTCTCATAGTCGTCCACAAGTTGATAGACATTGCCGGAGACTAGGGTCATAACTTTTCTAAATAGCACCTCCCCCAAATTCTATATGTTTCTCTCTTTTGACATGAACTGACGTAGTAGCCATCTAAACAGCAGAAAGGGGATGACAACAGGATACACACATCAACTGGCGAGGCACTAGCCACAGGGATTCCTTCTTTCTTAAGTAGGTCATACAACAATCATGGTCATGAGTTCTTCCAAGCATGATTATTAAAATTCTGATCCAGAACTTATGATCCTACGATTATCCGATCCAATAGTTTCTACTTGTCTTTCGAGCTCTTGCAAATTCTTTAACACTTCCCAAGATTATATGGTCATGGAGCCGGGGAACCGCTTTTCTTTTCCTTCGATTGCGAGGTATGATAGAATTCTGCTGATTCCCCTTTTCCCTAACCTATTAGTCAATAGATTTTAAGCCAGTCGCATTGAGCGTGGCAGTAGTATCGAGGCCCTACCCGCTTCAAGAAATATGATCCTGGTCCTCAGTAGGATCTTAAAGTTTGTAGGATCTCACGATCCTATTTGGACAAAAATTTGCATTGATAGGAACTATATACGATCAAACGATTCGATCCCACGCGCAATGATAATTTGAGATTGTAAATCAATTTCAACTTGTGTTTTTGCGTTTAATTACTAGGCTTAAAAGTACGCAAGTCTCAACTTCATATAAGCAAGACGATGCTTTTTAGTAATTTAGTTATCTGAAAGATAAGGTTTTTATCAAATAGTAACGCCACTATTACTATTTCACAATTTAGTAGGATCTCACGGTCCTAAAATCTGATTCTACATATCCGAATATCCGATCCTACACACCGTCATCGATCCAACCTTGCCTCCAAGAACTATGCAGTGAGTTTATTTAGTCAAGGAATAGGAACATCATTCATAATAAAATACACCCACATAAACATTGTCATTTCCCAGTTTTTCCAATCCCCACTAGTGTTCATCAAATAGAATACTACCCTTTAATTTCTCATATTCATTAGGGTTTTTTGTCAGAAAGGACCTAATAAAATACAAGTTTTGTAGGGAAGGACCTAATATTTTTTTTGTCTATAATGACCTATTAAAATACTTCCAATTGTTAAAAGGAACCAATTTATGAATTTCAGGCCAAAATTACCAGTTTTTGTCTAAAAGGACCTATATGCAATCTTCTTTTAACCAATTCAGTAAGATGAAGTTTGTCGAATAAACAAGGGAAGATCAATCACAAATCACAATCAGAAACAGGTACAAACAAGTATTTTACGATAAACCTTATTAGAAAGTAAAAATGAAAGGGAGAAAGAGATCTTCTCACTTGCTCGGTGAATCATCTGTGTTGGAGTGATTATATGGGGAACAGGACGCAATGCAGCCTCAATTCCCTTTGACAAAGAGACGATTAGTGGAACAGAGATCCTCTCCTTCCAATACTTACTGATCTCTTCGAAAACCTCACGAGTTTCAGTCGAAGGCAACCCATTCACAACAATGTCAGCATCCCAAACCGCTTCCTGTAAGTTGGTCACAACCTTCAAAGGACAAAGTGGTGTATCAATCATGTTTAAGCAAAATCCATCCCTCAATATCTCATCTGCATAAAGAGTTCGATCACCCAACCTCGCTTCAACATACTTCAAATAAGCACAACGACGAATCAATCTCCTTAGAACATCCTCTCTTGAATTAATCACTTCAAATAGATGCTCAGCAGTTGGTCTATCAACAGCTCTTCCTGACCTCCTCCATATCCTAATTTGAACCTTATCACGAAACCTACCATAACTATCTTGCAGTAAAGCTGCAAATACACAACCCCAAGCACCAGCTCCAACACCTACAATCCTTAAAGGATCACCATCAGTCTTTCCCAACAGCCTTCGGAGCTCGTCGAGCTTCTCCTCATTGCCATTCTGATGATGGATTGATCCATTACTATACAAACCGTTACTCATGGCTGCAATACTCCCAACCATTTCTTTCTATGTCAGCCACTCAATCCCAATTACCACAGAACATCCAAATTCACACTATCCTAATTTATGTATTTATACCAAGAGGTTTTCTGCAATCTTGTAGCTCACTTGTACTAATAATTCTAGTAAAAATTTCTCAAACCCACTTCAAAATCTGATATGGGTATAGTTTATTTGATCTTATTACACCAAAATCAACTCTTTGTATCCCAAAATAGAATCACAGAAACCCAGTTTTTAAGACAAAATCTTGATGTTCTACAGAACATAATCTTGATTGGTGGATTTTCATACCTACATCATAACTAATCACATAAGTCTTTACTTTTATTTTTGAAGACTTGAAAATCAGGACAATTAAAAATCAGAATATTACACAACAAATATCCCAAAGATTTCTTTGGTTACACCGTCAGGGTTTGTTCAGCTACCAAAGTTATATCTTCCAAAACACTAAATAAAGCTCTCACTAATATAATAATTAAAAAAGAAATGTCAAAGTTCAAACCTTTTTCTTGTCAGCTTCTCCATAAAAATAACCAAGAAAAGAAACCCTGAAACATCCCATTTACTTCCCAGTTCTCACTGGAGAATAAGTAATGCATGCATCTAACAGTTGAGAAAATTTGGTGCCCAAATTCCCAACTCAACCAAAAAGTGTGTAAAGTGGGTTTTAGCACATGCATTGTATAGTGGTTGAATTTATAGGAGAGAGAAACACAACATTAAAAAGGAGGCAATGGGTAGTCAGGATTCAGGAGATGGCTAGATGCTACAAAAGAACATTAGAACATTAGAAGGCATCCTACTAAATTAAAACCAACATTTATATTTTTGTAAAAGGGACCTGACTAACTTATTCAACAATGAAAAGAAAAAATCAGATACAAAAATAATGAAATCGCTAACGTCAATTAGGGACCCGAGTTGAATAGATTTGAGTTGGGTTGATTAATTGTTGTAAGAGTTGTGTCTAAAAAAAATTGTTTCTTCTCAGTCATACTATTGTGATTCTTTAATTTTTTTTTGTTGTATACAACTTTTTTAAAATTTTCACACGGTATCCTTAAATTTAACGCACAGTAGCCAATGCCTCTCTGCCGCTAACTAAACACCATTAATTTCTTTTACTTCTTGTAATTCACTGGAACTAGGCCTGGTTATTAGACTGGGTAGTTCAATGGCTAAAGGGTTAGGGTCAATTTTACAAGGTTTTTATTGGACAGGGTCATTATTGGACAAGGTCATTATTGGACAGGGTCATTATTGGACAGGGTCATTATAGGTCCAACAAAGAAACCCAATTATTTTGAAAAATAAAATAAATTTTGTAAAGAAAATGGCATGTACGGATTCATATTCATTTATACTCACTTTTGGCTATATTTAATCTTTGTTTTTCTTGTCCGTTTACCGACCCGTCCATTATCGACTCGATATCGGCTCGTTACCCACTTGGGCCGACCCGCCATTGGCCCGTTATGTGACGACCCTCTTATGACCCGACCCGCCTCCGACCCGCACCGATCCTGACCCGACCCGCCCAATAACCAGGTCTAACTGGAACTAATCTAACTTATCGGTGAAGGCTTGGAGGAAATATTGATAAGTTAAATTAGATCCACATATTATAAGTAAATGAAATGACACGTAATTAGCAGCGGGGCATTGTCCATCAAAAAAGGTAAGCTTGAGCTTATTGTGTGAACGAGAGGTGATCAAATAGCAGGCTGGGTCGCCTAAAAATATTCCACCCATATGTCGGACCGGATTTCGGGACGATTTTTGTGCCCGCAACCCGTTATTTCAGGTCATATATAACGGGCTTTCCTGACCAAAATCAGGTCGGGACAAATTTTAAACTACAAAAATCAGTTTTAAACTACCCAAAAACTTGTCCCATAAAATATAAAACTGGGTCGCCCAAAAAATCTATCCAAACCCTTGCATTCTTCGAGTCAGATCGACTTTGATCAGCTCTAATGTGAACTCTTGAAATACAACGTAAAAATTGAAAAAACACAATAGCATAACATATAAAATAACAAATGAAAAGTGGTAAGATTTGGATAGGGTGGAGTGTGGAGAAAGCATTAAAAGAATTTTGCTGACTGCCAACTCCCAGAACGGTCATTAAATTTCATGGGAAAATGTTGTTGGTTTTGGATGAGAATGAGAAAGCAAAGTCTTTAATTTCGTTTCCACCTGCCCATGCCTACCCAATTGAATTTTGTAGCTACCTTTGATTCGGCCTATCTCTTTTTTATCCATTTTGGTAGAGTATTCTGTAGTCAGTCTGTATTCAGACCCATACCCTGTTTCCATTTCTCGGCCGAGTTGTGTATGCATTATTGTCGTCTATATTGGTAGAGACTAGAGAGGCCGATTGTTAGATTAACGGACCAAAATAGTGAAATACTACCTCCATTTCACAATTTTTTTTTTTTATAAGTTTGGTTGTTTTATTGAAAACCAAAAGGCTGAAGCATTACACTGCCATTAGAACAACGTTTCATCCCAACCAGTACACTCATCAAGACCAAACAATAAGGGGGAAACAAGTGAAGAAAAACAGCAGGTGACTATAGCCACGCAATGAATTCATCTCTACGAGTTAACCCTTGCCAATGAGTCCGCCACCATATTAGATTCCCTCACAATTGATGCTCCATTTTTTCTTTTGTCACAATACATGCAACATTTCCACTTTTGGATATTTCACATACATCCCCTCCTTTAAGACATCATTACATGGGTTTAAAATGCAATCACAATACTCTCCTTCCTCACCATTGGTTTGTGTGTCATATAGAATGATGCATGTATTGTGAAACGGATGTAGTATATATTAAATCTTCGACCACATATTTAATAGCTAACTACCAAGGACTTTTAGGTCTAATGGTATGACTTCCTATCCTACGTGGGAGACCAAGGTTCAAATCTTAGTGGAAGCAAATTTCATGTTGTGGGCCTGTGGGGTGGGGTGGGGGTTGGACTTGTTGGGCTTCTGGGTGAGTGACACTGTGCAAGGGCAGTCCAGAGGAAATTCTTCTTTTAAAAAAAGAATTCAATAGCTAACTGTGATGATATATATTGATTGTACCACTATAAATTTAAGAATATTATAGTAATTTGTTTATTTTTATAAAAAAATTCTATGGTATATTAGTGATATTTTAATTACGAAAATGTAATTTAATTTACAAAATTTGTTATTCTTGTCAATGAAATGACATATTTTCTTGTCTTTGTTGATTCATGTGGGAATTTTTTACTCCAATAATGTTGAAAAGGTTACCCAAAACTTGGAATTTTTTTAAAGATATTGAAAGTTGAAATTATTTATTACACTCTTTCCTCATATGAATAGATGAATAAAGTTGCTCAACTTTATTTCAATATTTATTCTTGTTTAAAATATCGTTCGCCTTTCATGTACTACTACACACGCTAATATGACGGTGCGACATCATAAATTACCTAAAATGTGCATTATCAGTAACCCCATTAGTAATTGTAAGTATTTAACGCAAGCATTAACATAGTAATCCATATTAATAACCCAATATATAATTTATGAAACCATTAATTAGAAACTCATGCTGGACCATCAATTGATGTTGCATCGAGTCACATACTTCCTCCGTTCTAATGTAAATGAAACACTTACCACTCTAGGCCGTTTTAAAAATAAATGAAACTCATCACATGGATCTCTCTTTTTCTTTCTATCTATCTCTCTCCTCTACTAAAACCTTGCCAAGACCCTACGTTTCATTTAAAACAGAACGGATGAAATATAAGAATTTGTATTAAAATAGAAAAAAGGGTCACCTTAAAAAAAAAACTTGTCATCATAAATCCCAAGTTTGATGTGTATTATTCTCATATATTGCATTTGATTTATTTAAAATATCTCAATTTTGGTGATAATCAACACTTTACCATATGCCACGATGCTTTTATTGATATGTGTCTCTTGGCATTCTATAGATTACATTTAATTAATTTCAAAATAACAAATATTTTAAATTTTTAATTAAGCATAAGATTTGTTGAAAGTTCATTCCTATTTGTTTTTATCATTCAAGATCTCTTTGTTGTTGAGATTGTATTCCCTTTTATTCTATAAATCAAAAATCTCTTCCATTTTCTCCTAGCTAATCCTCTTTCTAATCTTTTTGTTTAATAATTAATTATATATGTACACTACGTGTTAGTAACTTAACAGTGTCTTTTATTTAAAAGAACATAGTTGTAGTAATGCTTATCCAATGTTAAGTTGCTTTTTTTTGGTGCCTTGGTCATTCAATTATACATTTCAATTTAATAATCGAACAATGTCTTTCATGTAAAAGAACATGTGTTGTAAATTGTAATGGTGTTTATTATAGTATCAAGATTTTTGTTTGGTGATTTGGTTGTTCAACGCATATTTTATGTTGGTAACTGAATATTTTATTTTAGAACATTATTTTCAATGATGGTTACTATAATATTAAGTTGTTTAGGTATTTTGGTTCTTCAATTGTATACATTTTATTTTCCAGGTACAATGAGTTTCGGAAAGAGCTATTCTAATGGGTTGGGTTGACTATGAGATAAGAGGCCCAACTCACAAGCCATTCTCTCATCTGCCAAAAAAAAAAAAAGATCTAAAATGTGGAGAATGGAAATGTAGATATTGATATTTTTCGAAATCGAATCATCTTCTTAGTAAAAAGATGAGTTGATAGGTTAGAGTTAGTTCATATTAATTGCAACGTTTCCTTGTTTGGTATATCTTATCTCTATCTATTTCCTATCACATGACCCCTCACCTTTTATTTATCTCTATTTCTCTCCTGATCTCCTCTTCACATGAGTTTCTTAAACAATATATATTTATGTTGCAATGATTATGGAACGAAGAAAGTACAACTAATCTTTCGATTATGCTCTCTAGTCTCATATATGCACAATATGAAACATCGCAACCGTGTTAAGCATATACCAACTGAACATCTATGAATAAAAAAGTGAGACAAATAGGAAAAAACTGGGCGGCAAATAACAATATCCATTTTAATTTCACCACCATAAGCAATATTTCACAAAGTTCTTCTTGTGATGTGCCCACTTTCAAGTTCAGAGGTCCATTCACTACCCACTGTGCCCAAAAAAGTTGCATTTTGAAGCCCACTTCACAGCCCAACCATGCACTACTACAAAGATCTTCGCAAAACATTCATCATCACCATAAAAGAGTAAAGACTAGTGTCACTGTTGCGGAAGGTTGAATCAATTGCAGCGAGAAGTGAGAAATTCATCAAAGATCAAAGATCAAAGATGGAGACAAAACCAACAGAAATCAGCAGCTCAAAAATGCATGGAGGTTACAACAAGAGATTCAAGCATTTCAGCCCAACTCTTGGATGTTCCATGACTTTTCACATTTACTTCCCTCCTTCTCATTCTCCTTCTCGAAAATTCCCTGTATGTTTCCAATTTCCTTTCTTTATTCTTGTTTTAATTCACTTTTCTTATTCTTTCTCTATATAGTATAAATCTAATATGTTTTTTTTTTTCTTTTTGGGTTTTTCTTAGCAAGCTAGTATCTTTATCTTAGGGTTTGTGCTTAACTAGTTTTTGAGTTTTATTCTTGATGGGTTAGTACTTGAATTGTGAAATTTTGATTGATGGGTTGTGATATTAATCGAAATCTGAAAATGCCCATTTGATTTGATTGTGAATTATGATTGAAATTTACTATCTTTTTGCAATTTCTTCCTGCATGTCTTCATGAAGGGGATTTAGTTCTTTGCAAAAAAAATTGATGTTTTACAATTCCGGTAAGAACCATTTGTCATTTCATGTAGTCTCTTTAGGGCAGCTTTTAAATGTGATGTGCATATTAAGAGAACATATTATTGGTTGCCACAAAGTTCTTTTGTGCAATGAAAAATATAATTCTGGTGCTATGACTTGTAGTTTACTTAATTTTGATTGGTTGAAAATTTGGCTCAAGTTCGGGTAATTGTGAATTTTTCATCCTTTTGCACAAGCTACATTGTTTGGTTGTCACCATCTGGAGAATTAAGTTTATGGTGATCTATATTAAATCTGTTAACCCTGAGCTACACCGAGATTAAAATCTTGAAGTTCAACTGAGGATTTTTCCATGACTGTTGATTGAGACGTCAAAATCAATTTTCAAATAATGAGAGGAATGTAGGCTTCTTTGTATGGATGCTCCATTCTCATACTGTCGCCATGCTATTCGATTATCCATATTGGTTCATGATTATTTAGTGTAATCAAATATAAAAAAGAATTGCTAGTGTGTGAAGGATTGAGGTAACACCAAATTTGTGCTTGTGTACCTTTCTGTTCCCAACTAGATCTTTGCTATACAAATGTTCGACTCCTCTGCTTCACTTACAAATAATCTCTAATCTTTACTTGATTGCTTAACAGGTGCTCTACTGGTTATCTGGTCTTACATGTACAGATGAAAATTTCATCATTAAGTCTGGAGCTCAACGTGCTGCTTCTAATGAGGGTATTGCTCTGATTGCCCCTGACACATCGCCAAGTAAGTCCATGCTTGCTAGCTTTATTTTGGTTCTGTTATATCAGTTAGATTATTGCAAGGAATGGCGTATCTTGAATGGCAGTTTGTTGGTGTTGTCCGTGCTAGTTTATGATAGCTTTTGCAGGCCGAAGATTATTTCCAATGTGCAGTGGCATATCGTGGACTAGAGGGACCTGAATATGTGAACAGATTTTTTTTTAAAGAATTTCTTAGTATGTAGAGATGTTTATGTCATTTTTCTTTGTAAGATTATTTTGTATATTCTCTCTGGTTATCTTTCTAACCTCTTCCTTTTAAGGACAAAAAAAAACAATAGCATAGCTCTAAAGAAAAAATGTCATTACTTGAGCGGCAATATCACCAGTGGTAATGTCATAGTAATTACTCTCTCAGGAACTCAGTACCAGCAGCTGTAAGCCTCCATGACATTTGTACAGTACGACATTAGTCACTCACTGTTGCTCAAGATTTTTAGTTGATTATAATTTTCTTTCCTCCAAATCGGAACATGAAAGATATTTGAAATTCAATTACGCACCCGGATCTGTGTTGCAGTTTTAGGGGCCAGGCTACGATAAGGTGGAAAATAGCAGATATTACAAAGGTGCTATTTTCGAAAAAGAATATTTGAAAACTTCGTGTAGAATTGTTTTCCTTTGTACCTAATGGGCATGTTGGTGATTATTTTCTTGGAGGTGCCAACTAATTTGATTTATTATGTATTAATGTTGATGGAAGAAGTAATAGTGGCCTTTAAATTAGTGTATTAAAAAAATGTGCCTGACGCACAGGCGATTGGAGTCAAGTGCTTTTTTTGTGCTGGCGAGATGCACCTAGGCGCACAAAAAAGCACACCAAGATGCACCCAAGGAACTATTTTTTTTTACATCAGATTTTTTTGAATTATCCTTAGTTCTGCCTCACTTCAATGAGGCGCTCCTAGGACACTAGGGTCCTATTGCCTTCATGCGCCTTGAGCTTTTTTATACATTGCTTATAATTTCTAAACTTATAAAACTAAAAAACCTTTTACTTTTTTGGAGGGGGAGAGGGTTCTGAAGAGTGGGTTGTTGGGGGTGGGGAGGCCTCATTGAAGCCTGATGGGCCTATCTCAAGACAGCTGGATACCATTGCTTAATCTGTGGCGAAGATCATAACTTGGTATTAGCAGAGTGTCTAAGTTTTGCTAAGGATGAGATTTACTGATTGGTAAATAGGTTTTCTTCCTAGCGATAGGAGATATCACATATATTTGAATGAAGTTTTTCTTTCTGTGTATGTCTTAGGGTTGTTGTCCGCAAATTCTGATCCAGATGTAGCCATTGTGGCTGGTATTGTATACTGCAGATGTAGTAAGATATTATGTAAGCGAGTGTTCAGTTACATGGCAATTTATCACCTATAAAGTACAAACGTGATGGCTTATTAAAACTTTGTGCTAGGTGCTCCTTATTAATACTTCATTTTGGTCTATTATGGCTTGCAAGGCCAACTTATGGTTCCTGATTTACTGTACCTCAGTTAACCATGGAAGTAATTTTTTTTCATTACTGTATCTAGTGTGCTTCTAGAAGTTGGTAATTGACCATCTCTCTTTTATGGTTTTTAGGAGGGTTAAATGTGGAAGGAGAAGCTGACAGCTGGGACTTTGGTGTAGGTATGAACTATAACTATAATTGTTATTGTGATATAATAGTGGTTGCTTGATACCTTACTCTGTTTTACCTTTTTAGTTTCTAACTGAATGGAATAAAATCCTGAAATGTTATAGTTGGCATTAAGAGCAATCAATCAATGAGATTTTGTTGAAAGCTTTAGTTCAGATCACTAAAGAAAATGTTGATCTGGCTTATCTATCTATCTATCTATCTATCTATCTATCTATCTATCTATCTATCTATCTATCTATCTATCTGTCTGTCTGTCTATTCAAAAAAACTCGATTCCCCTCTTCTATCTCTTGATATCTTTCCCTTTCTGTAGGTGCGGGGTTCTATCTGAATGCTACACAAGAGAAATGGAAAAATTGGCGTATGTACGATTATGTAGTCAAGGAGTTGCCTGAACTTCTGAAGGAGAATTTCCCACAACTTGACACCACACGTGCATCAATATCAGGTCATTCAATGGGAGGTCATGGGGCCCTGAGTATATACCTGAAGAACCTTGACAAATATAAGGTATTCCTGTTTCTCTCAGATATTGTATATGCCTTAGTGCTCTGAGTATTTTTGCTTATTTCTCAACAAACATGGCCTAAAGTATTTTTGATGTCAAGTATAAAAAGAGATGAGTTGCAAGCACAAAGGTTTCTTACTTATTTGGATTTGCTAGTTCTGTGTTTGGTGAACAGAAATCTGATAGCTCATTTAATATTCAAAACATCTCTTGGAATTTTGATTACTTACTTAATATATGATACCGAAAGATGACACCAAATATATTAGAAATAATACCTCATGCTTGGATTCATAACAGAACCTATTTCATTTAAGTTCTTTGACAATGTGGACTTACTTTTATTAAGCAATCTAATAGGTTTAACTTCTTTGCAGTCAGTATCAGCCTTTTCACCAATTGTAAATCCAATAAACTGCGCCTGGGGTCAGAAGGCTTTCAGTAACTATTTGGGAGACAATAAGGCAGATTGGGAGGTATGATCAGTCCATCACTTTGTTTTGGTTTGTTAATAAAATGCCTAAGATATTACCTAGTAGTTAAATTTAAACTCAACTGCTGTAATATTGTAGGAATATGATGCTACTTGCTTGGTTTCAAAGTTCCATGATATATCTGCAACCATTCTGATTGATCAGGTAAGATTTGCGTCAGATAGAACATTATCATTTCTACGTTGGTATTTAGTATCCTCATTGTGATGATAAATGGCTATAAGTTTGGCTACTGTTATTTCTTCAGCTTCCAAGTGGTAATGTTTAGTATATTTAATGCTCCTTTGCAGTAGAGGAGGGGGGGGGGTGTTAGGGAGACCAGCCTTTGGATGTTGAGCTGGTCACTCTTGCTTTGGCTGTGGAGTAGAAAGCAAATATCTTCTGCCTAGTTGGATCACCTAAACTCTATTGGCCCATTCGGTAGCTCTTAATAATGCCAGTACTAGTAATGAATTTATGGTAATTTTTTAAAGAAAGTTTCATGTCATGGTAATGGAACTATAAGTATGGAACATCATTTGTAAACATGATCTTCTTTACTACTCAATACCACCTTTAAAATCATGATGGATTGTAATGAAAATTTGCAGGGAAAAATATGTATTTGGGGATGGACGAGCATTATCATTTACCTTGGCACGAGACTTTCTATTTTCAGCACAAAATTACCATAAATTCATCACCTTTACTACCAATTATTACCATCAACCAAATAGCTCGCAAATGCTCACCAGGCTTTCTCCCTTTAAGTAGCAAATTGATTTTTTATTATTTGATTCGATACTCTGTATGTTTCCACCATCAATCAAATTCTGTGTTTGATGCCTTTTGTATACATATCGACAGGGAGAGGATGACAAATTCTTGCACGATCAATTGCTGCCGAACAAGTTTGAGGAGGCTTGCAGGAAGGTCAATGCACCTCTTCTGCTGCGGTTACAACCTGGTTATGATCACTCCTATTTCTTCATTGCTACTTTCATTGAGGATCACATCAGCCACCATGCTCAAGCCTTGAAGTTATGACTCTGTACTCCCAGAATGTGACTACTTGCTTCATGTATCAACTTAGTAATATGTTTATCATCAGATGAAGGCTATACTTATATTGAGGATTGATTACCTTTGCTTTAGCTGTAAGGGAAAGGGTGGATGTCATGCTGGAATGCTAATAAAAAATGTCTGGATACGTTCTTGCGTACAATTGCTCTTAATTTGGACTCGTATCTAATGCAAATATGACCGTCGAACTGTTTTGAACCTCCCCCCCCCCAATACAACCAAGTTATAAGCTTTCCTCTGTTTTCGGTGCATGTTTGCAGTACCCTCACGATTCAGGACTACTTCTTGCTCAGGGTCAGAGTTCCGTGACCCAGCACTTTACTGACCCTGACCCAACCTGTCCTGGTGGCCATGTCTAGTTCACTGCAGTACAGATATGAGATATCTAATGCAAAGTCTATATATTATGAAACTACTGTTCTCTTTTGTCTATTCGGTTACTGCCGAATATGAAATCTGATGGTCTGTCATATTTGTGTGTAAAGTAACAAAACTATTGAATTTGCACAATTCTTAAGAGGAAAGAAAGAAACAACTTGAATTTCCAAAGTGAAGTACAAATGATATCTGTAATCGTCATTTATTCTGATGGTCTGTCAATACATAAAGAACTAAATTGTAAGGTGCAATCTGGAATTCGTGGAGCCCTCAACTTGACGAATGTTTAATGAAAACACTGAAGTGAATTAAGAGTTAACTAAAAAACATACTCAAATCAAGAGATTTTTTTTGAAAGGACAAATCAAGAGATTTTTAAAAAAACCACTACTGATTTTCCAACAAGTAATCTAACCTCTCAAATTTTGAAAGAAGATAGGTGGTTCTATTTTCCTCAAAAAACAAAAGTATTGTGTTTAACCATTAACTTTTAGTCTAATTGATGATCATGGCTTGCTATTTGATAAGTGACATAATTCAAAGCCAAGGCATTACTGAAAAATATTTTGGTTTTATATTCGTCGTCTTCGTTTTTTTTTTTTTTTTTTTTGTTCAGGAAAGATAATTGGTCCGAAGATCAACCCCTACTAGGCTACCAGCCTGCAGGGCACACCAGCTTATTGGCTGGGTAGAGGGGATTTATACCCACAAGCAAACATATTTATACAAACTCCCCAAATTGGGGAGTAATGAGAGTCGAACACCCGACCTTGCGGTTGGGAGGTGGGAGCATTAACCATTGGGCTCCCACGAGGACCTCTTCGTCGTCTTCGTTTTGGATCTTAAGCAAGCTCGTTAACTTTCTTCTTTAAGGAGATTGCTCAAGCAATATAACTACTCATATTATTTATGCTACTCATAGAGTGTAAAGTTGTCATCAGATGTTCCACTTCAGTAGGGATGGTAACGGGTCGGACTCGTACCGGATTATGCATAATCCGACTCCGACCCTATAAGAAGTCGATTTTTAAATCCGAGTCCGACTCCAACATCCGACTCTAAAAATCCGACTCCGATCCGACTTAAAATCCGAACATCCAACTCCGAATCCGATCCGACTTAAAAAATCTGCATATCCGACTTAAAATCCGAACATCCGACTCCGAATCCGATTTGACTTATTTTTCCGCCCATTTTTTTATAATAGAAAAGTCTTCTAGTATACAACAATCTAATCATTACAATCTTTTCTAATAATCATATCGAAATCTTATATAGTACAAATAATCTAAATATTACTATTATTTTTAACAATCATTTCTTCAAGGAAAAATTCACATAATTAATCCCAACTTTCACTCATCTTCCCAAATTAATCCCAACTATTAATTATTCAGGAATAATCCCAACTTTAGGGGTGAGTTTCTCAAAATAATCTGAATTGTTATTTTACTTATTTTCGTTGATCCATTTTGGGATTATTTTGGGGTAGAAAAAAATATTTCGGATCATTTTGAGAAGGTACACTTGAAACTTGGGATTATTCTAGAATAATCAATAATTCGGATTATTTTGAGAAAATGGTCAATAGTTTGGATTATTTATGTGAATTTTTCCTTTCTTCAATGGGAAAATCTTTTATAATACAATTGGCTGAAAATTGAAGTCAGGTTATACATAAATAATTCACTAACATAAATAAGAAAAAAGAATTAATTGACTTAAAGTCGGAGTCGGATTCGGATGTCGGATTATTTTATGAGATCCGACTCCGACCCTCCTCCGACTCGGAGTCGGACTTTTTAAACGAAGTCGGATTCGGATTTTTATTTTGTTGGAGTCGGCTCGGATTTTTTCCTTCAGATCGGGGCGGATTAGGGTCGGATTCGGACTGGATTGTCATCCCTACACTTCAACCATGATATTTAACTATTATATGTTAGTATGTAAAATGTTAATTAAATTTGATCGGTACGTTGTAATATTTATAAAACCATTGCATTTTATTAAAGCATAACTAACTTTGAACTTGCTTTTGTATATATTCGTATAATATGTATTCTTTTTTTCTACATGTTTCATTCGTATTTGATCTGCCTATAAATAATTTGTTAAAAGTCTATTATAAAATACTTATAGATTATGTTCAAAAGGAATGATTTTGCATATAATTTGAAAGTTATAAAATTCGTAGTAAAAGTTACAATCTCTATCTTTTACTATAAAACAGCTATTCAAAAAGGCATGTCATCTTTTGAAAAATCTTTTCAATTTTATTTGAATTTATTAAAAACAATAAATAAATTTTCAGAAACGTCTTTTTGATCTTCTCTAATTTTTGCACCCAATAAAGACTTCTTAACAATCCTTTTAGTATATCCTAAACGAAATCAATCCCTTTTTTTCTCTCTTCTCTTTCCTCTCCCACAAAACCCTAATTTTCAACCTAGGGGCTACCGCCACCCTTTTGGGCGGTGGTAAGCCCCTTTTATCCTTTTGTTACTAGTTTTTTATGTTAATGTTTCTAATAAACTTCAGTCTCTCTTTAATGGAAAGTTTTTCTACCCATTTATTGGGTTATATCTACCCATATATTGGGTTTTATCTCTCTCCATGTGAGAGTTTGGAGACTTTGTTTTTGGATTTTTGTGTAATTCAAGAGGTTGATTTGTTGATTGAAATTTGTGCGGGGTTGCAACAGATGTCAGTACTTCGTTTACAATCACTTGAATTAGATCCAGTTCTACTTCAAAACTACAAAAGATCGATAGACCCCCTTGCAGAAGGCTGCATCAGACAGCGATGTGAAAGACGAGGGTTTTCAGAAGTGTTAGATCTACTCAACGATCGTGGTTTTGTCATATTAAAATTGTATTTATTTCATTTTGATATGTATTTGTTTAGTTTTGACTTCTATTGTAGATGTCGTATGACTTTGAATCAATGAATTAATTTTTAATTTCAAAAAAAAAAACAATCCTTTTAGTGTTTTACAACGCTCTCCACCAAAAAAAAAAAAACCCCTAGAAGCCCTTTTCTTTCGCCAGCCGCCCCAGCAGGCTCGCTGGTGGCCGACCTCGCTCAAGGTTGCCGGCGAGCCTGTCTGCCTGTTCTTGTTTCTCCGTTTTCTTAGTTCGTTTTCCCTTCCCCTGTTTCAGGTCTTAGATTAGGTTTTCCCCCCTTCTCCGTCTTCAAGTCTGTTGGTATTTTCGACTATTCGCCACTGCTTTGCAGGTCTTTGTGAAGTGGCGCGTCGCCGGCAAGGTTGTATTTCCCCTCCCCTGCTTCAGTTCTTAGATTAGGTTTTCCCCCCTTCCCCCGTTTTCGAATGTTGGGCTCTTCGCCACCTCTTTGTGGGTCACCGTGAAGTGGTGCGTCGTCGGCAAGGTCTTTACTTTTCGTCGTCGGGATTCCCCTTCCCCCCCTCCCCGTGTTTCGCGCGTCGGCTCCCCTCCCCCCTCCCCTGGTATGTTACTCGGTTAGTGGTTGTTCAGTTTTATCATTTGTGTCTTTCCCTCCCGCGTTTGGTCGTGTCTCCAAGTTTAGGGTTCGGTGTTACGAACCTAATGATGTATGTTTTCGTTATTTTCATGTTTGTTATCTTCAGATCCGATGGCCATTGCCTTTTTGTGACTGGTAATGCTGGGGTGTTCGTTAGTGGTGATTGGTGGGAAATTCAAGACTCTTAGTTTCCTATGACAAAGGAAGATCTAGGCAACCTGGTAGGTAGAGCCAATAATCCTGGAGTTAGGCAATGAGATTTTTGCCACTTTAGGAAGTCATGTATTGGTTAAGATGAGAGGAGGTTCTCTCTTGAGATCTGTTGTGCGTCGGTCTTATGGGTTCGGGATTGTCAGTATGGATCTTAAGATCCGCCAGTGGGGCGAAGTTCTTCAATCTAACTCTCCCTAAATTCTCATGATGGCGTCAAGTGTCATCACACCTAAAAAATGCATCTTGTGGGAGGCACTCCAACTTGCTTTGGGGCATGTCAAGACCTCCACATCTTTCGAGTTTCAGTCGAGTGTGATTGAACTCCGAATACCCTCGGAGAAGGGTCAGAAGTCACTACAGATTGTGACTTTCGTGTTCGTCAAATCAGGAGAATCCCAGGAGGATCATCAAGGACCTTGGGATTTCGCGTCTAGTAGACTTTGGGATCTACTAGCTGTTGTTCGGCAATCTCTCTATGAAGACCATCAGGGTTGTGTATCTCAACAAATTTCTTCTCATATCCAATCTCACCCGCCGTCACTCATGACAAACTTCTTTCGGACTGGACACATAGTAGTTAGTGTTTTATTTACCAAGTATGTACGTGTTAATGTAGTTCGTGTTAGTGATAGTTGTTTCTGTTTGGTTGTATTAGCTTTAGACTGTACTCCAATTTTCAATTAATGCACATTTTCTCGTTGTCAAAAAAAAAAAAAATCCTTTTGATCCCGTCATCCGCTTACAATTTTTGCTTCTATGCAATTTAATTCATATTTGATCTAATCTAGTTTCATTTTTTTTTTTTTGGTGAAATATCTAGTTTAATTAATTAAGATATATTCCCCGCCTGGTTTACATGTAAAACTCTGACTTTATCAAAATTAGTAACTCAATTGAACTTAATGACCATTAAAAGAAGCATGCTAGAATATTATGAAACATTTGGCGTTGTAAAACCCAGCTGATAAAACTATCTTCTAATGTACATAATTAATGAATGGTTATATACATTAAAGGCAATACTCTGCTTATATTTCTTGTGGGATTTCTTGTGGGATTGATGTTACTTATATACACTGCTCGCTACGACTATAGCCGCCAGTTGAAAATGGCACTAGAATTTAAAGAGCCTGTACAGAACTTACAACAGGGCATGCTTTGCTTCCCAGATTCCAACGTATGGATTAGCAAAAACGGAAGCAAGAAACCCAGCTTCGTAAAATCTATCTACTTCTCCCAAAGCGGACTGAAGAAACAATGGAGAAATCCAGCTACAGACCACTCTGATGAGAGACAAGATTTTCCTCTGACAATGGCACAAAAGCTCCTGAACTCTGATCAATGAAAGGTAGGCTTTGCGGCTGTATTGGGACCACAGCAGGAGAAGCAGTGAATGCAGGTTCGATGTTCTCATTCACACTCTTAGTCGGTCTTTCTCTCTTTGGCCTCTTGGATCTTTGTTGTTGGTCCGGGTTGTTAATATAGCCATCAAACTCATTTCCCGGCATTAAGCCAGCATCAGTTATTTCTGTGTTGGAGGTTTTTGCAGCCTTTTGCTTCGATTTATCACCAGTTTTTCTCTGCAATGAAGAGATTTTCGCATCAGTTGCAATAAAACAAGTATCGGTTGTCACAAACACCTGCATAAGTTTACCAATAGAAAAGGGAATAAAGGTACTATAGGAGAAAAGCTGGAACAGAGTAGTCTTAGTCAGTAGGGTGCCCGCTTTGCACTATCTTGCTTACTGAAAGGGGAAAGATGTCACATAGCTTGATTTCACAGAGGTAACTTGATGACTGGCCTTCTGGGACTACCCTTCAAGTAAGCTCAAACGCCATGAACACAATGACAAACAATCTTCGGCCAGAATATTCTCACTAATTCCTATTACCTTTTTATGGTTAGACTTCGGCTTCTCTGGGTCGGGAGAGGGTTCTATCTCGGCAGCTTCATTTGCAACCTTGTCAAGATCTTCCAAAGAAGCATCTCCTTCTGCATCTATACGTATGCCTTTGTTCACACGCTTTTTCTTTTGTTTATCTTTGACCTGGGAAAGTGGAAGATAAATATATCTCAACAGTAGAAACTTCGAGAACTAGTGAAGGCAGGCACAACCAGAGACAAAAATGTCTCAAGTCATGTTAGATAATTGTAGATAGAGCTGGGAAAATTTGACCCGACCCAAACCTAACCCGAAATTAGCGGGTTAGGGTTCAGATTGTTAACCCATTCAAGTAAATGGGTTGACACGACTTACCGTTTAATTAAATGGCTTAGGTTAAGGTTGATATTTCCAACCCGAAATGAACCTTTTTGACCCATTTAACTCATTTACAATTTACATATAAATTTCCTAAAAAGTTCTGTTGAAATTAGTGAAAATAAGAAATACTAATTGTAACACATATACAGAAAAGAAACTCTAATCATGCATACATTTAGGTGACTATATTGTTGAAAAATAATTAGTTTTAATTAGAATTTAATAGTGAGAAAAATATAATGGGTTAAACGGGTTAGTTGGGTTTAGAGTTGAGTTTTTCAACCAGTTTAATAAATGGGTTAAGATTGGGTTCAGACATGTTCAACCCATTTATTATCAACATGAACTCGACCCGACCTGATATGTTAACCCGCCCTAATTGTAGCTACACTAACCTGTAATGGAATTTCTTTCAATTTCTGCTCCAACTGGGCATCATCAATAAGTAATGAGACAACATCTTCTGGCGCCAACAAGTCACCTTGTACATGGCCCCCAGTCATTACAAGCTGCTGTACGGTACTTTTTTGGCTCGCTCTTTGTAAAATCTTCTCTTCAACCGTCTCTTTGCAAATCAAACGGTAGACGGTAACCTGAATCGTAAAATTTGTAATGATTTAGGAGAATGAACTTCTAGCAACAAATCCTACAAATTACAGCCAAAACAAGGCACACGCCAAGATCACTCATCCTTGTCTTAAGTGCATCAATGATTCAATTCCATCTCCTTTTTTCCTTATTTTTTCTGAAAGAGAGGGAGGAGGGATAATTAAAGAAGTAAAAAAATATGGAGTATATCATAATATGACTACAGCTAGTCTCAATAGCAGCTTCAAGGCTATGCAAATCTCCAAAGTTTCTAAGTCTAGAAGATTTGCGGAGTACACCTTTATTTTTCATCATATGTGATAATAATAAAGAGCCCCAGCAAAAAACAGCAGAACACAAAAAAAGACTGTTTAAAGATTGATTTCAAATTGATTGTCATGTCACTGTATGTTGGGAGCCCAGGAAAACTCAAAGGACCCAACACAATTTTATCTCTCCCATAAACATCATTTCTACTGTGGTAAACTTGGTAACACAGTAAAAGTACTGTAATTGACAGAAGACCAGCTTGATATGCGAAATTACCACCAGTCAGTGTGGAACATTGACATGTTGGAGGGAGGGAGTAAAATGTGCACAGAAAACAAAACAAACATAATCAAAAGGCAATATCAGCAACTTCAACATTGTAAAGTTTCCTAAGGTAACAGATAGATCAAGATACTAACATCTTTTGTCTGACCCAAGCGATGAGCTCTATCCATTGCCTGCAAATCCAAGGTTGGATTCCAGTCACTTTCATAAAATATCACAGTATCCGCAGCAGTTAGATTGATACCCAGGCCACCTGCCCTTGTACTCAGAAGGAATACAAATATATCATTCCTGCAAGTAATAAAGCCAACAAAAAAGATTCTCACTCCAACAGATAATTAAACCAAACTTTGCATTACATAGTTTCATAGAAATTTCTATGCTGTCCATGTGACAACCACATTAGTATTAAGCTAAGAGAAACCATAAGAAACACTAGAACCAATAAATCTGAATGGAGAATAAACAAATTTCTACCTATGTTGGAAGTCCCGAACCATGTCTCGTCGGTCCATGATGGTCGACGATCCATCAAGTCTAAGATATCTGTATTTTCGGTAATTCATATAATCCTGAGAAGAAAAGATAGATCAGCAGTCAGTACCATTATACCCGTGAACAATGCCATAACAAGGAGAGTAAAAGAAAAGCATGATGAAACCACAATAAAGAAATAACAGCACCACAAAACTGAGCTCTTCATCAAATAAAGCGTTTTCTAGCACTGGTTTGAGAAATGAGGATACCAACCAATCACAAAAATGTACTCCCTGTGTCCTCAAATAAAGTTTACATTAAGCTTGGATACTCATTTTAAAAAATTCTTAGTATGGATCTATGGGAGTATAGAATTTTAGCAAATACTTCCTTTGTTTCAAAATACTTGACACACTTCTCTGCAGACACTTGCCAACGCACAACTTTAACTATTAATATCTTTAATTTCCTACATGAAAGTATATATCGAGACGAATCTAATAAGATCTCACATGACTATATTTTTCCTTACATAGAAATCACAAAACACGATAAAAGGAGTGTGTGAATAGTGCAAAAGTCAAACCGTGTCATCTATTTTGAAACGGAAGTAGTATAAAAGCAAGAACAGGATTGATAGAGAGAGAGTTGGAGGGGGCCTACAACACACGGAATACGAAAATAGAGAGAAAGAAATTAGTGAGAGGTCCATATCACATGGGTAAGTAGGGTAAAATTTCCACTTAAGATGATCGGAAGTCTATTTGTGAACTACAGAAAAAGGAACAAAGGAAGTTAATTTGAGGACAGCAGGGGAGTATCCGAGGTTTGAGAATGAACAGGAGTATATGATTGAAATGAAAGGTGTAGTTACTAGAGAAATTGTACCAATCACAAAAAAAAAACATCAAAGACTACATACTACACACTAATGTTCCTCGGATAATAATTAAAAGGTGCACATCAACTCATACATTATTACTAGTAACAAATCACCTTGCTAAGAAACATGATCCTCGTTCATCAATCACACATTATCTAGCCAAATACAATTCTCTCACAATATGTTCCACAAAAAGAGAGGAAGACAATCAAACAATTCCCTATTGTGGCGCTTGCAGAATAGATCATTCATAAAATATACAAATGTAAACTCCAGGCCTATGGACTATGGTATAGTGATTAGTGAGTGATCCACAGGGACTAGAACAATGTCCTTTTCACATAACTATAAACCCTGATACCGCTCTTTCACTAACTCCTAGTCTCCTACTGACCTTCTTCCATGCCACAAGATGATTGCTAGACCTCTTCCTCGACGTCAGAACAAAGAAATCGATTCTGGACATATATATAGATCTTATGTGTGAAAGAACTCAGGACAATACTTAAAGTGAAAGATGCAATATAACGAGTATGTGCTGTATGACACAAACTTCCCGACCAAGCTGCCCAACATGACTTTAAAGGCATACCGAAAGTTCTTTGGTTTCTTCCTACAGAACTCATGAACGTAATATTGCTCGAGTTAATTGGCACCGTAGATAAGTTTTGCATGGAGAGCAAACAAGATGTATAATAAGTTGTGTTTGCTCCAAACTATCTGAATAGAAAGAACTTCACAGTTCACAAGGTTACCCTGTCCGTCCCTCAATAAAGTTTCTAGTTGACTTTAGAAACATACTTCATTTAGAAATAGTTGCACCATTTGCATAGTGTTTACTATTCACATCTTAGAATTTGGTTGTCTTTGGTGATTCTATATTTTAGGGGAAAACATAGTCATATGTGATCTTGTTAGTTCAATGTATAGTTTTTTGGGAAATTTCCTCAGGTACCCCTGAGGTTTAGCGTAATTCCCAAGATACCCCTCACATTTGGGGAATTCCTCAGATACCCCTGAGGTTTGTGTTTGTGCTCAAAATACCCTTACTATAGACGGAACCCTAACACCGTTAATTTTTTTTTCACTCCCCTTTCCATCTTCATCTTCTTCATCTCTCCTCCCACCATCCTCCATTAGAGACATTCAAAACCTTCAATTTTATCTCTCTCCTCCTATCTTCATCTTCCTAAATTGTCAAAAATGAAAATCTTGAAAAGTAAAAACGCGTCCCAGCGCTGTTAGTTGGCTTCCATTAATGACTTCTACTTTCTCTCTCCTGCTCTAAATTACAGTTGTCCCAACACTGTCAGTTGGCTTCCATTAATGACTCAAATCAAAGAACCAGAGAAAACCAACAATTGGGTTTTCTTAAAACGCAAATCTACACCTGGGTATGAGTAATTTTCCCCCAATTTGAGCTGTAATTTTTCCCCAAGTCTACACCAACAATTTTTCCCCCAATCTCAAGATGATGAGTTTTTCTGTCATTTCAATTTGAGCTGTAAAAATCTGATTTTATTGTTAATTTTTCAAACTATCCGAAAATTCAAGAAAAATAACAATAGGGAATGGTGGGAGGAGAGGGAAAAAAATCTGAGGTTTGAAGGTCACCAATGGAGGACGGTGGGAGGAGAGAGAAAGCTTGAACGTTCATCAATGGGGGATGGAGGGAGGAGAGAGAGAAATTTGGGAGGATGAACAGGGGAAAACCTAACGGTGTTAGGGTTCCGTCCATAGTAAGGGTATTTTGAGCACAAACACAAACCTCACGGGTATCTGAGGAATTCCCCAAATGTGGGGGGTATCTTGGGAATTACGCCAAACCTCAGGGGTACCTGAGGAAATTTCCCTAGTTTTTTTAATATCAATTTTTTATAATTTTTACTTATTGATAAGTGAAGATATTAATGGTTGAAACCATGCATCTGAAGCGCAAAAACATGAGATGGTGCAACTATTTCTAAAAAGAGGAAGTATATTAAGAGTAATGGTTGGATGTAAATAAAATAAGTGCAGATGCAGACGAGGAAGAAGGGGGGAAAAGAGATTAGAAATTATAAGGATAGGGTGGATGTGATGGAGAAAGAAAAGCAGAAAAAAATATGCAAACTATTCCTTATAAAGGCAAACATCCCAAAATAGTAATAAGAAATCATTTGTGAGACAGTAGCATAACATTATATAATTATACATACCTCAAGTATATTAAGCATTTTCGTCATTTGTGCAAACAGCAGAACACGATGATTCTCGGCTCTTAAGCGTTTCAATAATATATCTAGTGTCTGTAGCTTCCCAGAATCCTGGATTTCACATGCAATACCAGCTTAATATAATGCCAATAATAATGAAGTAGATTGATTGGCATGAGTGATGGGGAAAAGCATAATCTTACAGTAAGCAACTTTGATGGATCAAAACTCTGCATCGGCGGGCATGAACCAAATATCCTGTATGTCAGCTGAAGAGCTGGTTGTAAAACAGGTAGCTCAGAATCAATTTCTTGAATTAAAGGATTAGGGGGTCCATCTGGCCTTCTAGGTCCACTAAAGTCAGAAGTGCGAGCAAACCCAACAAAAAGTCTCTTGACCCAGGGGTTATGTAGCTCTTCAAGCATTTGATAATAGAAATTTCTATCCGGACAGTGAGCGCAGATCTGATAGATCATCAAAGAATCAGCACATGAACATCAAGTAATATTATTAAATAACAAATAAGTACCAAGAAAAGGCAAATTAATTACCGGTGGTGCTCTACTTTGAGGGATGTAAGTATACATTGAATGAAGAAGTGTAATGTTTGACAAGAGTCTGTCCTCATGAGAAACCACCAGTGCCTCGTATGGAGCATCCTTTGGACCAGTTGCAAGCTTTCTTCTCAGAAACTTACAGCCTGATTTACTTGGTGTTAGCAACATTCTTGTGACAGCTCTTACTTTTCCTCTTTCAATTTGCAGATCACCATCTTCAACCTCCATCAAGTTTACAATCTCATCCAAGTACTGCCTATCTTGTGTCATCACGGAAAACATCAGTCTCTCCAAGAAAGAGCTATTAGCCAAGAATGTGACTTCTGCAGGTGATAAGTCCATTAGATGGGTAAAACCAAATGTTCCACTTCCAACAGATATTGCTTGAGTTGTACTTTCTTGGTTTATTATGGATCGATATATAGAGCTTGGAGTAAATATATTGAAGTATTTCTCAAAAGATCCTCTACTGAGACCACGCCTGACAGCAGAACAATGTGTCCGAGAACCCCGAAGAACATCTTCATAGACTAATTTAGGTATCTAAAGAGAAAAAAAAAACAACCATCAATCAATAATAGAAAAGAGAAAATTGACAGTCAACCATGCGGCTGGATGGCAGGGAGAGGAAACTAACAAGTCAGCTCATCGTTCATATGGAGAAAACTAAATTGCAGTCAGAATCTGGACCTGCCCTAAACACTAGAAAGATCTGAACTCAGAAAATGTTTTAAATACCCCGACAGTAAGTGCTACTCACACAACTACCACTCCACAGCAACAGTACATAAAGATTGGTAAACCGTAACATCATGCGCTACATAATTTAACCAATGGTCCAATGCTACTGAGAAAAAGAAATAGTGGGACAGATAAAAAGAAAGAGTAATGGACTATATCAAACTGAATGGACAAACAGACATCATGGGACACATGTTATCATCCAAAGGAATGCATAAACTTACTGATCAGCTCCAGGGATAATACAACATTAAAGCAGGTCTTACAAAACTACTCAAGAAGTACCTGGTATGTTATAGAATTCCGACCACCAGCATAAGGTACATCCTCCAATTCCCCAAAAGGAGGAGGCTGAAGAGAATTTGGGATGTCTCCGAAGTAAAGGTATGAGCTACCCTCGTTCCTTTCAAACAGCTCTGGATGATTGCAGACCTGTCAATACAAGGAACATCTGAATTACACAGAGCTGTGACATTGCAACCAACATATAGTGTTATAGAAAAAGTCACGACACCAAAAAAGCTATAATCATGTAATATACCTTCCTCAACTGGATCACAATATTCATCAAATTAAGAATCTTTTTTTCATTAAGCCCACGACTGTTATCAAATAACTCAGCCAGTGATATCTTATTCTTTATTGCTTGATAGAAAGCTTGTTGTCGGGAACTCAATTTGCAGTGCACAGTAATCTCCGTCTTTCCGGTCAACTCAGTCACCACATCTTTCTTGACCCGGCGCAACATAAAAGGTTTCAGTACTGCATGCTATTTGGAAAAAAAAAAATCAAGGAGATAGAATAGGACCAAAGCGAAAAAAAAGTAAAGAGAAGTACATAAACTAGGCTGAATTGTAGAAACGAGATAATTAATACTCAGGCTTCGACAGTTTATCAGATATTACTATCGTGTGCACCTCGCAAATCATATCCTACCAATGCATGATCCGCAGAACTATTTTCAAATCTCAATTATGCAGACAACACAAAAACACTAACCAATCTATTTAGCTGGTGTTCATTCAATGTACCTCCATGCTCTGCATGACTCTCTATCCTGCACACGTGAAGCCATGAAAAGAGTGTGTGATTCAGCTAATAGCACATTCTGAAAAATTTGGTCACTTTGTTCAAATAATCAAGAACATAAAGATTTGTACCCTTTAGAGAACCACTCGTTAAATTGATCATGGCTGTCAAAAAGAGTGGGCATGATGAAATGTAGAAGAGCCCATAACTCTGCCATGTTATTTTGGATAGGCGTACCCGTCAGAAGCAAACGATTTCGACAGTTAAAAGTAAGAAGAGTCTTCCATCTTATACTGCAAACCCGAAGCAAATGGAATAATGAATTTATGATGAACATATATATAACTTATTATAAATGTTATATCCACGTGCCTAACAAATACTTTATTTCCTTAAAATTGCAACAGGTCGACTTTTGCGCTAATTAATACTGCACTTTCACCATATTTTGTAATTAATATATAAAAGTAATTGTCATAATGTAAAATTTTATTAGATTTGCCTCAATGTAAATTCTCAAATATTCACCTTTTATATTTTTACTAATAAATAGTTAAAGATATAAGCAAGCATGCAAGTCAAATTGTTGCAATTTTTTTTTTAAAAGAAAGAAAAGGAAACAGAGGAAAATGACTTGGGTGCATGTTCCTATTTCCAATCACCGTATGTACTAAAAAGAAAACCAATCCTCGTTTAAAATAATAAATAAATAAAAGAGAAGAGCAATAATGCCCACTAATCAACATATAGGGTTCCTTCATGGCGCAAATATATAATTGCATACAGTTCATGATGCTTTTGATTAAAGAGGTTAAAAAACCTGCTTGAGCTTTTAATTGCCTGAGCCTCATCTAGTACCATGTACTGCCATCTGACACGCTTCAAGTACTTCTCATCAGTAACCAATAATTGGTAGCTTGTGATAAGTATATGAAATCCAGCATCCCTAACAAACAGACATAATCAATAATGCCTCATAAGAAAATATTTAAATTCAATATGATGCATCTATTAAGAAATAGAGGAAGTATCAAATTGCCATGTATCAGCTGATATCATGTCAAGCGAGTACGGCATATCGCCTATAGCAAGCAAAAATGGCAGGAATCAAAAGGTGACTATATTTTATTTATGTAAAATAGTTACAGAAATAAGAGAATGTTAAAATGGTACAAGAATAGATTTGTTTAGCAGACTACATATGAGATAAATCATTAATTTGAAGGTAATAAATTACACTTCAATTAACTCAAAGATACCGAAAAACATATAAAAATGTAAACTGAACAACCTAGAATAACTCAAACAACCAACATAATATGATGTTTTTTTAGTCAATGAGGCAATGACAATCAGCTACAACATTAAAGCTCATGCCTCAATTATATCAAGCTTACCTACGATAAAGTCGTTTCGGGTTAATATTTTTCCTAAGAACCTGTCGTTCTTGAAGTCCACCCCAGTATGGGAGCGTTTTCAGATCAGGGCAAAATCTACTAATTTCATCAGCCCAGTTATTCAAAACTGAAGCTGGGGCAACAACCAGAAACGGGCCCCAAATATTTTTACCCTGTTAATGAAACAAAATAAAGCTGTCAAAAGGGCCCCAAATATTTTATCCTGTAAAAGAAACATTATAAAGTTGTTCACAAGACTTTATTTACTAAAAGTCAGAAGTACTAAGTGATATTCCTTTTGTCCAACTATGACTGCCCACGTAGAAATTAATACTCACAAAGCTGAATTGCAAAGTTCAAGGTGGACAATCTCGGTTGGGCAGACGGATGATTAGTAATTACCTCAGCCAAATGAGCCAAGAAAGCCATGGCCTGTATAGTCTTCCCCAATCCCATCTCATCAGCCAGGATGCCATTTAGACCCTGGCAAACATAATGAAGAGAAATTCAATGTCCACAGTAAGCTAACATAAAAGAAGGGGGGGATGAAAGTGAAGCAAATGAGCAGACCTGTTCATAGCAATTAACAAGCCATTGGAGGCCTTTCAGCTGATATTCTTTCAAGGAACCTTTAAATAATTCTGGTGTCTGTACAGTTGAAGTAACCGGCATAGTTGATCTGAAAGAGGTAATAAAGATTTAGACGAATAAACACACTTTATGATGTAGATTCAGAGAAGACTGTCTAAGACAAGACTCACGGATGAAGTAGATCAATATTGCTAGATCCAGGGGCTGACGCATCCTCATCTAAAACTTCACTATCAACTGATTGCCGCAACTTCATGCATTCATCATCAAAGGCACTAGTCAGCTTTTTCTGCTTAGAAACAGCATCTTGAGCAGCCCTTAGAGCTTCTTTCTTTAATTCAGCATCCTCTATATCTTCTTCTCCCTCCTTTGTGTCTTCAATTTCTTCACTACTTATCTTTTCATCGCCAGGTAAAGCCTCAGACGGGCGTGCATCTGGCTTATTTTGCATGAAATGACTATAAAGTTCTGTTTGTGACAAAAGAAAATCGAGCCTTTTCTTCTGTCTTCTTGCTTCTTCAAGCTCGCGTTCCCGCTTCAAAGCTTCTGCGGCTTCTTTTTCTTCCTTCTTCTTCACTTCTGCCTGTAATTGAGACAGAGCGATAATTTAGTAAACTTTTGGCTAAGCAGCAAAAATAGATTATCACGATAAAATTACTCTTTAGAAACATGACACTGTTTAATAGCTCGTGACATGACATAAATTACATCCCTGTAAAGTCCTGATATATAAATTCGGAAGAAAACAAAAAAAAGAAAAAAAATAATAAGCTTAATGATTTCTCACTATTAAGAGTGGGTTCAATTTTTTTTTCAATAGGTAATAAAAAAAATATTAAAGGTGTGCCAGCCCTCAAAAAAGGGAGGACTAAAAATCAAAGAATATCATGCCCCCATGAGGCCAAGACAATCTTCATGCCAAAAAGAAAAAACAAGAGACAAAATACACAAGTCCTTAAACTACTGCACTCCTTAATCTATACAAATGAAAACCAGGAGGGCGGACTTCATTCCCCATTATAATTTCATAAGAAACAAATAAAGCATAGAAAGATACCAATGGGGTGTCCCCTATATACAAAGGAGAGATAGGCACAAATACAATGAACCCTCTATCTCAAAGGGAATTTTAGCATATAGGGCAACAAAAGAGGCTCATTCTTAATAAGATTCCAGAAAAAAAAGATTGAAAGACAAGAGTAAGCTGTTTTTCAGAAACTAAATTCTTTCTGCACCTCCAAATGCACGAGGCACCTGTGATAAGAAGTATGTGAGGAAAAGCAGGGTAGTATATGAGTAAAGGTATTGGCTGTTAAAGGACTCAGATATAGAAAGCATGAAATATCTGCTAAAATCATATAGTTTAAACAAACAAAAACATAATGAACAAACAAAATTATGATTACATACCATCTCCTTTTCCAATCTTTTCCAATACACCACCATGTCTCTGGTAAGTCTCCTTGATCTAATTGGAGCGGCCCTCATCAATCTGAGTGATCTACTAATTTTCATTTTTACCTGTTATAGAAGCAGATGGAATGTTAACCGCTTCCAGTTGTCCCAAAAAAATAATGACATCACGAAGAATGCAAAGGAGCTAGAGTGCTAGACAATTCATACTTCTCTTTGACAGGTTTCTGCAAATCTTTTCGCTTCCATCAACTGTTTGCGGTGGTTGTTAGTGAAAATTCGATGATGCTTCGGTAGATCTCTCCGAGCAATATTCATCCAAACTTTTCCAATCTTCTCCTTTTCCTCCCTTTCAATAGCAGAAGGATCCTTCTTCGCCTTTTGCATTTTGGGTAAACTCCTTTCGATAATCTGACATTTAAGAAATCAAATTAAACTAACATAAAGCAAAATAATTTCGTTCTACATCTTCCAAGACTACCTCTCCCGCAAAGAAGGAATTATAAAAAGAAACTCTAGTCACCTTATGAGAGAAGGAACTTACCTCATATGTATCTCCTTTCTCCAACACCTTCACGTAGTGAACTTGCAGTTGACCTCCCTCTACTGGCATTATTGACCTTTGTATCCTTCCAGCTGCCCCCTCAGGGATCGAGTACAACCCTTCTTCTGTCACTTTCAAATCGAACTTCTGGACCTGATCACTCGGAGTCAAAGACTTCAGTTTCGCTTGAAGTGAGTCATATTGGGGCAGTGCCTCCCCCATGCCAGCAATACCTCTGTAACCAAACCTCCTGTCAGCTGCCATCATTGAAGCTAAGGAACCCAAATCCAAGGTACTCTTTAAATAATACTCCTCCACTCTAATATCTGAAAAGCTTGGTAAGTTCAGAGTTGCTGCCAGCTTGTCATAAGTTGGAGGAATTTGGTAAGCTATACCCTCCCCAATATCCAAATATACAGATTCCTGAGTCATCCTGTGAAGCAGTCTTTACTGAATCAGAACATTGCATAATTAATTTGCAAAAAAAAATTAAAGCCAACAAAATCACCAAAAAAAAAAGTATAAATGTATAATTCATGCCAACATTAACTAAGTATACCTGTCATTGGCGTATCTAAGCGCATAGTCGGCATCATAATGGTTTCCCAAATTCTGAGGAAACGAGCGATTCAAATAGTCTGGAGTTTTCTCCAACTCACGTAACCCACCTCGGTGCTCATTAACAAATTTCCGAGTTTTGGGAGCCACGGGCACAGTCGCACTACTTTTTGGTATAGGGACAGGGATTCGTGCAGGTGCTGGACTCAGAGAAGAATCTTTCGGCCTCCTCTTATACTTTTGGAGGTGCTCACCTAACATGGAACGATAGCGCTCCTCCGTAATGGGAGTCTTGTAGTAACCATTTTCTAGCTCATCATCATTGTTCCTATTCCTCTTCCTTTTCTTTGCATCCCTCTCATTCACAATTCCATTACTATGGCCACTTATCACTCCCCCTATCAATAGCCAAATGAGCAAAAGGTTAGGTGAACATAGCTATGAGCAAAAGTAAAAGAAGCCCCATCAAGTATCAATCATAACAGGTGACAAATAATAATAAATAAAAAACATCTTATTTGTGAATGCATGTGTATTTACACACATATATACATCTATGTAGTATCAAGTATGTATATTTGTGTGTGCACATGTGTATACCAGCCTAAGCAAACAAGAAGTCCTCTACTCTAAAAGTAAAACATATTACCTATAAACTCGATTCCTATACATCTCTAGAACAGGATAACCCTTACAAGCCCCAACCACCTTAACCCATAAGAAAGCTACATTGCTTCCTTGCTATTATATAAAAAAGACTATAGGGGTTCCTTATCCCATAACAAGTTTTGCTCTGAAGAAAATACATGCATACTATTCCAGCTAAAATGACATTACTACATATCAACTTCCCCTCCGAACCCACGAAGCATAAGTGTCGAAACTCCAAAAGATTACAAGGGCAAACCAAGACTTCCCCTACATTACATATCTACCGAAACCTGCGCACAATAAGCAATTGCACCCATCCCATCCCATTGGAGAAAGATAGATTCCATCACAACTCCAAAGGGATATTCCTCCAAAGCGTCGTCCACCAAGTGAACGATACATGCAGTCTAATAAAAGAGGGGCTTTCTCCAAAGCCCTTTTACTGATGTAAGAACGACGCCCAACGACAGCATTGTAATCTATGTCCCAATTGGAAAACATAAAATAGGAAAGACAGACAATGTACTACATCAACAATATTATCACAAATATTGTCAATATCTGAATACAAGCAATGTACCTTGACTACCTCTGCTTTCATCCTGACTGCTACTCCCATAGTAATCAGAATCATCATCTGGATGCGGCACTCGAAAGTTCACCAAAGGCTACACCACAAACACAAACACAAACTCAGCCAAAAAAAACACAAAAGAACAACTACATAACAACATTTAATTCAAAAACCCTAATTTCACCTCAAACATTAATCAATAACAAAACAAATTCTTCCAATTACGAAAATTAACAAAATTTCCAACAAATCAAAGTACAAAAAGAAGCAAAAAATCGAAAATCAAAAACAAACCTCAAGGTTGAAGAGATTAGCGAACAAGGAGTGCGAATTACGGTCCATACTGAAAACTTTCGAGGTAACTGAAGAAGTAGGAGAAATCATAGAGCCGCCATTGGAGGAAAATCGAGAAATTTAGAGAGAGAAAGAGGGGAAAACTGAAAAATAGTGTAAACCCTAGAAATCGAGAAGAAGTAGAAAAAAGAGGAGAGAGAAAGTGTAAGTTTGGTGTTCTCTTCTTCTTCTGTGTAATGCTGGCGCAGGATAAGGGGAGAAAGAGGAGAGAGAAAGTGGAAGAGTTGGAGGGAGACGGTGGATGAGGAAAGCATCTTCCTTCGCAGACTGCTAACATGCGCCATACCAGTGACATTTTTTGTTAACGTGCGCTGAGGAGCTTTTTTTTGTTTTTTGGGGTTTTATTTATGTTTGCTTGAATTTTGGGGTTTTTTTTTTCTCTGTTCGTTTTTACTATTTATGGATGGTTGAAGCTGGGGACATAGCCACTAAGATGCTCAAAATAGGAGTGATGAATATATACTACCTCTATATTTTTTTTGTTGCAACATTTGCTTTTTTATGCTTAAAATTTTGGGACATACACAAGCTAGAAAAAGTGAGTTGTTGAATTTTTTAATTGTGTTATGTTGTTTTTATGATAAATATTAATTTGTTTCAGTTAGTTTATATTTTAGTCTAATTATGTGTTAGCTTGTTAAATTTATATATTTATTTTCACATTGGATAATTAGACAACTAAGTAAATAAAAAGTAACAACTAAGTTAGGAGGACTTCTCTTCAAATCAATAGTGCTTGTAATTATGGAAAATAACATGTCTTCTGAATTTGGACTAGGTTTGAGAAGAAAACATGACTTTCTTAGTTTCTTTGTATATTTATATTCTTTGCCTTCTATATGTATGTAATTCCACCAATGAGTGAAGGACTTTATATGGGTTATATGCCACCAACGAGCAATTGCCTCTATATGGGTTATATTTCGCCGATGAGCGATGACTTTATATGAGACAACTGTGAAAGAAAGTGAGCGAGTATTATGAAGATTCCACCAACGAGCTAGTGAAGACTCTATATGGTCGTATACGCCGCCAACAAGCAAGGGCCCTATATGAGATAATATTGTTTGAGGGATCGAACGCACATTCTGATGACATCGAATCAACAACAAATCATCAACCCAGGATCATATTATTCTCTATGCCGCCTTGACCCGGACAACAATCAACATATATCCTTTCGTATTTCATGCACTATACTTCCTCCGTTCCAAAATAAGTGAAACACTTCTCTCATTTATGTGAGAGCTTTTTGAGACAAGTGTTTCACTTATTTTGGAACGGAGGAAGTATATGTTTTTTCCCGTTAACTTATGCTTGTATTGCAAGTACCGACAATGAAGAGCAAATTTAGATTGCAGAACATATCTAAGATTTTTCCTCATCCTGTCATCATATAATTTGATTTTTGATTTTCCAAACCTCAGTCAAAGTGAGGGCTTCTTTGAAAATATATTCAATTAATTTTTCACTGACAAGACAAGTTTAGGTGGTAGGCTCGACACTCTTAATAGGCACATCTTAAGCTATGGATATAGTCAATTTTCCAGACAAATATAAAAACCCCAAATAAATATATTGAATTTAGGTTGTCAACTCTCAACCCTAATAGAATAGTTACTAATTTCAGATATTCACATTAGTTAACTATAAAAAGGTTATTTATTTAACAAAAATAATCACTTTTATCCGCTTTAATAATGTTAGTATATGGGAACACACACATAACATATATACACTACACTAAAGTGATAGCCATTAAAATAAGTTTTCCCTCCTATAATTTATATATAATTTAAAAATCAAAAGGTAACTATCATATATCATATTAAAATGAAAAAAAGTTTTAAGAAACAATACGTGTTTATTTATATTTTGCCATTAAAATATTAAAGTTCACGAAAACAATAAATATATTCTAAGTATGATGCATGTGAAAGATGACATTTATTTGTTAAATAATGTTACTAAAAATAGTATACTAATTAAGAGTTATTAAATCACGAGATGTTAATGATTATAGTTATAGCTATGAATTGATCATTGATGCTGCAAATTGATGAAACTGACTCCAAATATTTCAACAATTTTGTCAATTCAATTTGAGCATGGTTCTAAAACCTTCAAATCAAGATGGACCACTTTAAAATAAAGGGTAACTTTTAACCTTATATGGGTCACATATAGGTAAAAGTGACCAAATTAGGACAAATATATATCCCCGTTTGACAGGTCATTTTACCCCCATTATATAATTTACAAATAAGTGTACTTAGAAAGGCAACTGAAATCACGATCAACACAGATTGAATATAGGAAAATGCAACTTCATCGAACAAAAGAAACAAACAATTTTCAGATTTTACTTATAATTATGCATGATTACATTGAGAATGATAAATAAAACCAAATAAATAGAAGCAAAACATATTATTATAAAATTCAATGAAATAATACACAGCTTTTCTCAGATTTAGTGTATTATTATCTCAAGAAATATAATTTATCCAAAAAATTTATTTTGATCTATGAATGTAAGAAAAATTGAGTGTTATTTTTAATAGGAAAAATTGTCAAGAATAAGTCAGCCTTTGAGCCATCCGCTAAAAACAAGTCAACCTTTTGATTATCCTTGAATAAGTCAACCTTTAATACCAATCTGTTTTTAACAAGTTATTGCATGGTCTTAACTTATTTAACCGCTTAAATATGATATGTGTATCTCTTCAAAGGGATGAGAGACAAAACAAAAAGAAAATAAAATGACAAAAAAGAAAGAAAAAAGTCATATTATTTGTAATTTAACTTGTTTAAAATTGATAAGTACTAAAGGTAAACTTATTCAGGAAATAATTAAAAGATGACTTATTTTTAGCAAACGGGTCAAATGTTGACTTATTCTTGACAATTTTTCCTTTTTAATATGTTGAGTATAATTTTGACCGGTGAAATTGAGAGTGCGAGGAAGGGGAATGGTTTAAACTATAAGGAGAAAAGGGGGGTTGCTTTGGCAAAGTTAGGTTCTGTTTACCACTCATTGATTATTTTATTTTATAATTAATTAATTAAAAACATAACAATATTATGCTCCCCCCATTCCCCACCAAAAAAACTTCAAGCCCACGGTTTTGAAGTCTCATAGACATTTTGACATATGTGGAAATGTGGGTCATTTACTTCATTATTTACCTACTTACACACTCCTTAAATATTTACATAGACATATATAACAAGTTTTTTTCATAAGTTCCTACATATTCAAGATGAATAACTACTCATAAATAGACTGTCGATCAATATATTCAATGATTTAGAGCAAGAAAATGAAGTCATTCGAAAAGTTTATGAATATGGTGCAAAGATGAAAGTTTCTAAATGGTTTTCAAAATCTTGATCAATTACTTAATTAAGAAGCATTTGAATGTATATAGTCTATCTAATTAATTGGAACATATAATTAATTGAAACATAGTAATAAAAACTTATAACTTTATTTCATTTAAACTCCATGTAACTCATGTTTTACTATTTATTTTAAAATAAATTACAAAGTCATTTAATTTTTCTTCTTAACTAAACTACACATTGTACCAGTTTTAGAGTTACTGACTTGGTGCCCGAAGCCAACATCTCAATTTGGTAAGGTGTTGTTTAATGAAAGATATATAAATGTTGTCTATTTAAGAAGTTAGTTCACATGTTATCTATCTATCTATACAAATATATTAAAAGGCGTTCCTATCAAAGGAACGGTGCCACGTGGCACTCTTCTTAAGCTTTTAATACATGTTTATGATCTCATTTAAAAATATTAAGCAATGTGTAGTTGGTAGGATTCGAACACATGGCCTTTGAAATGAAATGTGAGAATTTAACCACTAATCCACTACCATGTCAATGGTTAATGTTTCAAAGTAAAACATAATGAAGTCTTGTAATTACATGTAATTATAAAGACATAGAATTTTTTTTTGATCTCTAACACTTTTATTAAGTAATAGCATTCTCTTACCCTAATTCCATTGAAATTGTTGTTTTTATCTCAAATTCCTTAGATACTTTTTTAAAACAACTTATCATGCCATAACATCCATTTTCCAATTTCGTACTAGACAAAATATTACGAAAAGCTAATAAAATCAATTAAGAAATGGTCGAAATGTATTTTCTCTTTACTTTGATTAAATTATACTAGCATCTTTTGCATGCTATGCGTGCATGTCATATTAACGTTTATTTTCTCAATTAGTTATTCATCGGTGTTACAAAAAATTCCATTCGAACAAACATTTATAATTATTTTTAATTTTTAATATGTTTTTCTCAAATCAATATTTTGTAGGTTTTTTAAAGTTTATGTTTTTTCTTTAAAGAGAAATTCCATTAATTGAAGGTCAAACTGTAACAACCCATAATTTTGCTCCTAGTTTTTCGCAAAAATTTTCTCTAAAATTATTATTTCTCTAAATTAATGATTTTTATTTTATAATTTTGGGAGCCGAATTATTATTTTTATTTTTATGGCGTGTTAATGTGTTTATTATATTTATATTTATAATATAATTTATTAGAATTATTTTCATTATTAAGTATTTTCAAAGTTTAGGCGCGATTTAGGAAGTTAACGATTTATCGCGTGGTGGACTTTTGTTGCATGGATCTTGATGACTTGGGCCGAATTTTTTTTTGGTGACTCTTGGGCTTGGACAGCCGGCCAAGGGGAAGGAGAAGAATAAGCTTCTCTTCTTTCATTTCTTTTTATTTTCTTTTTGTGACCCTTTGTAGTTTTGTAACCCCCCATAACCCCCCTAATCATTTCTCCTTAATGAAACTATTAACTTTAACCTTTAAACACTCCAAATTCTGATTGAAATTCAGAACTCCATTGCTGCCATACTTCAAGAAATTCGGCCATCACTATAATCATCATTCTCTTAAAAAATTTCATTTCATACTCTTCATCAATTGTTCGTGACTTGTTCTACTTGCCTCTTTCTTGTACTTGGTGCTTGGGGATTGAAGAAGGAGAGGAGTACACGCCTATAACGGGGTTTTCCAGTAATATTCAGCTCGCCTCCGACGATCCAGGTAACTAGTAGTTATCTTAGAACCATAGTGATTAGGGTATTATTCGGTATTAGATTATTACACTAGGAATTATTTAAAATACTTTTTGAATGAAATTATTGACGAAATTTGACATGAATATACTTGATGCATGCTGTGTGAATATTGTATAAAGAAAAATAATTTTCGTCTGATTTTTAGTATTTATTTGATTTAATTGGTGTTTTGTGCGTTTTTGGCTTATTTGCATAATAATTATTAAACGAATGTTAAAATTGCTGAAATGATTTTTCTTGGATCATGTTATATGTGTAGTATGTATTCCATGCCTTAGAATAATTTTTTCCTACTGTTTAACAGTTTATTTAATTGATATATCTGTTTTTGTAATTTCGTTTCTATCAGTATATAAATCATGAAAATTATTTATGGAGGCCGAAAAATTCATTTCCTTGTATATTATGTTGAGTTTATGCATGTTATGTAACTTTTTGGTAATTTTTGGGCGTTTATTTTTATTTTTAATTATTGTATTGGCTTTATTGAGTAATTTGTATATTAATGTTTAAAAATACTTTTGGAGTCAGAAAATTATAAATAAAAATTGTACCATGTCAGTAGAGCCATTAGGGTCATATGATAATTTTTTTGTGATTTTACTGCTCGAACTTATTAGTTTAATAATTATTATTGGGTTTTTGTTGTGAAATTGAGGATATTCTTTTAAATTATTAGAGAACTTGTTAATCAGAAATAATTTGTAATCTATTATGTTCTTGGTTGCTGATGTTCAGTAGGTTGCAGTAAGTATTATTGGGTATCCTTATGTTTATGTTTGATTTATGAAAGAAAATGATTAATTGTACTACTCTTTTAATGAATAAGTTTTGGAGTTAATTGGTGATGTATTTTTTATTGAATTGTTGGTGCTGTAAAAACTAGTTTAATATCATTGTTGATGTTTAGAGATGTTCAAGTTTTTATTGTGGGAGACATTTGTTGAAAGCTTGTAAGTTATTAATTTTGAGGAATTATGAAGAGTTGTTTTGATGAATTATGGGTATAAGGCCGGGTGGCATCCCTTTTTGATGAATATTTTAAGATGAATGATACTTTGATGATATGCATGATTTTATTTTGAGATAAGAATATCCGGTGGGATAGATGTAGTCCCCAGTGAATAACATGCCAACCACCTGGTTTGCGAACTAGGGGTACACCTGGGTTAATTGTTGTCGTCCGAGAGGTCAGGGAGTTCTGCGTGTTCTACCCTGCATCGGGAGTTTGGCCATTCCTAGACACAGGCAGTGGGGAACGCAAGCCCATAGACTGACCTGGAGATTGCGATGTGACAAACCTTAGGAAGTGAATTGCGATTCACTGGCGTTCGGTTTCTGACTCAATAACTTGTTGTATTTTTGATTTATTATTATTTATGTATTCTAGAATTGATTCACTCACTATATCTTGTTTACTTATTGTTGATGATCACTCGTATTACCTATGAGCTTTATGGTTTTTAGATGCATGTTATTGATATAATGATTGTATGCTTTCCTTTCTTATTAATCTATTTCTGAATCGTGCTTTGATTGCTTTTGTTCTGGGAGAAATGCTAGTTACTCCCCACTGACTGTGATATATCCTTGCAGATGGAAATGACTGCTAGACTTGTGTCTGCTTGGGCTAACAGAGTGAGGGTTTGTAGTGAGAAGAAGCTCCTGGCATTGTTTTTGGTAGATGAGTTCTATGCAGACCATAGAGAGTCCTACTTTTGGCTAGGTTTCAAGGACATTTAGGTTTTATTTAAGCTTTAACGGGAGACTTGCATGTCTCGTAGTTTTTAGATTGATGTTATGATATAATTGAGATATTTCTTTTATTTTAGAACTATAATGTTTTCTCGGATATTACTTTCCTTTTTTTTTGAAGCTATGAAACTTTGATTTGAGGATTATCTTTAATTATTGTTTTAGAGTAGCATAACCGTCCTGACGTTATTTCCGCTAACGTCTTTTTAGTATATCTTGATTAGATATTGTTTAGTATCTTAATAGTAGAAGGACGGGGTGTTACACAAACGATATCTACAATAGGTATTAAAGAAAAACAAGATATAATCAAACAACATCAAATCAAATTTGTATTAGGAGAAACTACAATGAACCTGATCGAGCGATATAGCTCAGCCCCCTTGTGTTTGCTGAATCAAGCCGCTATTGATGAGGAAGTCTATCATTATGACATAGTCTGGGAAAGACCGTTCCTGATCAAGCCATGTTGACCGAATCTGAGTTTCCAATACCTTCATGTTGCTAGTCTTGAACTTTAACCAATGAGAACAATTTCTCATACCCAAAGACAAATAAACCAGAATCACAACTCCCGTAAGGGAGAAGGAGATCTCCACAACAGAACTAGAATCCCCATAGCAGAGTTCGAGAAACTCTCATAAAGAGAGACTAATTTATTCAACAAAAGAAGAAATAAAACTAAAACTAAAAATCATAGAGGAAAATGGGCTTACCATGGATAGAATCATCCATGGCTGCCCCTAACTGATGAAGAAATGGTAGGGGAGAAGAGGGGGGCGGCTAGAGAGAAAACTAGGTTTAGGGGAAGATTTTCACTTTGGAGAAATGAACTTTCCTGAAAAGCCTTGTCAAATCCCTATGTCTCAAACTCTCTTTTTTAGTTATTTGTTCATCATTATTCAAATATAATATTGAGAGAAGGAAATATAAAGCAGAAGAAAGCTTGTGCTCAAATAAAGTGGATGAATTGGTCTATTAGGCTCAAACGTTGATTATTAATAAAGTGGAAGAGTTTGATTTTTATAATAGGGTTTTTTTTAGTGGAAAAATAAGATTTATATAATAGAGATTACCATATAACAATCAACATTTAGGTTTTAAAATATTACCAGTATAATTATTAATATAAAATTCAAGTTTTTATTTTTTCTTCTGATTGCGTCAATCAAGTTATTATGTCAATTTAATGTTTGACCAGAGAAGAGGAAATCATTCTCCTTAATTTAATATTTAATTGAAATTTCAAATTCAATTTCATTGTAAACTTGTACAATATATACGGTAAGTAAGAAGAAGAAAATATTATTTAATATATATGGCAATTTAAATTCATTAAGGGTATATCAGACTTTTTGTAACGGGTACACCATCTTCCTCTCCCATTCACTTATATAATAGAGATTTAGTACATAGACTTATTTATAATATCACTAGTTTTTATGTCTTTAATATTTCTTTAAATATTTATGGATTTTTACACCATGATTTTAGGACAACTATTATAAAATCTTAAATTTATTAAATTAAAAGTTTCCCATACAGTTTGCACGAGTCAAAAACCTAGTAATTTATATATACATATATATAATTAAAACGTGTGGGGAAACATTGGAGTACGCCACATCTATACAAATATATTAAAAGGCGTGTCTGACAACGTCTGCACGCCACGTGGCACCTCTACTCCACTAGAAATCTAGAATTATTCAATATGTACATATGTCATGTCAACTAACAAAACTAAATTGGTTGTAACAAGATTTGAACCCATGACACATTGCTATTACATAGAGCATAGTTACCATATCAACCAACTTTTAATCATGCTTTAATTGTCCACATTATTATATTTGTACCTTTTAAATGTTGAGTTTTCTTTTTTATATTCTAATGCGAATGGAAAAAAATACATATCAAGTTCGGAAAAAATACGACCTGGGGCAACGCCAGGGCCCAAATACTAGTGTCTATCTAAATGTACGCTGACATGACGCCATGCCACACCGTATAAGCTTTGACATGTCATTCCTTTCTTTATCTTAAAATACCCAAAAGCTAAGGTTGTGGTGAAATTTCGATCCCATGACCATCATATTAGTATATCATCCTTTCCATTATGAATCTACATCACCTTCTTAGTAAATAATTCCTGAATATTTCTGCCTCATCCAAATTTTAAAAAAATTAAATAAAAGTATGACAACACCCTTTAATTTTATAATTGAGAGTTTTTTACACCAACAAAGTCAATTAAAGTGTGTTGCAATAATCAATTTTAACTTTCATTGATTAACTTCTTCAAGTTCACTAGATTATACCTCAATTCCCTTTCTTATTCATACATAGAGTTTTTTTCAAGAAAAATACAATAAAATTGTCCCATAAGTGTAAGCATATTTTTATTGCTTATATGTTGTGAGCGCTGATTTGACTATCTCATTGAAATGTTTTATGGAAAAATATTTTTGAAATCGCCAACAAGTCTTTAAAGGAAGACTCATAAACCTAATTAGATATTGGAATTCTTAGGTATAACTTAGGGACTTATCCAATGTAGATTTCTCCGTCATAACTTCATGATTGGTTATTGAACCAAAAATTGAGTTTCGGGGTGAGAGTATGATCATGATCATGAATCACATTCTCCCATTGTTGGCCCCTACTTAACATGATTAGTCTTAAGTCGATTCATTAAACACACAAAGACTAATTTTTAATGACATGTTATTACGCAATCATAATACTGAGATCCTAAATCAATTGCCCAAATTAATTATCTAATTATACGTCTATTTAGGTATTGTAATTAGCAGTAATTAGCATGTCAGGTGATGAAAATAACAAACATGTAATCAGGGAAATATGTACAAAAGTATATAGAAGAGTTTAAGGAGAATACTATATACAAAAGACATGAAATTACTTAGAGATCTACATCATGAAAAGCGCGTTAGTAACTTGAAAGTAATAAATGTAAAAGGAAATTATTAAGGACCCTCAGGAATATACCGGTGTTGCCTGGGCATTAGAGAGTAACGATATTCGGGAGGAGCAATCGTAGAGCTTGCAAGGAAACCAATGGGAGATCGAAAGTATGTATGTGTTTAAAGTGTTTGAGAGCGATTTGCTTAGAGTATGTAGGAGTATGTGAAAAAAATCTGCGTATGAGAGAGTATGGACGCATAAGAAAGCGTCCCAAAAATCGAGTGAGGCTTGGCCTATTTATTGTTAAAATAGAGAGACAAAAAGATAAGATACAGCATCGCGCGCGCATCACTGTGCGCTGACTTATCTTACTGCGGATTTTTGGATTTTGCTAACTGTCTCTCAGTTGCATGTGTGTAATAAGCTGCGCCATAAGCATTGGGATAAAGCGCATCTGCATATCTGGCCCGGTTTTGTTATTTATCAATTCTTTATAAGATTCTTTTTATCTTTATCAAATATTATCATATAAAATCCGGAAATCAATTATCTAAAGAGATGAAATCAGATTTTGATACAAATCATTTATCTTAGAAAATATATATAGTATTAAAAAATAATAATAAATACAATTAGTTATCAAAAATAATTAATTGGACTCCTTTCACAAATGGGCTTGAGAATACAATTAATTATCATGAATAATTAATTGGGCTTTGAATCTTTTAAATAAACAAACCTTTTGCTTTTACCACCATTTTTGGCCTAGTTCTTCGGATTATACCATCCTTCTAATCGAACCAATTAGGATGATAGTATGTCTAATCATTGGGTACTACAATGGGGAGACACGGTTATGTGTCTAATAAATGAATAAGTGATACTCGAGTTTTGGAAAGAGCCAAATGAATATCTAATAAAATAGGCGATAAATCTTTGATATATAGAATTATAAAGAAACAGAAATAGTGGTTTTCAAAAAAAAAAAGTACATTGTAATCCACATACACACATATATATAGGGGTAGGATCACATGATAATGCCTCCTTACATGAGAAATGAGAATGAATCTCACGATTGAATTAGATTTACAACATTTGTTCATTAGAGTTATACCCCCGGAAAAACTTCGAGCCCAAAAAAAAAGTTTTTTTCAATTTTTTTTTTCCTTTCTAATATTTTCTTTTTGGAGTTATATCTCTTTTTCATTAGAGTTACATCACTTGTTCATTAGAGTTATAGCGCGTAAAATCCATTCTCATTTCTCATGTAAGTATGCATTATCATATGAACTCACTTCTATATATATATTCTAGAAATGAAATCATCATATTTTAGAAAAATCAACAATAATAGTAATGCACAATTATATAAAGAGCAAAACGTATGTAGTTTTTTTTTTTCTCATATCTCCACATAATAGTTGTTTGCTTTATTTTACTTTTCCTAAAAACCAATTTACTCAAAAAAAGTTTCCACAAATGGCTAAAAAGACACCATTTATGCGTATTGTTCTAGTGCTACTAGTCATTTTATCATTTGGTAACCGATAAAGTTGCTAGTAGTAGTACTTATCATCATCAGCGTTGTTATTATTGTTGTTGTTGATTGATATTTTGCATAATCGTAGTTAAAGATTATATTCTATTAAAATAGATATGGCCCTCTCATCATTTTACACGTTAACGTGATTAAACATTTGTATGTTTAGCTCAAACTATACTTTTTGTTTTTTATTTATAACGTGACACTTATTTACAAATTAAACAAGGATTTCCAATATTTTAATCACATATAATAATGAGAAAGTTTTGATTACAAATTTTCAATGCATATATATATATATATATATATATATATATATATATATATATATATATATATATATATATATATATATATATATATATATATATATATATATATTTAATTTGTCCTGACCAAAACTACTAAAAACAACGAAAAGGCGCCACCTAAGGCCAGTTCAAAAAAAAAAAGTTGTGTTGGTTGTGATGTTATTTTGTTATCTATATGCATTTTTAAGGGTTTTAGTACATATATTCATCAATGTATGAATTGCACATATCCTATTTTTTTACTTTTAAAATCATGGACTCCTAAAAAAAGATGAGATTTATGCAGTAAATACAAGAATTTCATGATTATGGAAGATTACCAACCTAACTATAAAATTAAATCTAACTAACAAAACCATACTAAATTAAAAGACGTATATTCAAAATTGAGATTCATAGTAGATACACGATTGATGTTAAATATTTTGGTTTCTTCTTGGATAAAAAATTCATGTGTTATTTCAAAGAAAAAAAGTTGCATGAGAATTATTATTTTTGTGCATAAAGGATGTTGGCACGTAGATACTACACTTACTTAAACCAAATTTTATTATTTGTATATGTTACATTTATTCTTTAGAAATTGCAAAAACTGGAGCTTTATTAGACAGATATTATATGCGCTTCTTCTATATTCTTATAATTGATATTAAGAAAAAAAAATGTTTGTAGAAATATATTAGATTTGTCACAATGCATATATATAGTCTACTACACATTAACATAAAAACTGGAAGCTAAAAAAATAACAACAGTAGAATGCCAACCTTCGACCTTTATTTGTAAAGTATCTCTTCCTTGGTATTCTAAATATATCAACAATACCTAATTTTATATAATTGAAATCATCTAAATATCAATGATAACATTTCATGACAAAAGTGAATGTCAAGTGTTGAAAATTTATTGAGAACGAATAAAGAATCAGAGTAGAACTACTTTGTATTATTTATTTTATTGTATGATACAAAATTCATTTACCTAATATTTTATTTCATGGCTCAAGGTACTTATGTTATGAGTTCAAGGTCTAACAAAGATTTTGGAGTAGATCGATCCGACTCTTGCATTCCCTAGAACACCTGTACATTTGATACATGTACGCAATATTATGGAAGGAACTATCGTAATCGTCATTGCGTAGCCAACAACCTTTGTTGTTGTACTTTAAACAATACAAAAAAATCGTGATTATGGAAGATTACCAGTCTAAATATAAGATCAAAACTAACAATCAAAATCATACTTAATTAAAAGACATAAATTCAAAATTGAGATTTGTAGCGGATACACGATGTTTGATGTTGATGTATGAAGTTATTTTGGATTCCCTTTGAATAAAAAGTTCATGTGTTATATCAAAGAAAAAAATTTGTATGAGAATTACTATTTTAATGCATGAAGGATGTTGGCACATAAATGCTACACTTACTTAAAACAAATATTTTTATTCACGTATGATACATTTATTCTTTAAAAATTGCAAAAATTGGAGTTTTTATTACAAAAACATTATATACGCTTCTTCTGTATTCTTATTATTGACATTAAGAAAAAAAATATTTGTAGAAACAAATTAGATTTATCACAATGCATATAGTCTACTTCTCAATCACGTAAGAACTAGAAGCTAAAAAATAACAACAACTGAATGCCAACCAATGACCTTTATTTGTAAAGTGTCGCTTCCATGGTATCTTAAATATATCAACAATACCTTTATTTTATGTAACTGAAATAATATAAATATCAATATTAACATGTGTTGACAAACGTTAATGGCAAGTGTTAAAAGTTTTTAGAAAATGAATAAAGGATTAGAGTTGAACTGGTTTTGTATTATTTATTTTACCATATGATACAAAATTCAATTGCCTAATATTTTATTTCATGGCTCAAGGTATTTGTGTTATGAGTTCAAGGTCTCACGAAGATTTTGGAGTAGATCGATCTGACTCTTGCGTTCCCCAAAACAACTGTACATTTGATACATGTACGCAATATTGTGCAAGGAACGCTCATAATCGCCATTGCGTAATGTAGACACATAATCGTGTCTCCCCATTTAAGGATCCGATGATGAAACATACCGTGGTCTTAATTGGTCCGATCCAAGGGCAGAGCAGTGAACAGCCATTCAAAACCATTTCGAAAAGTGTTAAAGTCCTATTTTAAAGCCCAATTAATTATTCATGATAATTAATTGTATTTGAGCCCAATTCTTTGAAAAGCCCAATTAATTGATAATTAATTGATAATTAATTGATTTATTTTAATAAATAAATATTTTCAAAAGATATATTTTTAAAGTCAAAATCAGATTTTATCCCGTAAAATCAGATTTCCGGAGTTAAAAGATAAAAGAGAATCTTTAAAACGCGTTTATATAAAAAAAACTATCAAAAACAAGGCGGTGCGCTGAGCGCAGTTGACTGTGCTGAGCGCACGTGTCCTGCCACGTGGACTTCCACGTAGGCTGCTCCAAGTGCACAGGCTGTGCTAAGCGCACCAGAACTGCCACGTAGACTTCTGTTTCATGTAGAGTCTTGCGTCAAGCGCAATTCTCTGCTTGAGAAGCGGAATTTCTTTCTTATCTTTTTTAAAAGCGCGTACCACATGTACACTTTTTATTGGTCATGCCGCGTCATACGCTTGCCACGTCAACTGCGCCATACGCAGCCAGCGCGTGAGGCGCAGTGCCGTTTTCTCTATAAATAGGCCTGATTTCCGAACAGATTTCAGAATGGATTTTTCACATTAACACACTTCGAACTCGACGAACACAATTACGAATTCTCTCTACAAACTACAAAACTTCCCTACAAAAACTCATACTTTCAAACACAAACACATTTAATCTACATACTTTCAGACATTCAGATTTTCTGGCTTCACGATTGCTCGTCCCGAAAGTTGTCAGTCTCGTAGACCCAAGCCACGGTATAATCCTGAGGGTACTTAAATAAATTATTATAATATTGAAGTTACTAACAGTTTTCTTTCCTTGTAACACCCCAGAATTTCAAAAGCGGAAAAGAAAAAGAATTGATATATTTAATAGGACGATGGCGGAAACATCGTCTTCTGGGAATGTCACTACTACAAGAAGAGTGTTTAAATAACTAAGTGATAAAAACAAACTTAAATAAGTACTAGTATAAATAAATTAATTACTTAGACTAAAAACGAAAAGAGATAACTATCTCAAACTAAAAAGAAGTCTAGAACTAAAACACCTAATAGATTATTTCTCGCATCTCAACCCGAGCCCAAAATCAAAGAAAATCCCCATCAACAAAACCTGCAAAATATACAACAAATATCCACAATCAGTGGGGAGTAACTAACAGCTCTCCCAGCCCAATATAGGATCCAAATAGCAATTTTAGTTAAAATAAATGTTACTACACATCAACATGCTTCTAATAACAATAAGTAAATCAACAATAATGAACTTAAGATAATCATACAAGATCCATAGCATAAGCCTCCAAAAATAATTAAACAAAATAATATAATAGGTTTTGAGAAAGAGCAGAATGCCAGTGGATCGCAACCCACTTCCTAAGGTTTGTCAGATCGAAATCTCCAGACAGCATATGGGCTTACGTTCCCTATTGCCTGTGTCTAAGAATGGCCAAACTCCCGACGCAGCATAGTACCCAACTCAGTATTTCCCAACCTCTCGGACGACAACAATTAACCCAGGTAATACCCCTAAATCGCAACCTAGGTGGTTGTCATGTTCTTCGCCAGAGACTACATCTATCCCACCGGATATCTTAATCTCAATAAAACAGTTCTACAAATAAATAAAATAATTTATTCATCCATTAATCCTCAAATATAAATAATAAGGATGCCCTTAAGGCCTTACACCAAAAATCAGCAGAAATTAGGATCGCAATCCAAGAGTTTCAATTCAACAATATTTATTCTTCCCAAAGTATTAGTAATAATAATATTAATAAATTCATTTCACCAGACTAAAAAGAATAGACCTTCATTAAAACATAATTATACACCAAAAACACAGTATAATCAAATACTCTAACTACTACACTCTCGTTGTCTGAGTTTGGGTACAAGGTTAATTACAACGTTAGTTATAATACCCCCTGTACATAACTCTTGGCGAAACGGTACTAAAGACAGTATTTTTCTCCCTCGAGTACTGTAACGTCGACAACTTAGATATTGATTAATGAAAGTACAACATTATTATAATCTCAATTTAATTACAAACAACAATACCATCATAAAATAAATAAGACACTCACAATATAACTATAAGTAAATATATCATTCAACTCAATAATAAAAATAAATAAATAAATAAAACATGCAACAATTCTTCAAAAAACTCCATATATCAAGATTTCACCTCAAAACAAGCCTTAACATGCTTCAACACAACAAGGTACGCCTTTTGAAATGGTTTTAAACATAAGCAGCAAATTCAAATAGACATAACTTTTAGACTACGCAATATTTTTATGAATTCTAAATGCATGTTAAAGCTTATCTCAATAGCTTTCCAACAAGTGGTCATAAGCTCAATTCCGAGGTAAAACGACTGAGACATGACACTTGGAACATACACTGTCCAAACTGATCGCGGGTCGCGAAATAGCTCGCGGGCCGTGAAAGGCCTTATGTTTCTTTTCCTTGTTCACAGCACTAGGTATGCTATTTCACCCAAATTTTCACCACATATACTCATACATCAAAATGAAACATACCCAAGCCAATATATGATTACACCATAGAAATTAACTAGTTTAACATGAGGATTAACATGTAACATAAATTACATAGCCCCCAAACATGATAATTCAACATATATTAACTATTCTAACATGATTAATCACAAAATACGTGAATCATAGCCCAAAATAAATAATTTCCAGATCACTAAAACCACAAGAATTGATCCAAAACCACACCCAACCTTAAACAACAATCAACAAACATGCTTAAACATAACCCTACCATCATGCTACTAATTTTCACCAATTCCTAATACTTTCATGATAATAATACATATAGCATCACAAGCATAACATTAGGCATGAAGAATAACATTTTATACAATCCTAACATGATACTAACATGAATAAAAATAGCAAAGAACAATTCTAATAGCACCCTAACATATTCCTAAGCCTAATAACATGATTTCTAGCCTACTAACATAAATCCTAACAATACCAAAATCACTACTCTAATCCTAACGTGCTAGAAGAGATGCTAGTTATCTGGATTTTAGGTGGAAAATAATACTAGAATGGCAAAGAAAGAAGAGAATAACATTGCTCCCGAAAACTCCAAGAATACCGAATGAGTCGTCTGTTTGATGTAGAAACTGCAGATGCGTCTTTCACTTTCTTCAAAAAAAAATTATACCAGGAGCAAGATCTTTCCGAGTAGATGAATTTTGACTACTCACACGTCCAATTCCGATAAGAGACGAAGGAGATATGATGCAAACAAGTTAGGTGTGCAAAAATGGACGAAAATCCGAGAAGAGAGAACTCTTTCTCTTCCTCTCTAAGGGTTGGGCGAAAATTGAGGGTTAGAATGCAGCAAAAACCTGATTAATAACCTCATTAAGCAATGGTTTAAAGGGTGATTATAAAGGGGGTTAATGTTGGCAATTGATGGGGGGTTTATGAAGGTTTGACTCCTCATCTCTTGGTGGTTACAAAGAGGGTTAGAAGATGCTAGTACTATGCTTAATACTCCTCTAACTTTCGGACAGCATAAGAATGAAATGGGGTTGCAAAATTCATTACGTTGGTCGGTCCAAAATATAATTAACGCTTAAAATAAAATCACACGCTACCTAATTTTATAATTTAAATTAATAAACACAACCACATAATGCAACAACTAAATAATTATACATGTTCAAAATAGTTTTAATAATACATTATTTTATTTTAACGGCAAATAACATTTATAATGTAAACAACGCCAAAAATAAAGAGTGAAAATTACGGGGTGTTACATTCCTGATGTAGATCTTTAATGTAAAATCGCTCTACTGTATATTCTAACCTCTTTTCTATACTTTATTTTATATTTCATATTATTATTATTCTTGCCTTTGTATATTATATTCCCGCCTGATCATTATATGCATATTATATGATTGTCCTGTTATACTGCTTTTATCACCCCACATGCTATATTTGCTAATCAAGACCTAAAGAACTGTTCTAACATTAATCAGATTAATTTGGACAACTTGCTAGGAACCTTGTAATATTAATTGCCTAATAACATGTCACTAAAAATTAGTCTTTTATGTGTTTCCTGAACCAATGTAGACTAAATATTTTCAGGGTGCTTAAAACATTATTTGTTTATTCTTTGGCATAAAATCTGTAATGAATCGATATTTAGTAGAGGCCAGCAATGGGCAATATAGTTCCTGACCATATTTGTACCCTCACCCCCGAACTCAATCTCTGATTCACTTTGACCATATATGGAGCCATGACGGGAAAATCTACATTGGATAATTTGTCCCTATGATTTTCCTATATCCAATTAGATTTATGATTCTTCCTAAAAAGAATTGTTGGCGACTTCTTCCAATACAAAACAATTTTCAATAAAACCTTTACAGTGGGGTAGTCAAATATAATACGCGCTCACACCGCGTAGGCGAAATAAAAACACGCCTACAATTTGGGGACTCCACTGGGGAGGATTTTAAAAAATTAATTTTTTTAAATGATGGGTGAAACTTGAAAAATACGATTCATTCTTATTTTATGCCTTAAAATAATATACAGTTTTGCATATGCATGGCTACTGTTTAGCCACCATAAGGACAATCTACCTTGCCTCATTAGCACATGTTCTATGTGCGAGGTCACCCCCGGGAGGTTTGCGCTTTGTCCTTCCAAATAGCTTCCTGAGCGATAGTGTTGGATCTTAGTTATAAGCAAACCTACCCAACCATGGCATTGTTGTCTTGTTCCTGACTTGAGACTGGAGTGCGTCTTACACGTGTCCTCCTCTTTAAGCAGGGGTACGAAGCGTGGGATCAATATCTTAGTCATGTACCCTTTTCAGCCTTAACCTAAACCTGACCAATAGTTGAATGTAGAACTGGACTTTAGGTTGAGAACTTTGCATCCATGTTACCTGACATTTATGTGTGATTGCACTTTTTGCCTGCTAATATGCTTTACGCCCGAAATTATTGCAAATCGCGTCTAAAACACATCGTCGTTTCGCCCAAACCTTCGTCAATTTATCAATACGCGTGCAGCATAGCATTGCGCCAAACGCATTAAGTTGCGCCTGGCGCAATGCACTTGCGCCAGACGCATAGGCTGTGCGCCACGCGCACCAGTTGCGTGGCACGCAGCCTATTCGTCGCATGCTTCTTGGTCTTTTGACCTTTGTTCGAGTCTGAGATAACACGTTTGCATCAATATAATATTTAAAAAAAAATCAGTCTTTTCATGCAAGGTCAAGTATGTCCTAAAAAATGCATCTAAAGAGTCATTGTAGAGTTAGAGTTGTCATGCATAGTCTACCTCTTCCCATTTCTCCCTGCTGTTCAACTAATCTACCCTGTCAATCCTACCCTATCATATTTAGCAATTTCAAAAACTTACATTTTTCAAAATCAATCCTACACCTTCTTCTATTCTACTCTTTTTCAAAAAACATTTACTAATCATTATCATGCCACGACATTTCAATAAAAAAAAATATTTTTAAAATCAATCCATCATCTTTTCCTAACAAAAGATAAAACAAGGGGTTCCTTTCAAAAATGAATTTCGAAAATTCTAAGCCCATTCCAAACACCTTCAATCCAATTCAATTCAATCCAATCGATCCAATTCACGTGCATTCATTCTAGGCCTATATGCATTAGCGTCCATTTTGCATTCATATAGGGTCCATCTAATTCTAGTCCATACATTCATATTAGGCCCGCTAGCATTAGAGTCCATCTTAGGCCCATATAAGTCTAGCTCCTATCAAAATCTAGGCCCATTTGCATCTTTATGTCAAACCCAGTCTAAGTCTAATCCCAGTCCATTCCAAGTCTATTCCAATTCTAGTCCATCTCCAATGTCAAGCCCATGTGCATCTCCCAGTCCAAGTCAAACCTATATGTCAATTCATATCCTAGGTCTAGTTTGCATCTCCATGTAAGCCCTAGTCAGTCTTCGGACTATAAAAATCCTGTCTTAGGACTATAAAAGTTCATCCTTTAAAGTCTAGCCTGCTTGCTCACCCGTAAGTTCAAGGTCTAGCATTCCTTAAGTCTATAGGCAATTGTTGTGTCTAGCCTGCTTGCTCACCCGTAAGTTCAAGGTCTAGCATTCCTTAAGTCCATAGGTAATCTTTGAGTCTAGCCTGCTTAGTTTAATGTAGCTTTCGAAGTCTAGTTGTCTAGCCTGCTTATTCACCCGTAAGTTCAAAGTCTAGTTGCATAGCCTGCTTGCCTTAAGTTAAGAGTTTGGTCTCTGTTATTGTCTAGCCTTCCTAATTGTCTAGCTTGCTTGCTCACCCGTAAGTTCAAAGTCTAGTCTCTCCTAAACCCAATCGTAGAGTCCCGTCTGCTTGCATAGTCCAGTCCAGTCCACATATGCATATGCATATAGTTAGGCCCATGTCTCCATCATAACCATAATCATACCCATTTCTAATCATTTCCCATTCCCATTTCCACTTTCATCTTCATTTCTCATGTCTTATTTCCATTTCCATTTCTCCATCCCTCATTTCCATTTCTCATTTCGAAAGCGTCCTTTCTAAAAATTTTACAAGCGAGACCCACTCGATTCTGTTCATGACCGTTCGAGAGATCATAACTTAAGAACGCTTAAAGAAGGAACAAAATGTGAGCCTACTTTAAAGCTCATCAATCGCACTATCACCACCCCGACTTCACTTAGAGTCATGAAGATTACTTTTGACCGCCTTCACAACAGAGGCGCGATCACTTCCACAGGGTCTACCGCCTTCACATTAGATGCGCGATCCCTTCCATAGGGTCTACTATGAACCCTGCACCTAAAAATAATTCAAAAGGTGCAACCTACATTTCTACCGTGAATTCCAACAGAACAATGAACATCTGACATCTTGTGTTATATCCTACAAATGCACTGCTAAACATAGTCGATGATGATAGACTACTAATACTTGCTTCAAGGAGAATCAGCATCACCAGTAACCTTTTTGCGCAGTGCATCGACAATTCAAAAGGGTGTAGTCTTTTATTTCTGGTTTCCTAGGATGAGTCAGAGAGTCCTTACCCTAAGCCATTTCTCTCCTTTCCCATCGAGCCTATGTCACTATAGGACTTCATATATTATAGCCTTTCCATTTTCATTTTCATTTTTCATTTTCATTGGCCTTCCATCATTTTATTTATGCTTCTAATTCAATGATGAAACTTAAATCACCTAATAAACTTGACTAATAATAACAAAAAGAGATCTGAAATATATATAAAATAAAGAGAAAATAAAAAGAGGACATACTTTGGATCAGGAGTTATTCTTCTCTCCCTTCCATTACCTTTCACAAACCATCATTTCATAAACCATCATTAGCCAAATAATCCCTCCATTACTCAAAGCTCCACAAATATCCTTCACGCCTTCCAATACCTTAAACCAAACTTGTGTGCAAGCCTTACTACATAAAAATATCAATGGCAGGCAAAAACAAAATAGTGAAAAAAAAATTCAAAGTGCAAAAAAATGAAAAAAGCAAAAGAAAACGCACAAGGCAAAAAGAAATAAAAGTCAAGCTAGGAGGCTTGCACACAAGTTCTACCCCTCATTCAAATCCTTCAAATTAAACCTTAACCCATACAATCCAAATCCATGACCCTTCATTTCCGAAACCAATTAAACCTTCATCAAAGCCTTAAACTTTTCAACCTTCTCATCAACCATAACTCCTTTTTCAAGGTATGTTGAAAACCCGAAAGGGCGGCCTAGGCAAAAGATAGGGCACATAAAAAAAATCAAGTCCAGAACTACGAATGGTCTGATTCCGCAAGGATACGTAGGAATCCTCATCTCGAGGTCCGACCGCTTCAACAAAATAAAATTAGTCATGGTCTAATGATTTGACTTTCTAGAATTTAGGAGCATACTCTTTCTAGATCCCGACATAGACTCGAGTCTGCACCTAGCCTCGTCAAAGACTTTTCCCACCTACATTCATTTGAGTCCCAAATTTTAACTTTTTGTTTTTTCAATCCAAGCTCTCCTTTTCCCTGAAGGACTATCCGACAATTCCACGGTTTCTGGCGATATTTGACTTTGCCTAATCAACTTCCCAAAGAAGAATCCCCATTACAATCCCCAGTGACAACTTTCAACGTTCAAGGCAGATCTACTGCGTTGCAATATCAGATCAAGCACATTTCAATCAAGGCTCAAGCCTAATTCAAGGCAAGCTCATCCAAAGTGGGGGCTTCCTACGTGTGGTGGTTCCTCCGATTCAAATCAAACTCCCGAAAAGTTGTAATATGCGGACCTCGTTTACGAACCCCGATTGTTTACTAAAAACGATTTTCGAAAATCATTCCATGCATTTCTAATCATTCTGATCATTCTATCATTCTATACTTCTTCTAGCCTTGCAAAATCCTGATCTTGCATTGCAGCCTTGCAAAACCCTGACCTTGCATTGCATTTCATACATTCTAGTCCTGCATAACCCTGACCTTGCATGACGTGTCATCCCTTAGCTTTGCATAACTTAATCCTTGAATAGCGTCTTGTGCATCCTTAGAGAGTCTAAGTTTGCATCATTTGCATCACTATGTGCTTTATCTGAGTTGTTTGCACCTATCTGGTAACATCTTTCCCTGCAGGTAATCAGATTGCTTATAGTCATTGTCCTGCATACTAACTTTGTTTTGCAGAGACCGGCGGTTATAGATCAGTTCTAAACTGCAGAGCGTTTAGAATCGTTCTTCGTCCCGACACCGTATACTTTGACTATCGGTTTCCTGAACCTCAGTCAAAGTGGGGGCTTCTATGACACATAATCGTGTCTCCCCATTTAAGGATCCGATGATGAAACATACCGTGGTCTTAATTGGTCCGATCCAAGGGCAAAGCAGTCCGAAGAGCCATTCAAAACCATTTCGAAAAGTGTTAAAGTCCTATTTTAAAATCCAATTAATTATTCATGATAATTAATTGTATTTGAGCCCAATTCTTTGAAAAGCCCAATTAATTGATAATTAATTGATTTATTTTAATAAATAAATATTTTCAAAAGATATATTTTTTAAGTCAAAATCAGATTTTATCCCGTAAAATCAGATTTCAGAAGTTAAAAGATAAAAGAGAAACTTTAAAACGCGTTTATATAAAAAACTATCAAAAACAAGGCGGTGCGCTGAGCGCAGTTGACTGTGCTGAGCGCACGTGTCCTGCCACGTGGACTTCCACGTAGGCTGCGCCAAGCGCACAGGCTGTGCTAAGCGCACCAGAACTGCCACGTAGACTTCTGTTTCATGTAGAGTCTTGCGTCAAGCGCAATTCTCTGCTTGATACGCGGAATTTCTTTCTTATCTTTTTTAAAAGCGCGTACCACGTGTACACTTTTTATTGGTCATGCCGCGTTATACGCTTGCCACGTCAGCTGCGCCAGACGCAGCCAGCGCGTGAGGCGCAGTGCCGTTTTCTCTATAAATAGGCCTGATTTCCGAACAGATTTCAAAACGGATTTTTCACATTAACACACTTCGAACTCGACGAACACAATTACGAATTCTCTCTACAAACTACAAAACTTCCCTACAAAAACTTATACTTTCAAACACGAACACATTCAATCTACATACTTTCAGACATTCAGATTTTCAGGCTTCACGATTGCTCGTCCCAAAAGTTGTCAATCTCGTAGACCCATGCCACAGTATAATCCTGAGGGTCTTTAAATAAATTATTTTAATATTGAAGTTACTAACAGTTTTCTTTCCTGATGTAGATCTTTAATGTAAAATCGCTCTACTGTATATTCTAACCTCTTTTCTATACTTTATTTTATATTTCATATTATTATTATTCTTGCCTTTGTATATTAAATGCCCGCCTGATCATTATATTTATATTATATGATTGTCCAGTTCAACTGCTTTTATCACCCCACATGCTATATTTGTTAATCAAGACCTAAAGAACTGTTCTAACATTAATCAGATTAATTTGGACAACTTGCTAGGAACCTTGTAATATTGATTGCCTAATAACATGTCACTAAAAATTAGTCTTTAATGTGTTTCCTGAACCAATTTAGACTCAATATTTTCAGGGTGCTTAAAACATTATTTGTTTATTCTTTGGCATAAAATCTGTAATGAATCGATATTTAGTAGAGGCCAGCAATGGGCAATATAGTTCCTGACCATATTTGTACCCTCACCCCCGAACTCAATCTCTGGTTCACTTTGACCATATATGGAGTCATGATTGGATGATTTGTCCCTATGATTTTCCTATATCCAATTAGGTTTATGATTCTTCCTAAAAAGAATTGTTGGCGACTTCTTTCAATACAAAACAATTTTCAATAAAACCTTTACAATGGGGTAGTCAAATATAATACGCGCTCACACCGTGTAGGCGAAATGCAAACACGCCTACACGTAACCAACAACCTTTGCTCTTGTACTTAAAATAATACAAAAAATTTGTATTGTACACATACGTATTGTTAAACCCATAACTAAATAAAATAAATGACGCACATATTTGAATTGGAAATAAATATTTATTGTCATTATTTACTTTATGTTGTTGTTCTCCTTTCCGCTCTCATTTCTCTCTCTTTTTTTCTTTAATGTTAATTTTTCGTTGAATAACCAAAATAGTTTAAGAAAGAATAATATTTAACATATAGATATTGAAACTTTATGTTATAATATTTTGGTACATAAGGGGTTAGGTTTATAGTCATTGGTACTAAATGCAACACCACCTTAATATGAAAAAGGTCCAAATTTTATCAATTATCTTTCTCCTAAACAAATTCATATCCCCCACTTTTGACTTTGAGATAATTAATGTGAAGTTTATTTCACCTTCCAACTTGAACATATGAGCAAAATGGAGATAATAAGTCGGTAATTTGTAACATCAAATTTACTATATTTCGGGAACACTATTATGCAAAATGTCTGCAATGTACTTTTTGAAAATTAAGATTGTCAATCATCGCAGAAAAAATTAAATATAGAACATCTATTGTTGAGAAATAAACCCAACCTAAAATATCTATCGGATTCTTCTGTAAGAAAATTTATAGATTGAATATGGTTGTCCTTTAATCTGCAAATGTTTTGTTTTGATATTTTTCTTAAATTTTTAAAATGGACTAAATTAGAACCTTTCGTCATGATGATTCGCCAAATGTAGCAAATATTATTTCAATTTTTTTGTGTATGTTATTCCTTTATATTTTCGTAACAGGGAGAAGTTGTTTGTTATGATTGGTAAAATTATTTTGGAAAAATTGACAAGAATAATCCAAACTATCACCGTTCCGCTCAAAATAATCCCAACTATGGATTATTCTAGAATAATCCAAACTATTGGGAGTACTTTCTCAAAATAATCCAAACTTTTAATTATCCTATATATAATAGACCTAAAAGGGATCATTGAAGGTAAGAAAAATAAAAGTTTGGATTATTTTGGGGAGGTACCCCAAATAGTTTGGATTATTCTAGAATAACCCAAAGTTGGGATTATTTTGAGCAGACCGGTCATAGTTGGGATTAATTCTGTCAATTTTTCCAATTATTTTCTTATTCACATAGTTTTCTCAAAAGCAAAATGTTATTCATACATTTAAGCTACACATGTACATGGTATATATCAAACATGTTTTGTATGAAAGTTGTGGGTGCTATTTTATTCCCCTTATACATATAGCTTCTTTTCTATCTATTTTCCGTACCCTTTATAATACACTCTAAAACGAAGTAAATAAAATAGAATATACAAAAGACATGAAATTACTAAGAGATCTACATCATGAAACGTATGTTAGCAACTTGAAAGAAATAAATATAAAAGGAATACAATAAGGACCCTCAAGAATACTACCAGTGTCGTCTGAGTATATTGAGAGTAACAATCTTTGGCAGGGGTAATCATGGAGCTTGTAACGAAACTAATGGGAGATGGAAATCATGTATTTGTTTAAACAGTTTGAGAGAGTATTTGCTTAAAGTATGTAGGAGTACGTGAGATTAATATGAGTATGAGAGAGTATGAACACATAAGAAAGCGTGCCAAAAAATGGGTGAGGCTTGACCTATTTATAATAAAATCAAGAAACGAAAAGATAAGATCCAGCGTTGAGCGGCTCACAATAGTGCGCCGCGTGCATCACTGTGTGCTGACGCATCCTTCTGAGCGTTTATGGATTTTGTTGACCGTATCGCAGTTGTGTGTGCTGCAACAAGCTGCGCAAGATGCATTGGGATGAAGCACATCCGCATATCTGACCCGGTTTGTTATTTAATCATTCTTTAAAATATTCTTATTATCTGTATAAAATATTATCATTTAAATCCGACAATTAATTATCTAAAGAGACAAAATAAGAGTTTAATATAAATTCTTTATCTTAGAAAATTTGTATTAAAAATAAATTAGTTATCAAGATTAATTATTTGGTCACCTTTCACAAATTGGGTTGAGAATACAATTAATTATCATGGATAATTAATTGGGCTTTTAATATTTTAAATATACAAACCTTTTACTTTTAAACGGTTTTTTGCTAGCTCTTCGGATTATAATATCTTTTCGATCGGACCAATTAGGACGGTGGTATTTATAATCAATGGGTACTAAAATGTGGAGACACGATTATGTGTCTACAATAAGTAAATAAGTGATCCTCTAGTTTTAGAAAGACCCAAATGAATATTTAATAAAATAGGTGATAAATCATTCATATATAGTATTATAAGGAAATCGAATTAGCGATTTTCAAAAAAAGAAGTATATTGCAATCCATATAAATATATATATATATAAAGAAATGAAATCATGATAATCTTAAAAAATCTACAATAATAATAATGCACAATTATATAAAGAGCAAAAAGTAAGTAGTTTGTTTTCTCATATCTCTACATACTAGTTGATTGGTATATCTTCACTTTTCCTAAAAACCAATTTACTCTCAGGAAGTTTCTAAGTCTCCACAAATGGCTGAAAAGACACCATTTATGCGCATTGTTCTAGTGTTGCTAGTCATCTTATCCTTTGGTAAGCGAAAATGTTGCTAGTAGTGGTACTTATCATCATTATTGTTCTTGTTGTTATTGTTGTTGTTGATTGATATTTTGCATAATAGTAATTAAAGATTATATTTTATTAAAATATATATGGCTCTCTCACCATTTAACACGTTAATCATAATTAAATATTTATATGTATAGCTCAAACCATACTTTTTCTTATTTTATAATATGACACTTATTTATAAAAAAGGTTTTCCAATATTTCAATTACATATAATAATGAGAAATTTCGGATTAAATATTTTTCAATTAATTTATCCTAACTAAAACTACTAAAAACAATGAAAAGACCCCATCTAAGGCCAGTTCAATAAAAGTAGTTGGTGTTGGTTGTGATTTATTTTGTTATTTATGCATTTTAAAGGATTTTAGTAAATATATATTCTTCAATATATGAATTAGAAGTATCCTATATTTCTTGATATTAAAGGCATGGACTCCCAAAAAAGAATAAATGAGATTTATGCAGTAAGTGTAGAAGAATTTCATGATTAAGAAAGATTATCAGTCTAACTATAAGATCAAAACTAACAATCAAAATCAAACTTAATAAAAAGACATAAATTCAAAATTGAGATTTGTAGCGAATACACGATGTTTGTTGTTGATGTATGTAGTTATCTTGGTTCCACTTCGAATAAAATGTTCATGTGTTATACTTAAGAAAAAAAAACTTGCATGAAAATTATTATTTTAATACATGAAAGATGTTGGCACGTAGATGCTACACTTACTTAAAACAAATTTTATTATCTATATATGATACATTTATTCTTTAGAAATTGCAAAAATTGAAGCTTTTATTAAACAAACATTATATACGCTTCTTCTATATTCTAATTATTGACATTAATAAAAAATATTTGTAGAAACAAATTAGATTTATCACAATGCATATAGTCTACTTCTCAATCACGTAGGAACTGGAAGCTAAAAAGTAACAACAGCTGAATACCTACCTTCGACCTTTATTTGTAAATTGTCGCTTCCTTGGTATTTTATATATATATCAACAATACCTTATTTTATGTAACTGAAATCATTTAAATATCAATATTAACATGTGTTGACAGAAGTTAATGTCAAGTGTTAAAAATCTTTAGAAAACGAATAAAGGATTAGAGTTGAACTAGTTTCGTATTATTTATTTTACTATATGACACAAAATTCATTTGCCTAATATTTTATTTCATGGCTCAAGGTACTTGTGTTATGAGTTCAAGGTCTAACGGACATTCTGGAGTAGATCGATCTGACTCTTGCGTTCCCCAAAACAACTGCACATTTGATACATGTACGCAATATTGTGGAGCGAACGCTCGTAATCGTCATTGTGTAACCAGCAACCTTTGCTGTTGTAGTTAAAACAATGCAAAAAAATGTATTGTACACATATTTATTGTTAAACCCATAACTAAATAAAATAAATGACGGACATATTTGAATTGAAAATAAATATTTATTGTCATTATTTACCTTATGTTGTTGTTCTATTTTCCGCTCTCATTTCTCGCTCTAGTTTTTTTTCTTTAATGGTAGTTTTTCGCTGAATTACCAAAATAGTTTAAGAAATAATAATGTTTAACATATCGATATTGAAACGTTATGCTATAATTGTTTGGTACATAAGGGGTTAGGTTTATAATCATTGGTACTAAATGCAACACCCCCTGAATATGTAAGAGATCAAAATTTTCTCAATTCTCTTTCTCCTAAACAACTTCATATCCCCCACTTTTGTTTTAGACATGACTTTGAGACATCAAATTGACTATATTTTGAGAACACTATTATGCAAAATGTCTGCAATGTACTTTTTGAAAATTAAGATTGTCAATCATCGCATAAAAAAATAATAATAAATATAGTACATCTATTGTTGAAAAATAAACCCAACCTAAAATATCTACCGGATACTTCTGTAAGAAAGTTTATAGATTGAATATGGTTGTCCTTTAATCTGCAAATGTTTCGTTTTGATCTTTTTCTCAAAGTTCTAAAATGGACTAAATTAGAACCTTTCGTCATTATGATTCGCCAAATGTAGCAGTTATTATTTCAAATTTTTTGTGTATGTTATTCCTTTATATTTTCGTAACAGGGAGAGATTGTGTCTTATGATTGGCAAAATTATTTTTGATTCACATAGTTTTCTCAAAAGCAAAATGATATTCATACATTTAAGCTACACATGTACATGATATATATCAAACATGTTTTGTATGAAAATTGTGGGTGCTATTTTGTGCCCATAATACATATCGCTTCTTTGCTATCTATTTTCCGTACCCTTTATAATACACTCCAAAAAGAAGTAAATAAAGTAGTTAATTACATACAATAATAGATACTATTCAAAGAAACGACATTTAAATAGAGCAATGTGGATAATAATAACCCTATGTGAAGAGTCCACTAGTTTTTGAGTTGTTGGGTAACATATGATATATATGGTCATAATAATAACAACACCTTTTCCACTTTTTATAATAAATCAAATATAATAATTGATATAAGTGTGGATATATGTTGTCAAATGCCAACTTATTAATTAATTATAATTATGCATTACAGGGTGTGTCTAAACTCTGATGTTTGTTTTAATGCATTGTCTAGTTTACTTTATTTACGAAGTTATGGAATTGAATATTGTTGAGTATAACTACAAAACTAAATAGGTAGGCGAAAGGTTTGGCATTGGGTACCATTAATAAATGGCTTGCATCTTTTACTAGTTTGAAAGAAGTTGTAATCTAACCTAATGCAATACCGTGATGAGATTAAGTTTTATGTGGAGGAGAAAGTGTGTTTTTAAATTAATGTAAAATAGAGGTTCACACCGTTTACTAGTCCACTGGTTGATTTAAGCAAAGCGTAGACACGGAATAATCAATGATGAAAACCACTATTATATAACACAATCTCAAATCATCAATGAGCTTGAACATTCAAATCATTTCCCTCATTTCTCTTTTGTGGTTTTACAATTTTTATCCATTTAAGTGAGTCAAACAAGTCATAAGTCGTTTGAAACTCTTAGCTATGTACATTTTCTAATCCCTTTGGTATTGTAAGTTTGTTTTTCATTTGTCCAAGAAATTTTCGAACGAGGTTGATAAAAAAGGGGACAAAGGAACTATTATTCTACCGCATTAATCATTTTTATTACAAAACAATAGTTATTGGTCATTTAACATAATTGGATATTGGGAAATCTCAGGGACAACTTAGGAACTTATATAATATAGATTTTCCGTCATAACTTCATGATTGGTCATTGAACCGAAAATTGAGTTCGACGTGAGGTTGAAAACATGATCATGAATCACGTTCCCCCATTAATGGCCTCTAATTTAACACAATTCGTAGAGAAGTTTTATGCAATTATACAATTAAGCAGTAACTTTCAACGCCTGAAAAGATTAGTCTAGGTTTATTCATTAAACACAAAAAAAAGACTAATTTTTAGTGACATGTTATTAACAGTCATATTACTGGGATCCTAAATCAATTGTCCAAAATATCTTATTGGAAGTTAGAACATTTTTTTAGGTATTGTAATTAGCCATAATAAGCATGTTAGGTGATGAAAAATAAATATGGAAATATGTACAAAAGTATAGAGAATAGTTTAAGGAGAAGAATATACAAAAGACATGAAATTACTCAGAGATCCACATCATGAAACGTGTGTTAGCAACTTGAAAGAAATAAATATAAAAGGAATACAATAAGGACCCTCAAGAATAATACTGGTCTCGACTGAGCATTTTGAGAGTAACAATCTTTGGCAGGGGCAATCGTGGAGCTTATAACGAAACTAATGGGAGATGGAAAGCATGTATGTGTTAAAACAGTTTGAGAGAGTATTTGCTTAAAGTATGTAGGAGTACGTAAGATTAATATGAGTATGAGAGAGTATGAACACATAAGAAAGCGTGCCAAAAACGGGTGAGGGTTGACCTATTTATAGTTAAAATCATGAAACGAAAAGATAAGATCCAGTGTTGAGCGGCGCGCAACAGTGCGTCGCGTGCATCACTGTGCGCTGACGCATCCTCCTGAGCGTTTATGGATTTTGCTGACCGTCTCGTAGTTGTGTGTGGGCGCAACAAGCTGCGCAAGACGCATTGGTATGAAGCACATCCACATATCTGACCCGGTTTGTTATTTAATCATTCTTTAGAAGATTCTTATTATCTATATAAAATATTATCATTTAAAATTCGGAAATCAATTATCTAAAGAGACAAAATAAGAGTTTAATACAAATCATTTATCTTAGAAAATATGTATTAAAATAATAAAAAAAAATTTTTTATCAAGATTAATTTTTTGGGCTCCTTTCACAAATTGGATTGAGAATACAAGTAATTATCATGAATAATTAATTTGGCCTTGAAAAATTTAAATATACAAACCTTTAGCTTTTAAACGGTTTTTGCTAGCTCTTCGGATTATAATATCTTTCTGATCGGACCAATTAGGACGGTGGTATGTATAATCATTGGGTACTAAAATGGGGAGACACGATTATGTGTCTTCAATAAGGGAATAAGTGATCCTCCAGTTTTGGAAAGACCCAAATGAATATTTAATAAAATAGGTGATAAATCATTCATATAAAGTATTACAAAGAAATCGAAATAGTGATTTTCAAAAAAAGAAATATATTGCAATCCATATAAATATATATAGAAAGAAATGAAATCATGATAATCTTAAAAAATATACAATAATAATAATGCGCAATTATATAAAGAGCAAAAAGTATGTAGTTTATTTTCTCATATCTCTACATACCAGTTGATTGGTTTATCTTCACTTTTCCTAAAAACCAATTTACTCTAAAGAAGTTTCTAAGTCCCCACGAATGGCTGAAAAGACACAATTTATGCGCATTGTTCTAATGCTGCTAGTCATCTTATCCTTTGGTAAGCGAACACGTTGCTAGTATTGGTACTTATCATCATCGTTGTTGTTGTTGTTATGGTTGTTGTTGATTGATATTTTCCATAATAGTAATTAAAGATTATATTTTATTAAGATATATATGGCCCTCTCACCATTTAACACATTAATCATAATTAAATATTTATATGTATAGCTCAAACCATACTTTTTGTTATTTTATAATATGACACTTATTTATAGAAAAGGTTTTTCAATATTTTAATTACATATAATGATGAGAAATTTCGGATTAAATATTTTTCGATTTATCTATCCTAACTAAAACTACTAAAAACAACGAAAAGACCACGTAAGGCCAGTTCAATAAAAGTAGTTGGTGTTGGTTGTGATTTATTTTGTTATTTTTATGCATTTTAAAGGGTTTTAGTAAATATATATTCTTCAATATATGAATCGGAAGTATCCTATTCTTAATATTAAACGCATGGACTCCCAAAAAAGAATAAATGAGATTTATGCAGTAAGTGTAGAAGAATTTAATGATTATCAAAGATTACCAGTCTAACTATAAGATCAAAACTAACAATCAAAATCATACTTAATAAAAAGACATAAATTCAAAATTGAGATTTGTAGCAAATGCACGATGTTTGCTGTTGATGTACGTAGTTATCTTGGTTCCACTTTGAATAAAAAGTTCATGTGTTATACTTAAGAAAAAAAACTTGCTTGAGAATTATTATTTTAATACATTAAAGATGTTGGCACGTAGATGCTACACTTACTTAAAACAAATTTTATTATCTACATATGATACATTTATACTTTAGAAATTGCAAAAATTGGAGCTTTTATTAAACTAACATTATATACGCTTCTTCTATATTCTTATTATTGACATTAATAAAAAAATATTTGTAGAAACAAATTAGATTTATCACAATGCATATAGTCTACTTCTCAATCATATAGGAACTGGAAGCTAAAAAATAACAACAATTGAATGCCAACCTTCGACCTTTATTTGTAAAGTGTCGCTTCATTGGTATTTTATATATATATCAACAATACCTCATTTTATGAAAATAAAATCATATAAATATCAATATTAACATGTGTTGACAAAAATTAATGTCAAGTGTTTAAAATCTTTAGAAAACGAATAAAGGATTAGAGTTAAACTAGTTTCGTATTATATATTTTACTATATGATACAAAATTCATTTGCCTAATATTTTATTTCATGGCTCAAGGTACTTGTGTTATGAGTTCAAGGTCTAACGGACATTTTGGAGTAGATCGATCTGACTCTTGCGTTCCCCAAAACAACTGTACATTTGATACATGTACGCAGTATTGTGGAGCGAACGCTCGTAATCGTCATTGTGTAACCAACAACCTTTGTTGTTGTACTTAAAACAATACAAAAAAATGTATTGTACACATATATATTGTTAAACCCATAGCTAAATAAAATAAATGACGGACATATTTGAATTGAAAATAAATATTTATTGTCATTATTTACCTTATGTTGTTGTTCTATTTTCCGCTCTCATTTCTCGCTCTAGTTTTTTTCTTTAATGGTAATTTTTCGCTGAATTACGAAAATAGTTTAAGAAATAATAATGTTTAACATATCGATATTGAAACTTTATGTTATAATAGTTTGGTACATAAGGGGTTAGATTTATAGTTATTGGTACTAAATGCAATACCCCCTGAATATGTAAGAGATAAAAAATTTCTCAATTCTATTTCTCATAAACAACTTCATGTCCCCACTTTTCTTTTAGACATGACTTTGTGAAAATTAATGTGAAGTTTATTTCACCTTCCAATTGGAATAAATGAGCAAATTGGAAACAATAAGTCGGTAATTTGTAACATCAAATTGACTATATTTCGGGAACACTATTATGCAAAATGTCTGCAATGTACTTTTTGAAAATTAAGATTGTCAATCATCGCATAAAAAAATATAATAAATATAGTACAGCTATTGTTGAAAAATAAACCCAACCTAAAATATCTATTGGATATTTCTATAAGAATTTTTAAGATTGAATATGGTTTTCCTTAAATCTGCAAATGTTTCGTTTTGATCTTTTTCTCAAATTTCTATAATGGACTAATTTAGAACCTTTTGTCATGATGATTTGCCAAATGTAGAAGTTATAATTTCAAATTTTTTGTGTACGTTATTCCTTTATATTTTCGTAACAGGGAGAGATTGTTTCTTATGATTGGCATAATTATTTTCTGATTCACATAGTTTTCTCAAAAGCAAAATGTTACACATGTACATGATATATATATCAAACATGTTTTGTATGAAAATTGTGGGTGCTATTTTATGCCCCTTATACATATAGCTTCTTTGATATCCATTTTCCGTACCCTTTATAATATACTCTAAAACGAAGTAAATAAAGTAGTTAATTACATACAATAATAGATACTATTCAAAGAAACGGCATTTAAATAGATCAATGCGGATAATAATAACCCTATGTGAAGAGTCCAGTGGTTTTTGAGTTGTTGGGTAACATATGATATATATGGTCATAATAATAACAACACTTTTTCCACTTTTTATAATAAATCAAATATAATAGTTGATATAAGTGTGGTATATGCTGTCAAATGCCAACTTATTAATTAATTATAATTTTGCATTATAAGGTGTGTCTAAACTCTAATGTTTGTTTTAATGCATTGTATAGTTTACTTTATTTACGAAGTTATGGATTTGAATATTGTTGAGTATAACTATAAAACCAAATAGGTAGGCGAATGGTTTGGCATTGGGTACCATTAATAAATGGCTTGCATCTTTTACTAGTTTGAAAGAAGTTGTAATTTGACCTAATGCAATACCGTGATGAGATTAAGTTTTATTTGGAGGAGAAAGTGTGTTTTTAAATTAATGTAAAATAGAGTTTCACACCGTTTACGTTGTTTTAAGCAAAGCGTAGACACAGAATAATCAATGATGAAAACCACTATTATAGAAACAATCTCAAATCATCAATGAGCTTGAACATTCAAATCATTTCCCTCATTTCTCTTTTGTGATTAGACAATTTTTATCCATTTAAGTGAGTCAAACAAGTCATAAGTCGTTTGAATCTCTTATCTATGTACATTTTCTAATCCATTTGGTATTGTTAGATCGTATTTCATTTGTCTAAGAAGTTTTTGAACTAGGTTGATGAAAAAGGGGACAAAGGAACAATTATTCCACCGCATTAATCATTTTTTATTACAAAACAATAATTGTTGGTCATTTAACATTATTGGATATTGGGAAATCTCAGGGACAACTTAGGAACTTATACAATATAGATTTTCCGTCATAACTTCATGATTCGCCATTGAATCGAAAATTGAGTTCGAGGTGAGGGTACAAACATGATCATGAATCACGTTCCCCCATTGATGGTCTCTATTTAACACGATTCGTAGACAAGTTATATGAAATTATACAATTAAGCAGTAAATTTCAACGCCCTAAAAAGATAAGTCTAGGTCCGTTCATTAAATACAAAAAAGACTAATTTTTAGTGCCTTGTTATTAGCAATCATATGTAACACCCCCAAATTTCTCTCTTTTTGGAAAACTTATTTTAATATAAAACTCCTTGAGAAACTTGAGAGTATTATCGCCACGTGATAACGTTAAAGGCTTTAATACTAACTATTAACTGAACTTGAAACTAATGCAGCGGAAATAACTTAATAACTCCTCTTTATTAATATATATAAACTTTATTGTACAACTATATAACAATGGAAATAAAGAAAATAAAATAACAACTTCTTGACTAATTATGATTCTTCACTAGCTCCCCCATATGAAGTATGCATCATATCAACCTGTAAATTCTGCTCGCCAAAATAGGGTCATCACAGGGACAAAGCCATAAAACAAAACAAAACAAAACAATAATAAAAGTGTGTCAGTAAAAATACTGAGTACATGTATATGCGGAATATTAAACACTTTATTTATTAAATATTTGAAATATTTAATTTCGAAAAGCCTTCCTTCGATACTTGTAATACTTATATAATATAGAGTATATAACTTTAATTAAAAATCCTTTTTCCTTGCCTAGGTACCTTCCCTAAAGTGTGCACACCCCCAAGTTTAGTATTCCTTACTGAGACTATTACGAGGGGTTAATACCTTGTCCACATGACTTATACAAAAAGTACATGGGTAAACAATATAATGGCTACCGTTCTTGCTAATAAATAACAAGTCGTTGCCTGGATAAAAAAATAATAGCTACCGTTCTTGCTAATAAATAACCAGCCGTTGCCTCTTTATAATTGCGATCATAAAAGATCATATAACTTATAAAATTCCTTTGGAAATAATCCTCCTTGAAAAAGAATAGTAATACTTATAAACTTAGCCATATAAAGGCATAATAAATAACTTGTTCATAAAATAATTTTGAAAACTCTTGATAATAAACATAAAACCATAATAATGTTGGTTTTGCCAATCACGTTGCTCATGAGTATTCTCATGCTAGTGTATGATATTAAAGTATGAAACTTTAAACAAAGTATGTGATAACGTTTGTTAAAACAATCCTACGACTAATAACATCGTCTATGCCAAGATTACTTTCGAACATATTATAAAAACATAGATATTCGACTATGTTCAACTAAAAATCATGTTGTTCATATTAAACTAAAAAAAATACGCACTTCAATCTATAATATTTTTCTAAAAATATCATACTACATTTATAAAACAAGTATTAAAGATCTACACATACACACACCTTGAAAATTAATAATTACTAAGGGAGAAGAGAAATAGTAGGCTAAGAGAGAGAGTGTTTAAACTTGAGAAAAGAGATGTATTTCTCAAATTTGGTGTGAACAATATGAGGGGTGGAGCCCCCTATTTATACTAGTTGAATAGGTAAAGTCGTATTAGGATTCAAAAACTAAAATATGGGTTTTTTGAGAAAAGATAAATAATTTTAGCTAAGATCCACTTATTTTTTTGTGATCATGTAGCTAGGATTGGGGAAAAAATATAAATTATCCCCTAAGATAAATAATCTAGAAGCTTATATGAAGCAAAAGATAAAAATGTGAAAAAGTAACCCAAAACTTACCCACTGGCGGCGAGTTTTGCAGCCGCAAAATTTGTTTGTTTTTTTTTTCTTTGTGTAAATCCTTTTCAATTTCCTTTAAAACATTTTAAATTTTGTTTTAAACAAACTACTTAGATTTAAAAATTTAGTAAACTTAGGCCCAACATCTATTTGGGCTAGAATTTATTTTAAATACCCAAAATCTTTTACAAAAACCTCCTTTAAAAGCCCTTTTTTTTATAAATAACAAGTCTTTTTAAGAAATAATAGTCTTTTTAATAACTAAAACCTTCGTAAAAAAAAAAATATTAACTTACTAAAAATACGGAGTATTACATCATATTACTGGAATCCTAAATCAATTGTCCAAAATATCATATTAGAAGTTAGAACATTTGTATAGGTATTGTACTTAGCCATAATAAGCATGTTAGGTGATGAAATAATAAACATGGACAAAATTATAAAGAATAGTTTAAGGAGAAGAACATACAAAAATCATGAAATTACTAAGAGATCTACATCATTAAACGTGTGTTCGCAATGAAAGAAATAAATATAAAAGGAATACAATAAGGACCCTCAAGAATAATACTGGTGTCGTCTGAGTATTTTAAGAGTAACAATCTTTGGCAGGGGCAATCATGGAGCTTGTAACGAAACTAATGGGAGATGGAAAGCACGTATGTGTTTAAACTATTTGTGAGAGTATTTGCTTAAAATATGTAGGAGTACGTGAGATTAATACGAGTATAAGAGAGTATGAGCACATAAGAAAGTGTGCCAAAAAACGGGTGAGGCATGACCTATTTATAGTTAAAATCAAGAAACGAAAAGATAAGATCCAGCTTTGAGCGGCACGCAACAGTGCGCCGCGTGCATCACTATGCGCTGACTCATCCTCCTGAGCGTTTATGGATTTTGCTGACTGTCTCGCAGTTGTGTGTGCTGCAACAAGCTGCGCAAGACGCATTGGGATGAAGCACATCCACATATCTGACCCGGTTTGTTATTTAATCATTCTTTAAAAGATTCTTATTATCTGTATAAAATATTATCAATTAAATTCGAAAATCAATTATCTAAAGAGACAAAATATGAGTTTAATACAAATACTTTATCTTAGAAAATATGTATTAAAAATAATAATAATAAAAACAATTAGTTATCAAGATTAATTATTTGGGCTCCTTTCACAAATTGGGTTGACAATACAATTAATTATCATGAATAATTAATTGAGCTTCGAATATTTTAATATACAAACCTTTTACTTTTAGACGGTTTTTTGCTAGCTCTTCGGATTATAATATCTTTCCGATCGGACCAATTAAGACGGTGGTATGTATAATCATTGGGTACTAAAATGGGGAGACACGATTATGTGTCTACAATAAGTGAATAAGTGATCCTCCAGTTTTGGAAAGACCCAAATGAATATTTAATAAAATAGGTGATAAATCATTCATATATAGTATTATAAAGAAATCCAAATAGCGATTTTCAAAAAAAGAAGTTTATTGCAATCCATATAAATATATATTGAAAGAAATGAAATCATGATAATCTTAAAAAATCTACCATAATAATAATGCACAATTATATAAAGATCAAAAAGTATGTAGTTTGTTTTCTCATATCTGTACATACTAGTTGATTGGTTTATCTTCACTTTTCCTAAAAACCAATTTACTCTAAAGAAGTTTCTAAGTCTCCAAAAATGGCTGAAAAGACACCATTTATGCGCATTGTTCTAGTGCTACTAGTCATCTTATCCTTTGGTAAGCGAATACGTTGCTAGTAGTGGTACTTATCATCATCATTGTTCTTGTTGTTATTGTTTTTGTTGATGGAAATTTTGTATAATAGTAATTAAATATTATATTTTATGAAAATATATATGGCCCTATCACCATTTAACACGTTAATCATAATTAAATATTTATATGTATAGCTCAAACCATACTTTTTAGTTATTTTATAATATGACACTGTTTTATAAAAAAAGGTTTTTCAATATTTCAATTACATATAATAATGAGAAATTTCGGATTAAATATTTTCCAATTCATTTGTCCTAACTAAAACTACACCTAAGGCCAGTTCAATAAAAGTAGTTGGTGTTGGTTGTGAATTATTTTGTTATCTTTATGCATTTTAAAGGGTTTTAGTAAATCTATATTCTTCAATATATGAATTGGAAGTATCCTATTTTTCTTAATATTAAAGGCTTGGACTCCCAAAAAAGAATAAATGAGATTTATGCAGTAAGTAGATGAATTCCATGATTATGAAAGATTACCAGTCTAACTATAAGATCAAAACTAACAATCAAAATCATACTTAATAAAAAGACATAAATTCAAAATTGAGATTTGTAGCGAATACACGATGTTTGCTGTTGATGTACGTAGTTATCTTGGTTCCACTTTGAATAAAAAGTTCATGTGTTATACTTAAGAAAAAAAACTTGCATGAGAATTATTATTTTAATACATTAAAGATGTTGGCACGTAGATGCTACACTTACTTAAAACAAATTTCATTATCTATATATAATACATTTATTCTTTTGAAATTGCAAATATTGGAGCTTTTATTAGACAAACATTATATACGCTTCTTCTATATTCTTATTATTGACATTAATAAAAAATATTTGTAGAAACAAATTAGATTTATCACAATGCATATAGTCTACTTCTCAATCACTTACGAACTGGAAGCTAAAAAATAACAACAGCTGAATGCCAACCTTCGACCTTTATTTGTAAAGTGTCGCTTCCCTGGTATTTTATATATATCAACAATACCTTATATCCAGCAACCGTTGCTGTTGTACTTAAAACAATACAAAAAAAATGTATTGTACAGATATGTATTGTTAAACCCATAACTAAATAAAATAAATGACGGACATATTTGAATTGAAAATAAATATTTATTGTCATTATTTACCTTATGTTGTTGTTCTATTTTCCGCTCTCATTTCTCGCTCCAGTTTTTTCTTTAATGGTAATTTTTCGCTGAATTACCAAAATAGTTTAAGAAATAATAATGTTTAACTGATCGATATTGAAACTTTATGTTATAATAGTTTGGTACATAAGGGGTTAGGTTATAGTCATTGGTACTAAAGGCAACACCCCCTGAATATGTAATAGATCAAAAAAATTCTCAATTCTATTTCTCATAAACAGCTTCATGTCCCCCACTTTTCTTTTAGACATGACTTTGAGAAAATTAATGGGAAGTTTATTTCACCTTCCAACTCTAACATATGAGCAAATTGTCTATATTTCGGGAACACTATTATGCAAAATGTCTGCAATGTACTTTTTGAAAATTAAGATTGTCAATCATCGCATAATAGAATATAATAAATATAGTACATCTATTGTTGAAAAATAAACCCAAACTAAAATATCTATCGGATACTTCTATAAGAAATTTTATAGATCGAATATGGTTGTCCTTTAATCTGCAAATGTTTTGTTTTGATCTTTTTCTCAAATTTCTAAAATGGACTAAATTAGAACCTTTTGTCATGATGATTCGCCAAATGTAGCAGTTATTATTTCAAATTTTTTGTGTATGTTATTCCTTTATATTTTCATAACAGGGAGAGATTGTTTCTTATGATTGACAAAATTATTTTTTGATTCACATAGTTTTCTCAAAAGCAAAATGTTATTCATACATTTAAGTTACACATGTACATGATATATATCAAACATGCTTTGTATGAAAATAGTGGGTGCTTTTTTTATGCCCCTTATACATATAGCTTCTTTAATTTGATATCCATTTTCCGTACCCTGTATAATACACTCTAAAACGAAGTATATAAAGTAGTTAATTACATAAAATAATAGATACTATTCAAAGAAACGACATTTAAATAGAGCAATGCGGATAATAATAACCCTATGTGAAGAGTCCACTAGTTTTTGAGTTGTTGGGTAGCATATGATATATATGGTCATAATAATAATAACACTTTTTCCACTTTTTATAATAAATCAAATATAATAATTGATATAAGTGTGGGTATATGCTGTCAATGCCAACTTATTAATTAATTATAATTATGCATTACAGGGTGTGTCTAAACTCTAATGTTTGTTTTAATGCATTGTCTAGTTTACTTTATTTACGAAGTTATGGAATTGAATATTGTTGAGTATAACTATAAAACTAAATCGGTAGGCGAAAGGTTTGGCATTGGGTACCACTAATAAATGGCTTGCACCTTTTACTGGTTTGAAAGAAGTTGTAATTTAACCTAATGCAATACTGTGATGAGATTAAGTTATATGTGGAGGAGAAAGTGTGTTTTTTAATTATTGTAAATTAGAGGTTCACACCGTTTACTAGTCCACTCGTTGATTTAAGCAAAGCGTAGACACAGAATAATCAATGATGAAAACCACTATTATAGAACACAATCTCAAATCATAAATGAGCTTGAACATTCAAATCATTTCCCTCGTTTCTCTTTTGTGATTTTAAAATTTTTATCCATTTAAGTGAGTCAAACAAGTCATAAGTCGTTTGAATCTCTTAGCTCTGTACATTTTCTAATCCCTTTAGTATTGTTAGTTTGTTTTTTCGTTTGTCCAAGAAATTTTCGAATTAGGTTGATAAAAAAGGGGACAAAGGAACTATTATTCTACCTAGGGGTGCTAATGAGTCAGGGTGGCTCGCAAACTATTCGAGTTCGGCACGGTCAAAGCTCGGCTCGAGATGGCTCGATTCGAGTTCGATATCAGCTCGAGACCCTAGCGAGTTGAGCCTGAGCTACCTTAATCTCGGCTCGAAAGCTCGCCAATAGGATCGATAGTTTTTTAATTACTAAAAATATTACATTAATGTTTAATATAGGATAAAAAATTAATTAATAATTATGGTTTAAAGTAGCCATGTTAGTAGTCATAATATTTTCAAAGTTATGATTTTTGGTTTGAATAACAAAGTTGAGGTAGCCGCTAAAAGCCCACTTGTGTACTTTTTCGCTTCATGGTTTGGGACAACTAGGGGTTGAGGCAGATCCAAAATTTTAAGTTTGTGGGATCTTGAACAAACCATCTAAGAGCTTATTGAGTATATACAATACAAAAATAAGACAATAATTTTATGACACATATCGGCAAATGAGAACCAAGTTAAGCTCAAAATTTATATTGTTCATATCAACTATTAGAAAATGCTTTCATTATATTATTTTTTATACACCAGCTATCTTTTCGATATGTGTAGCACTTTATATTTTTTTTAAAAAAATCAGATGATTTAACTTTAATAACTCAAACATACAATTTTGCCCTTTAATTTCTTAATTACTTATTTATTAACTAAAAAAGTTTAATGAATTAATAATTAGATAATATTATAGAGGTAATCAAGTAGTTCAACCTCTTACATAATAATTTTTTTTTACTTAGTCAAATTTAGTATATAAAAAGTGAATGTAATCGAACTACTGCATTTCTTTGAGAGCAAATAAGTTAATTGGTAGAAATGTATGATTGAAAAATTACTTGTTAAAGACTTGGAGCACATAAAAACAAATGAATTAATAGTCTTTAAAAATACTTTCAAAAAAAATGGACAAAAATCAGAAAGAAGAAAAAGGAAAAGAAATATTCAAAATCAATTGCTACTCTCTCTCTTCGATTTCATTATTGCTCATCAAAATCATCAGTTGATGATTTCACATGGTATTCAAGCCAACAATCACTTACTTTTGTAAAAATTTTGTTACGCTGAATTCATTTGTCTTTGAAAGGGAAAGAGCAAAAGCTTCACGTGACTTGGATAGGACCGAAATTAAAAGAACAAATTTTGGAAGTTGAGCATCCCACAACGGTGGGATAGCTTGAGGATGTGGTTACAAGTAGGGGTGTTAATGAGCCGAACCGAGACCAAACATATCCAAGCTCGGCTCGGCTCGAGAATGGTTGAGGTTGAGCTCGACTCGAGCTCGAAGCTCGTCGAGCTCAATAATTTGGGCTCGGTTCGAGCTCGAGAGGATCAAAGCCAAGCTCGGCTCGAAGCTCGGCTCGAGAATGCAAATTTTATTTATTAGAAGATAATTCAGGTTATAACTTACATTCATTAGGCTTTAAATAAATACAGCCCAATAAATTTTTGTCAAACTCTTAACAAGAGTAGATATCAAAGATTATCTTTAATAAATGGGTCAGGCGATCAGGCCCAACATCCACAGAGGAAATTCCTCTCCATACAGGCTCTTTAATAGAGCAACTCCACTGTTACTGGTGATTCCTCTCCGATGTGGGATTTTTTCCCAACAACAAATTTCGCTCATTGTAAGAGCCTAAGAGGAGGTATTGCTGCTGGCTGCATGTGTTTCTAGCTACTTTATACCAGGTGTTAGCTACTTTTTATTTTTTTGACGAGAGCTACTTTTTATTATAACAATAGAAGTTGACTAGATTAGTGAGCTGACAAACTAATTGATATACATTATAGTCCAATACTCCAATATACACTAAAGGAGGACATTATAAATAGTCCAATACTATAAATATGGTCCACTATACATATGCATATACAAATACATGCTCTTTAATAGCAAATTTATAATTCATGAGTAATAAGATTTTATAGGAAAATAAGGTTGTTATTTATTTTCTTTATCGATGTGGGACAATACTATTCATCTAAAAACTAACTAAAATATTTTCGAGCTTGTTCACGAACTTTCGAGCCGAACTTAAAGAGGCTCATGCTCGGCTCGTTAAGGTCTCGAGCCGATCCCAAACTCGAATCGAGCCCTCTCGAGCCGAGCTTTGACCGAGCCGAGCTCGAATAGTTTGCGAGCCACCCTGGCTCGTTAGCACCCCTAGTTACAAGCTCTTATAAAAGAAATACTTCTCACCGCTCATCACCTACAGGAGGCTGGCTATTTGCTTGGGCCTTGCTAATAACGAAAGTTTAGAAATTGGGCCTTTGGATTATCATATATTTGGGCTCAAAAAATTCAACCTTGGTTGAAAGTGAACTCAAGCTTTTCGAGCCTACTGATCTCGAGCCTAATTTTTCAAGCTCGGCGAGCTTCGAGCTCGAGCCGAGCCTAATAATTTTTCTTTCGAGCCGAGCCAAGCCTAGTCAGGTTCGGTCTAGGTTCGGCTCGTTAACACCCCATAAATCATTATTCTATCATTCTACCGCATTAATCATTTTTATCACAAAACAATAGTTATTGGTCATTTAAGATAATTGGATATTGGGAAATCTTAGGGACAACTTAGGAACTTATACAATATAGATTTTCTGTCATAACACCATGATTGGGCATTGAACCGAAAATAGCTTTCGAGGTGAGGGTACAAATATGATAATGAATCACGTTCCCCCATTGATGGCCCCTATTTAACACGATTCGTAGACAAGTTTTATGCAATTATACAATTAAGCAGTAAATTTCAACGCCCTAAAAAGATTAGTCTAGGTCCGTTCATTAAACACAAAAATGACTAATTTTTAGTGACATGTTATTAGCAATCATATTACTGGGATCCTAAATCAATTGTCCAAAATATCTTATTAGAAATTAGAACATTTGTTTAGGTATTGTACTTAGCCATAATAAGCATGTTAGGTGATGAAAATAATAAACATGGAAAAATGTACAAAAGTATAGAGAATAGTTTAAGGAGAAGAATATACAAAAGACATGAAATTACTAAGAGATCTACATCATGAGACGTGTGTTAGCAACTTGAAAGAAATAAATATAAAAGGAACACAATAAGGACCCTCAAGAATAATACCGGTGTCGTCTGAGTATTTTAAGAGTAACAATCTTTGGCAGGGGCAATCGTGGAGCTTATAACGAAACTCATGGGAGATGGATAGCACGTACGTGTTTAAACTGTCTGAGAGAGTATTTGCTTAAAGTATGTAGGATTACGTGAGATTAATATAAGTATGAGAGAGTATGAACACATAAGAAAGGGGCCAAAAAAACGGGTGAGGCTTGACCTATTTATAGTTAAAATCAAGAAATAAAAAGATAAGATCCAGCGTTGAGCGGTGCGCAACAGTGCGCCGCGTGCATCACTGTGCGCTGACGCATCCTCCTGAGCGTTCATGGATTTTGCTGACCGTCTCGTAGTGGTGTGTGCGCAACAAGCTGCGCAAGACACATTAGGATGAAACACATCCGCATATCTGACCCGATTTGTTATTTAATCATTAATTCTTTAAAATATTCTTATTATATGTATAAAAAATTATCATTTAAATTCGGAAATCAATTATCTAAAGAAGCAAAATAAGAGTTTAATACAAATCCTTTATCTTAGAAAATATGTATTAAAAATAATAATGAAAAAATTAGTTATCAAGATTAATTATTTGGGCTACTTTCACAAATTGGGTTGAGAATACAATTAATTATCATGAATAATTAATTGGGCTTTGAATATTTTAAATTTACAAACCTTTTGCTTTTAAATGGTTTTTTGCTAGCTCTTCATGTTATAATATCTTTCCGATCGGACCAATTAGGACGGTGGTATGTAAAATCATTGGGTACTAAAATGGGGAGACATGATTATGTATCTACAATAAGTGAATAAGTGATCCTCCAGTTTTGGAAAGACCCAAATGAATATTCAATAAAATAGGTGATAAATCATTCATATATAGTATTATAAAGAAATCGAAATAGTGATTTTCAAAAAAAGAAGTATATTGCAATCCATATAAATATATATAGAAAGAAATGAAATCATGATAATCTTAAAAAATCTACAATAATAATAATGCACAATTATATAAAGAGCAAAAAGTATGTAGTTTGTTTTCTCATGTCTCTACATACTAGTTGATTGGTTTATCTTCACTTTTCCTAAAAACCAATTTACTCTAAAGAAGTTTCTAAGTCTCCACAAATGGCTGGAAAGACACCATTTATGCGCATTGTTCTAGTGCTACTAGTCATCTTATCCTTTGGTAAGCGAAAACGTTGCTAGTAGTGGTACTTATCATCATCATTGTTCTTGTTGTTATTGTTGTTGTTGATTGATATTTTGCATAATAGTAATTAAATATTATATTTTATTAAAATATATATGGCCCTCTCACCATTTAACACGTTAATCTTAATTAAATATTTATATGTATAGCTCAAACCATAGTTTTTGTTATTTTATAATATGACACTTATTTATAAAAAAGGTTTTCCAATATTTTAATTACATATATTAATGAGAAATTTCGGATTAAATATTTTCCAATTCATTTATCCTAATTAAAACTACTAAAAACAACGAATAGACCCCACCTAAGGCCAGTTCAATAAAAATAGTTGGTGTTGGTTGTGATTTATTTTGTTATCTTTATGCATTTTAAAGGGTTTTAGTAAATATATATTCTTCAATATATGAATTGGAAGTATCCTATTTTTCTTAATATTGAAGGCATGGACTCCCAAAAAAGAATAAATGAGATTTATGCAGTAAGTGTAGAAGAATTTCATGATTATGAAAGATTACCAGTCTAACTATAAGATCAAAACTAACAATCAAAATCAAACATAATAAAAAGTCATAAATTCAAAATTGAGATTTGTAGCGAATACACGATGTTTGTTGTTGATGTCTTATACTTAAGAAAAAAAAACTTGCATGAGAATTATTATTTTAATACATGAAAGATGTTGGCACGTAGATGCTACACTTACTTAAAACATATTTTATTATCTATATATGATACATTATTTATTCTTTAGAAATTGCAAAAATTGGAGCTTTTACTAGACAAACATTATATACGCTTCTGCTATATTCTTATTATTGACATAAATAAAAAATATTTGTAGAAGCAAATTAGATTTATCACGATGCATATAGTCTACTTCTCAATCACGTACGAATTGGAAGCTAAAAAATAACAATAGCTGAATGCCAACCTTCGACCTTTATTTGTAAAGTGTCGCTTCCTTGGTATTTTATATATGATCAACGATACCTTATTTTATGTAACTGAAATCATATAAATATCAATATTAACATGTGTTGACAAAAGTTAATGTCAAGTGTTAACAATCCTTAGAATACGAATAAAGGATTAAAGTTGAACTAGTTTCGTATTATTTATTTTACTGTATGATACAAAATTCATTTGCCTAATATTTTATTTCATGGCTCAAGGTACTTGTGTTATGAGTTCAAGGTCTAACGGACATTTTGGAGTAGATCGATCTGACTCTTGCGTTCCCCAAAACAACTGTTCATTTGATACATGTACGCAATATTGTGGAGCGAACGCTCGTAATCGTCATTGTGTAACCAGCAACCTCTGCTGTTGTACTTAAAACAATACAAAAAAATGTATTGTACACATATGTATTGTTAAACCCATAACTAAATAAAACAAATTAATCATGGACATATTTGAATTGAAAATAAATATTTATTGTCATTATTTACCTTATGTTGTTGTTCTATTTTCCGCTCTTGTTTCTCGCTCTAGTTTTTTCTTTAATGGTAATTTTTCGTTGAATTACCAAAATAGTTTAAGAAATAATAATTATTAACATATCGATATTGAATCTTTATGTTATAATAGTTTGGTACATAAGCAGTTAGGTTTATAATCATTGGTTATAAATGCAACACCCCCTGAATATGTAAGAGATCAAAAATTTCTCAATTCTCTTTCTCCTAAACAACTTCATGTCCCCCACTTTTCATTTAGACATGACTTTGTGAAAATTAATGTGAAATTTATTTCACCTTCCAACTTGAATATATGAGCAAATTGGAAACAATAAATCGGTAATTTGTAACATTAAATTGACTATATTTCGGGAACACTATTATGCAAAATGTTTGCAATGTACTTTTTGAAAATTAAGATTGTCAATCATCGCATAAAAAAATATAATAAATATAGTACATCTATTGTTGAAAAATAAACCCAACCTAAAATATCTATCGGGTACTTCTGTAAGAAATTTTATAGAATGAATATGGTTGTCCTTTAATCTGCAAATGTTTCGTTTTGATCTTTTTCTCAAATTTTCTAAAATGGACTAATTTAGAATCTTTCGTCATGATGATTCGCCAAATGTAGCAGTTATTATTTTAAATTTTTTATGTATGTTATTCCTTTATATTTTCGTAACAGGGAGAGATTGTTTCTTATGATTGGCAAAATTATTTTCTGATTCGCATAGTTTTCTCAAAAGCAAAATGTTATTAATACATTTAAGCTACACATGTACATGATATATATATCAAACATGTTTTGTATGAAAATTATGGGTGCTATTTTATGCCCCTTATACATATAGCTTCTTTGCTATCTATTTTCCGTACCCTTTGTAATACACCCTAAAATGAAGTAAATAAAGTACTTAATTACATACAATAATAGATACTATTCAAAGAAACGACATTTAGATAGAGCAATGCGGATAATAATAACCCTATGTGAAGAGTACACTAGTTTTTGATTTGTTGGGTAGCATATGATATATATGGTCATAATAATAACAACACTTTTTCCACTTTTTATAATACTAGTTGTTGGCACGTGCGTTATCGTGCACGGTCCCCCAAGTTAGCAAAATTTAGGCCTTAAAATTTATAGTGTTATTATTTTGGACAAAGTATCGTAATTATTATTGGTTAATGTAATACTTCCTCCATTCTTTAATAATGTAGTAGCTTAATTGCTAGGTTTCGTAGCATCTTCGGTGATAAGTGCGGTCCCTCAAGGGGGGCAAAATCTAATTATCGTTACTCTAATGGCGTAAAAATCTTGATAATGTAATCTCACAGACCATATTTTCACGTGTTTGGGTTGTCAATAACCTGTCATAATGGTTCGCGCATGTTCTTTGACTTAGAGAACCACGCTTTGACTGATCTAAATAATCATGAAAATAGGTGACACGTTCGCATCACCAACGTGAAAGTAGCAGTTGGTCAAGCTATAAGAAACAAATCCCCAAGATGCTAGAAGCTCTCAAGTCTAATACTTCATCCGTTCTGAAATATGTGATAATCATAAAGACTTTGTTGCTAGCATTTTCGCAACTGGCCTTCTATGTTCATTCAATTTCCACCATCCTTTTCCCTTCAGTCATGCTCAGCTCGATCGTCGTAGTTAGAAATAATGACCCAATTACTCCTGTACCTTTTTATACTCTGTGTACAAGCTAATTATATGATTATTCTGTTTTTCTGCCATCTATTAAATTGACACAAAAATATTTTACTAATTACAAATTTACAATATGTACAATTCAGGCTTAAAAGTTAATATTAATAAGGAAATATTAGACCATTAGAATTTTACAGTGATTTGCTTCGCATTATATTCTCTAATTATACACCTAAAATGCTATTGGGCTTGATCTTGATATTGTAATTTGCATTTCTGCAAACCCAGTATAATCTTTGTTTCAAATTGAATTGAAAACATCAATCAACTATAATCAACAAGCTAAAGGTATAATCAACATTATATTCATATCTGTTTGAATATATATTACATGGTTATGGATATTAACATAATACTAATACAGTGCGATGACAAAATGACTACAATGCTCCAATATTCCACCAACATTATATTCTGACATTTCCCCAAATAGATAACAAAAATAGAATATTGAACAACAACAAAAAGAAAAAAGAAACTACTACATAACCACTTGACAATAGGACAGTCAGCTTGCTCTCATAGCACCATCGATGACTTTCGATCCCATCTTCCACCAACTTTTTATTTCCTTGATAATCTTACATACACTTCGTCCCTCAAATTCCTTAGCCGAATAATTAATTGCCTACAATTTGAACACCAATAATAATCCACTCAATGCATCACCAATAACAATCCACTCAATGCATCACCAATAGCCTGATTTGACATGAGAACCAATTAGCCATTTATGAAACCAATGATAGTGGTGACAAATTGTAGGAGTGCAAAAAAGACTTACTTGATAAAACAACTGTTGCTCACAATATTTCATAGACTTATACAGAGTAGATTGTCGAGGGAGATATCCAAAGAACATTCAGCAACATAAAGATAATATATATCTTCTAAATAAGCAACAGAGCTTAGCAAATATTGTACAAACCTAGTGCACAACATAGTAGAGATGTCTCTGTTCTTTTTGGCATTAGTCAACCAATTCTTTTTGGCAGTCTATCTCCTCTTCCGTGACTTTATTCTTCTTCTCTAACCTCTACTATTTTATAATCCAAATCTAAATTTAGTAAGTTGTACGCTTCTATGTTTATATTTATCATAGCATCAACAATAATCAACTAATTTATATATTGCAACTTAAAATAATTTAACCCAAAATTTTTCTATTAGTGTTATAGGCCTGAAATGACGAATAACCCAATTCCCTTTCTCCACCTTTCTCACCTTCACCTTCTCTCCCCCCGGTTCTCTCTTGCAAAACGGAAGCAAATAAACCATTTTTTGATAATGAAATAGCGAGAAATTGAAAAGGTTACCTTGGGACCAATTTGCGGGAGCCGGAGCACGGATGAGGACAAAGGTCTCAGCATGGTTGGCGTGCCCATCTTCCCTATCGATCTTCATTCCTTATGTCGCCCTTTTTGTTCTTCTTCTTTCAACACTTATTTCGCCCTAATTGTTAAGAACAATGGAGGAGTTCTCACTTACCTTTTGCTAAGTCCAGAGAAAAGAGAAAGAAAAGAAGCAGTGATGGAAGTCGGAATGGATGACAGAGGGAGAAGTTGGCGTCAGCACGCGTAACAAGGGAGGGTATAACCGTCCCGTCACTGTTCTTAAGCACGGTAACTTGAACTCCTTGCTTTTTAATGGGTATAGAAATCAAATATAATAATTGATATAAGTGTGGGTATATGCTGTCAAATGCCAACTTATTAATTAATTATAATTTTGCATTGCAGGGTGTGTCTAAACTCTAATGTTTGTTTTAACGCATTGTCTAGTTTACTTTATTTACGAAGTTATGGAATTGAATATTATTGAGTATAACTATAAAACTAAATCGGTATGCGAAAGGTTTGCATCTTTTACTAGTTTGAAAGAAGTTGTAATTTGACCTTATGCAATACCGTGATGAGATTAAGTTTTATGTGGAGGAGAAAATGTGTTTTTAAATTAATGTAAAATAGAGTTACACACCGTTTACTAGTCCACTCGTTGATTTAAGCAAAGCGTAGACACGGAATAATCAATGATGAAAACCACTATTAAAGAACATAATCTCAAATCATCAATGAGCTTGAACATTCAAATCATTTCCCTCATTTCTCTTTTTTGATTAGACAATTTTTATCCATTTAATTGAGTCTAACAAGTCATAAGTCGTTTGAATCTCTTAGCTATGTACATTTTCTAATCCCTTTGGTATTGTAGATAGTTTTTCGTTTGTCCAAGAAATTTTCGAACTAGGTTGATAAAAAAGGGGACAAAGGAACTATTATTCTACGGCATTAATCATTTTTATTACAAAACAATATTTGTTGGTCATTTAACATAATTGGATATTGGGAAATCTCAGGGACAACTTAGGAACTTATACAATATAGATTTCCGTCATAACTTCATGATTGGCCATTGAACCGAAAATTGCGTTCGAGGTGAGGGTACACACATGATAATGAATCACGTTCCCCCATTGATAGCCCCTATTTAACACGATTCGTAGACAAGTTTATACAATTATACAATTAAGTAGTAAATTTCAACGCCCTAAAAAGATTAGTCTAGGTCCATTCATTAAACACAAAAAATCTAATTTTAGCGACATGTTATTAGCAATCATATTACTGGGATCCTAAATCAAATTGTCCAAAATATCTTATTAGAAGTTAGAACATTTGTTTAGGTATTGTAATTAGCCATAATAAGCATGTTAGGTGATGAAAATAATAAACATGGAAATATGTACAAAAGTATAGAGAATAGTTTAAGGAGAAGAATATACAAAAGATTTGAAATTACTAAGAGATCTACATCATGAAACGTGTGTTAGAACCTTGAAAGAAATAAATATAAAAGGAAAACAATAAGGACCCTCAAGAATAATACCGGTGTCGTCTGAGTATTTTAAGAGTAACAATCTTTCGCAGGGGCAATTGTGGAGCTTATAACGAAACTAATGGGAAATGGAAAGCACGTATGTGTTTAAACTGTTTGAGAGAGTATTTGCTTAAATTATGTAGGATTACGCGAGATTAATATGAGTATGAGAGAGTATGATCACATAAGAAAGCGCACCAAAAAACGGGTGTTTATAGTTAAAATCAAGAAATGAAAAGATAAGATCCAGTGCTGAGCGGCGCGCAACAGTCGCCGCGTGCATCACTGTGCGCTGACGCATCCTTGTGAGCGTTTATGGATTTTGTTGACCGTCTCGTAGTTGTGTGTGCGCAACAAGCTGCGCAAGACGCATTGGGATGAAGCACATCCGCATATCTGACCCGGTTTGTTATTTAATTAATCAATCTTTAAAAGATTCTTATTATCTGTATAAAATATTATCATTTAAATCTAGATTTCAATTATCTAAACAGACAAAATAAGAGTTTAATACAAATCCTTTGACTTAGAAAATATATATTAAAAATAATAAAAAAAATTAGTTATCAAGATTAATTATTTGGGCGCCTTTCACAAATTGGGTTGAGAATACAATTAATTATCATGAATAATTAATTGGGCTTTGAATATTTTAAATATACAAACCTTTTGCTTTTAAACAGTTTTTTGCTAACTCTTCGGATTATAATATCTTTTCGATCGGACCAATTAGGACGGTGGTATGTATAATCATTGGGTACTAAAATGGGGAGACACGATTATGTGTCTAAAATAAGTGAATAAGTGATCCTCCAGTTTTGGAAAGACCCAAATGAATATTTAATAAAATAGGTTATAAATCATTCATATATAGTATTATAAAGAAATCGAAATAGTGATTTTCAAATAAAGAAGTATATTGCAATCCATATAAATGTATATAGAAAGAAATGAAATCATGATAATCTTAAAAAATCTACAATAATAATAATGCACAATTATATAAAGAGCAAAAAGTATGTAGTTTGTTTTCTCATATCTCTACATACTATTTGATTTGTTTATCTTCACTTTTCCTAAAAACCAATTATACTCTAAAGAAGTTTCTAAGTCTCCACAAATGGTCGAAAAGACACCATTTATGCGCATTGTTCTAGTGCTACTAGTCATCTTATCCTTTGGTAAGCGAAACGTTGCTAGTACTAATACTTATCATCATCATTGTTCTTGTTGTTATTGTTGTTGTTGATTGATATTTTGCATAATAGTAATTAGATATTATATTTTATTAAAATATATATGGCCCTCTCACCATTTAACACGTTAATCTTAATTAAATATTTATCTGTATAGCTCAAACCATACTTTTTGTTATTTTATAATATGACACTTATTTATAAAAAAGGTTTTCCAATATTTTAATTACATATAATAATGAGAAATTTCGGATTAAATATTTTCCAATTCATTTGTCCTAACTAAAACTACTAAAAACAACGAAAAGACCCCATCTATGGCCAGTTCAATAAAAGTAGTTGGTGTTGGTTGTGATTTATTTTGTTATCTTTATGCATTTTAAAGGATTTTAATAAATATATATTCTTCAATATATGAATTGGAAGTATCCTATTTTTCTTAATATTAAAGGCATGGACTCCCAAAATAGAATAAATGATATTTATGCAGTAAGTGTAGAATAATTTCATGATTATGAAAGATTACCAGTCTAACTATAAGATCAAAACTAACAATCGAAATCATAATTAATAAAAAGACATAAATTCAAAATTGAGATTTGTAGCGAATACACGATGTTTGTTGTTGATGTACGTAGTTATCTTGTTTCCACTTTGAATAAAAGTTCATGTGTTATACTTAAGAAAAAAAAAAACTTGCATGAGAATTATTATTTTAATACATGAAGATGTTGGCACGTAGATGCTACACTTACTTAAAACAAATTTTATTATCTATATATGATACATTTATTCTTTAGAAATTGCAAAAATTGGAGATTTTATTAGACAAGCATTATATACGCTTCTTCTATATTCTTATTATTGACATTAATAAAAATATATTTGTAGAAACATATTAGATTTATCACAATGCATATAGTCTACTTCTCAATCACGTACGAACTGGAAGCTAAAAAATAACAACAGCTGAATGCCAACCTTCGACCTTTATTTGTAAAGTGTCGCTTCCTTGGTATTTTATGTATATCAAAAATACCTTATTTTATGTTACTGAAATCATATAAATATCAATATTAACATGCGTTGACAAAAGTTAATGTCAAGTGTTAAAAATCTTTAGAAAACGAATAAAGGATTAGAGTTGAACTAGTTTCGTATTATTTATATTACTATATGATACAAAATTCATTTGCCTAATATTTTATTTCATGGCTCTAGGTACTTGTGTTATGAGTTCAAGGTCTACCGAACATTTTGGAGTAGATCGATCTGACTCTTGCGTTCCCCAAAACAACTGTACATTTGATACATGTACGCAATATTGTGGAGCGAACGCTCATAATCGTCATTGTGTAACCAGCAACCTTTGTTGTTGTACTTAAAACAATACAAAATAATGTATTGTACACATATGTATTGTTAAACCCATAACTAAATAAAATAAATGACAAATATATTTGAATTGAAAATAAATATTTATCGTCATTATTTACCTTATGTTGTTGTTCTATTTTTCGCTCTCATTTCTCTCTCTAGTTTTTTTCTGTAATGGTAATTTTCGCTGAACTAGTTGTTTGTAATTGTGATATTAGTAGTCCGTTAGCCTTAATTAGTAAGATGGCCAGTTTGCACGGATTCCAACTAGGTGGTGGGTATGCTTGTTGTGTTAGTTGCATTAAGCAAAGTGTTGAACTTTGGTGTGCAAACAATATTTATTTAGTCGTTAATTGCATGTAGAAACATAATACATTTTACAGTAAAAGAAAGCACAATTTTAATAGTTAAGTTAACAACATTTATTTAGAATTTGTTGTTAGCTTGTAGGTCTCCCACGTGTCTTTGAAATCTTTTTTGAAACAGAGATGTAGCCTATTCCCGCAAGATGGATATTAGGCTCCACTGCAGCACCCTATTTCTGGAGATTGATGAAGTTGGTGTGACTTGGACTAAGAAGGTTGTTGCCATTATTTCACGGAAAATGTTGGTGAAGGCCTAGCAAGAGGATGTAAATAGTTAAGGAATTAGATCAATGGAGTGGTTAAATCAAGTATGAGTCCGTACATAAAGTAAGAAAAAGCGTAAAGTGCAAGAATGCTTACACTGGTCACTAGAGTGCTAACATGATCGGCTGGCATTTTGAAAAGCACTTCACATTGTTCAGTATAGGCAGTAAGAAATATTATGCCAGTAGCATCATACGCTCGGATTTGAAGGCGGAGCCTATAAACAATTAGGTACTGTTAGTGTTGGTTTGTAAAAGCACACATATGATTAGATATGTTAGGATATGTATACCTTGGCACAGCCATGGTTTCTTTCAAACAAGTTGAGCAATTGTACGGTACATTGGTTGGTAACGCAATACGTTTGCCACATGAAGTGCATGCAGTATATGAAAGTAGATCAGAAATATTTGGTTCAAGCATCTGTACTCTTAACCAGTGAATTTCCCCTGTGGTTGTTGTATGAATCTGTTGAAATGTGGAACATAAGTAAGTAAGCTTTTGAGAAGAGGCCATATTGTAATAGATATAGTGTAGCATTTTGGAAAACATCGTTTACATAACAAGAGCGTACATTTTTTGTAAGTATCTCTGCCACAGAAGCGCGTACATTATTGCCTTCCATTTGTAATACTACTTATAATGTTTAGTTGTACTTTGGACCTTTGGAAAAAAGGGTTAAAATAAATATTGGTTAGTTATTTGTTAATAACATGTTAAATATATAAATGGAAGTGGTAGTGTAGCTTATTAGTGCAGAATAGCGTACCAAATTATGTAAGTTTGCTTTACATAGGTTGATTTGAACACCCCCAAAAAAAATGAAGCCCTTGTAAGTTGGAGAGGAAAGGAGGTGAAAGGGCAATGGGTACAAAGATGTGGGAAAGGTCTTTTATAGCAAAATCGAGAGAGTAATGTCCAAATGCGAGAGAGAGATGCAATTGTATGTAGGGTGGGCACTATGTGTAGGTGGGGCAACGACAAAATTTAAAGAGTGGTGCGGTTTTGTGTAGGTGAGGCAATATGTGTAGGTGAGGCAACATGTTCCGGAAAGCTATTGATCACATGTTAGCAGTAGCATACTCGGTTGATCACATGGTAACAGTTTAATGTTGCTAGGAACAAGGTTGTTAGAGTAACTTTGAAAAGCCTTAGGTAGAACAACTTGGCTGATTTCCTGCTAGCATGAAGTCGACCAATGCATACTTACCGAAGCTAAGCAAAGTAGGATCCCGATTTTTGACAAAACAATTATGCTTGCTTCTTTCAAACAAAGCAATTCCAACAAAGCATATAGGTAATCCAACTAAAGATAGGTAATTGAATTTGATTAGTTAAGGTAGAAAAGTTAGGAGTACAGATTTAAGAAGTTGATACGAGTGCTCATGAAGATTGTTTGCACACAAAAAAGGGCCCAATAATAAAAGATAAGTGGCTAACCAACTAAACACTTACGACTTGTCTTTTGAAACCAAAAGCTAACACTAAATGACAAGTAGTAGGGGTGTCGCATAGGAACAAAGGAACTTGTTTTTAAACCGCCTACACAAAAGGTTCATGTTCCTATCGAAACCCGCTTAATTCAAAGGAAGCTTAGTAGCACGGGGTGCACTAATCCCAGCTAATAGCCTTGAACCCAGGTTAGGATTTTGTTCCGTGCAAGCGCAGTTGTCCGGCCCGATCCATAAGAGGAATGGTTTTGTACTCGAGGCGATGTGCAATGGGTTCAAAATTGAACGTTCCCTCGCATTAGAACACACAAGCAAGTTTAGATATGCTTGTATTTGTTTTTTTCTTTAAAAAGTATGCTTAAACCTGTGGGTACTTGATGTCATTTGTAGCTTGAATTTAGGAATTGGAGGATTAACATGTAGCGTTATGGTGTGCTCATTTAAATGTTCGCATAATTGGATGACAAAGCAAGTTGTTTAAACTGGAATTCATTTTACATTCATACATCATAAGTCTTTAACTTACAAAGGTAGGCGAAAAACAAGGGCCCTACAAGTCAATAAATGATTTCTTTAAAAGAGCGAAAGTGAAAAGAAAAGCACGAGAGATGCCAAGCTTTACAAGTGGATCATGTAAAAAGTATTATAAAGGCTTTTCTCTATACTCTTTTCTTTTCACATATGTGTTTGAATACATGTATTATAAGGGCTTTTAAGTGGATCATGTGCAAAGTAGTAGAAGGGCTTGATAAGTAGCATGTAAAAGTATGGGTGAGTGTGCAGAGGCTGAACATGTGCAAAGTATTCTAAGGGCCTTTAAAAGCTAAGTGTGCAAACTATTATGTGCTGCATGACATGGCACAAAGCTATGTGTGTTTTATAAATGGCGCTTTGTGCAAAGTGGTGGATAATTAGATTATAAGGTGTGTACACTTACACTGGTAATCCGAGTATGTATCTCAGCAGTGACAAATTTGAATAGGGCCTCACACTCCCGCGTAAAAGGCGTGAAGGTAAGTTCTCCGATTTCATCAACCACGTCGAACTTGAAAGTGATTCTGTATAAGGACAAGGGGGCAAATGTGTAAGGAAGACCATTAAAGTAACCAAGTAAAAGTAGTCAGTTTATGTATACTTACCTAGGAGCGGCGATGCATTTGTCCTTGTTGTAAAACTTGCAAGTGTAGGAGACATCACAATCAGCTTCAGTTCGTTTACCACAATTGCTACAACCCACGTATGGGACAATCTTAGATTGTTTAGGATCAGACACAGTTACCTTGATCCAATGCTTTTTTTCTTGAAGCGTATTTCCAACCTATGATCACAGAGGAACAATGTATATCAAACAGTGATTTGTCAAAGTGTTTTCCAAACTACAATGAGCAACCCTGGAATTAGACTGTGTTTAGTGTGGATGTGTTTTGCATATGTACAAAACGGCAACACTAACAGTTGAATATATTACCTGTTTATGCTTGATTGTCTCTATTGTTAGAACTTCATTCTGTTCAGCTGGATTCCTAACCTCACATATGCGCGCTTATACGATCAAGCACCGGTGCGCATTTTTCTTCGTGATCTGCACAAATGGTTGGAACCACAGTAAGTGTAAGGTAGGCATGGTAGGGAAGTGTTGGTGCAGAAGGGGTGTGTGTTATTGATGCAAACCATTTGCGAAGCGCAGCTGCCTTCTCTCCAGCTGGGTTTCGGTGAAGCACGGTTGCCAAGCTTGTTTACAGCGAAAAACCTGTGAACAAGCTGGCAGTAGTAAGTGGCAATCACAGCTGCATACTTGGATTGAGTCTGTATAACTTGGTATTTTTTGAATTTATTTTTGCTAAAAACAAAGTCCCGGTAAGTATATAGGTAATCGGCTACTAATCAGCATAGAAGGTAGTCTTGGTGGAGTCCAGTACAATTAGAAAGAAGCAAAACTTAAGATAGGCATGAGTTTTGTTCATGAGCGGGTGGTTAGAGTAGCTTTGCATTTAGTTTAATTGTAAGAAAGACATTACCTTTGTGGTGGATGGTTTAAGGGACGTGAATCCAACGATGAGGGCTGGGCCAACCCATGATTTAAGAAGATTAGCTTCCGTTCTCGTGAGGTCGTCCCATACCGATATGGTTAAGGGATAGTCGGTCTTCGCAAAAGAGAAAAGTGTGACCTTTAGTGTTCAAGTGAGTTGACTTAAAAGTGTAGGTGTGTGGAACTTTACACACTTAAAGTCAAAATGAAACAAAAAAAAGATAATGAGAATTAAATTAAGCCAAAAGATGAGATAGGGAAAACAGAGCAAGCTTTGAGTGAGAGAAATCGTGCTCACGAATTCTGACCTTACGAATTCAGAATCAGAATTGGAAGATGAGTTCAAGAGTTCAGAGACAGCACAGCAAAAAAACATGCTTTTAGAAGATATGTGCTTTTAGGCTTAACTTCTAGATTTCATTATCACTAAACTTCTTAAAATATTTACAGCCTACAGTGGGAACACAATCAACAACATCATATGAAAGTTTGGCACTTAAAATTAAACTATGAGCTTCAAATGAAAGCATCCATGCTTTCAAGGGAAAACATGTAGCAAGGCTTAAAAGTGAAGGTCAACCAGCATGGATCTCCATTTAAATCTCAAAAACAAAGGCACAAAGGAACATTAAGCAATTCGCACAATATAAACAGCAACTTGACAACACATCAGTTGAAGGACGATCTTTCCAAATAAGCTATTCCATTGTTTTTTTCCAAAAAACACAGGCTAATGTGTAGTTTTCCCCAAAATGAGTTCCTTCTGAAGAAGGGATCCTATACTACAGATCACATAGCTATTAAATAGATTGATGCCTAAAAACAAGGTCTGCCTATTATTGGGCAAAACAACAAGCAAACAACATGTCATAAGTGGGAAAACCATTCATTTTCCCAACCCATAGAAGACAACATTTTTTTAAAAAGTAGAGATTAGTACAACTGGTTTTTAAAGAGCAAGTATCTATAATTACTGAAATAAGGCTTGAATAATGAGCAAAGAACAGTAAGCAAACCACAAACACAGCAGAGGACAAACAAATTTTCGGGCTAAGCATGACTAAGCAAGCATATCACAAACAGATAACTAAGTAGGCTACAACGGGAAATCAAAAACTAGGATTACTAGGGACCGGTTTGCGAGTGCTAAGAGGTGATTAATGCAGGATGTATAGGAATCCTACGGGGGAACAAAAAATTTGTTAGGGTGAGCCTTTTGTGGATAACCTAATCTATCAACAAATCCACAAGATTAGCAAGGATTAGCAGCAAAAAAAAACTTAGATCCTAATATTCCAGATAACTCAGTAGGTACCAGGCCAAATTAATTACCAAGTCTCATAAACATTATGCACAGCACACAAGCCATTTGAACAATATTAAGATGAGTTCAAGAGTTCAGAGACAGCACATAAAAAAAAATGGTTATAGAAGATATGCTTTTAGGCTAAACTTTTAGATTTTATTATCACTAAACCTCCCAAAAAATTTACAGCCTACAGTGGGAACACCATCAACAACATCATATTAAAGTTTGGCACTTAAAATTAAACTATAAGCTTCAAATCAAAATATCCATGCTTTCAAGGGAAAACATGTAGCAGGCTTAAAAGTGAAGTTCAACAAGCATGGATCTCCATTTAAATCTCAAAAACAAAGGCACAAAGAGAACTTTAAGCAATCCACACAATATAAATAGCAACTTGACTCTCTTTTTTTGTCAGAGTTCATAATTGTCGAGGTATATTTGTCACAAGTTCATAATTGTCAAGTTAGATTTGGTGTGCAAATATTTATCGGTTGTTATCTTTGCAAGTTTCTTTAGAAATTAATTTGTGCCAAGTTCAATTTATCTGGATGATTAAAGGCAAGCCACTGACTAAAATATTAGTTATTGCCTAACACAAGAAGGGCATGAAGCAATGACCTACCAATTTTTAGATTTGAAGCTCAAGCTCAAAAGCATATGAACAGAGAGAGGCACTTTCTATTAGAAGGAGTATTAATACCATAAGGTTATATGGGAAGGGAACTCAAACCCTAGATGGGATGTCTTGGGCGAGACACAATTTCCTAAATTTTAAATTAAAATGACGCCTATTGGACCCCAGCCCTTCTTTTTCATTCGAGAATGAGCCTTAAAACCAGGGATGCATACCTCCTTCACTGGTTAGAACAAGAATTGAACTTAAGGGGAAAGCTTTGAAATATTATAATACACATCATAACCCTCTTGGACCCTAACTAGCGAATCCATCAAACCTAACCAAAATTTGAACTTGGTTGTTTACTAAATTATTATTATTAATTATTAATAACAACAACAACAACAATAATAATAATAATAATAATAATAATAATAATAATAATAATAATAATAATAATAATAATAATAAGGAAAAATTCACATAAATAATCCAAACTATTGACCATTTTCTCAAAATAATCCGAACTATTGATTATTCTAGAATAATCCCAAGTTTCAAGTCTACCTTCTCAAAATGATCGAAAAGTTTTTTTCTACCCAAAATAATCCCCAAAATGGATCAACGAAAATAAGTAAAATAACAATTCGGATTATTTTGAGAAACTCACCCCTAAAGTTGGGATTATTCTGAATAATTAATAGTTGGGATTAATTTGGGAAGATGAGTGAAAGTTGGGATCAATTATGTGAATTTTTCCTAATAATAATAGTAGTAGTAGTAGTAGTAGTAATAATAATAATAATAATAATAATAATAATAATAATAATAATAATAATATTAATAATATTAATAATAATAATAATTCAAGAGACAACATTGTAAGAACAAATTAAACCACACATAGAACACCTAACCAATCGAGATCTATGAATAAAAACTGTAAATTATCAAATATTATGGATTAGAACTTGTATTTGAAAAAATGGACGGTAACCAATTTCCAATAAATTAGATAGAAGTTGCGAGATAGAACTTGAATTTGAAATAGAAGACGTAACCAATTTCCAATCAATTAGATAGAAGTTGCGGATAGAAGTTGCGAAATTACCCAAAAAAAAACAAAGTGAAAGCGCCATCTCACCGGCCACCAATTCACCAACCTTTGTAATCATCGCCACTTGCAATACAAGATGAATTAAATGGAGGATGTGCTTGAGCAACCCCGAATTGCCCTGCGCCCAAAATCCATGTGCAGCCATAATCCCCCATGTTGCACGTAGCACGGCTCCATAATCAAGGCAAGATGAAGCATGGAGTACCAGCTATGTTAGCGGAATTTTGATATTCTATTGCATAGATTAGGAATCTCATTGACTACAAATCTAACAATATAGTTTTTATAATATGAACAGATAAGTTTGATTTTAAAACCATCAAAGTTCGATCTACAAACCATTACCGCCTTCTAAAGTGGAAGAGTAGTGCTATGTTGGATTATCAATATAATGTACCTCCAAAAAGACCTACATCTCAAAAGAAAGACCGTTTTATTGAAGCGGGATAATCAAGTGCAGGCATAATAGGTAAATAATTGTTAGAATTGTAGGAATTTAGATGCTTAATGCGGAAAACGAGTATCACATACTCAAACATCTAACACCAAGATCTTAGCATAAATTAACATGAATCTATTAAGAGTGTAGAATATACCTCTTGATGCGTGAATTCCACTTCCACCACAAGCCTTCTAGTGGAGATGCTTTAGAACGTCAACCGTAGCCGTTCCTCTAGTGTTGGTCCACGAACAACCCTTAGATCACCACGTATGCTAGTACGGAAGAGAAGAAGAATCCTCTTGCTTTTGAGGTGAATGATGGCCAAATGAGGAGAGAAATGAGAGCAAAGAAAATCAGATTTTCTTTACTAAAAATGTTGTAATAATCTAACTCCTTTGTAACCCCCATATCAATATATAAGGTGGTTACAAAGAGGTGTTTTCATGAGGCTTTATTTTGCCTCATAATGTCATACATTATGAGCATAATAAACTCATGAGTTACAACTCTTCCATCCATCATAAAACCGCCTAACCCATTTCACAAATGGATTTGGGTAATATCCAAGGGTTGTCACATTGTGTGACCTCATAGGACCCAAGTACATATTAGTAGTTGGCCTAAATATACTAGCCCAACAAACCGCAATTAGCTCAAGCAAAACGTTGCGATTACCTAATATTATTGAATATATTATCTTCATAATCTGTCCATATACATTTAGTTTGCTACACTTGATCGAGGACAAAATCCTTCAATCTCCCACTTGCCTAAGAACAAGTGTGTAACCTTCAAATTCCTTAAGTCGCTTAATGTCTACCTTGATGACATGGTAACATCGTATGTAAACCATACCAATATTCAAGTTGTTTCTTGAAATCCGAGTTCGAATCGTCGAAACAAATGATTAACTCCTTGAATCCATTTGAGCATGGCCATGCATTTTCGCTTCGCTCTTCAAGAGGCCAAGACACCAATCCTAACTCTTAGGAGGACTTTATCCAGTCTTGTATAACCAAAACTCCCACTCAATTCATAGTAGTTACCAACACTTGTAACACCCCCGTGAATTTCAAAGCGGAAAAGAAAGGAAATAATAATAGTATTAATAGGACGATGGCGGAAACATCGTCTTCTCGGGAATGTCACTAATACAAGAAATGCGTTTAAATAACTAAGTGATAAACCAACATAATAAATAGTATAAATAAAATTAATTAACTAGATTAATAACCAAAAGAGAAAACTAGCTCTTCAACTAACCGAAAGTCTAAGCCTAAAACATCTAACATTTTAATGCTCACATCTCAACCCGAGCCCAAAACCAAAGAACAATCCCATCAACATAACATGCAAAATATACAACAATTATCCACTATCGGTGGGGAGTAACTAACGGACTCTCCCGTCTCAATTAGGATCCACATAGGAGTTATCAAGCATTAATAAATAAATCCCAATCAACATAAAATATCAAACGAACCAAGTAACAGCCAAACAACAACTAACAGTTTAACATGGTTAAATAAAGTAAATCATGATTAATAAATTTCATATAAGCATACAAGATCCATGGCATAAGCCTCCGAAATAATTAATCAAAATAATATAATAGGTTTTTGAGAAAGAGCAGAACGCCAGTGGATCGCAACCCACTTCCTAAGGTTTGTCAGATCGAAATCTCCAGACAGCCTATGGGCTTACGTTCCCTACGCCCGTGTCTAAGAATGGCCAAACTCCCGATGCATGATAGTACCCAAATTCAAGACTTCCCAACCTCTCGGACGACAACAATTAACCCAGGTAAGACCCTTAAATCGCAACCTAGGTGGTTGGCATGTTCTTCACCGAGGACTACATCTATCCCACCGGGATATCTTAATCTCAATAAAAATAGTACTACAATTAAATACTATAGTTTATTCATCCATTTATTCATCAAATATAAATAATAAGGCTGCCCTTCAGGCCTTACACCTAAAATCAGCAGAAACTAGGATCGCAATCCAGAAGTCTCAATTCAACAATATTTATTCTTCCCAAAATAATAATAATAATAATAATCATTTCACCAAACTAAAAAGAATAAACCTTCATTAAAACATAATTATGCACCAAAACACAAGTATAAACGGATACTCCAACTACTACACTCTCGTTGTCCGAGTTTGGGTACAAGGTTAATTACAACGTTAGTTATAATACCCCCAAGCACATAACTCTTGGCGAAATGGTACTAAAGACAAGTATTATTCTCCCTCGAGTGCGTAACGTCGACAACTTAGATATTGATTAATGAAAGTACAATATTATTATAATCATAATTTAATAACAAACAACCATACCATCATAAAATAAATAAGACACTCACAATATAACTATAAGTAAATATAGCATTCAACTCAAGCACACATATAACAATAGTCATATATAAATATACTAATTAACAAAGGTGGAAGTAATTCCCTCAAAAAAAAACATTGACCATTATATACTAGAGTTCAACTACTACCAATTACAAGGGTGTAATGTATTCACTATATTCAAACAATGTAGAAGTAATGCTCACAACAAACAAACTGCCTATAAGATCTTTCAATGAATTACAATAATCAAGGATGCTACTCATGACATTACGAAGGAAGTACCAGCACTCTAACTCACACAAAGACAAACTTGCAGTAAGGTTACCAACGACATATAAAAGATCGGACACAAAATGTCACGAGTAAAATCTTTTTTTTTTGGAACAACTAAAACCGAGAGACATCTTATACTCACGCTAAAAAAAAATTAACAACACGATCGGTCTCAAGCTATCTCATAACAACATTATGATATATATGTTTTACGAAATTTACTAACCCAAAACGTAAATCGTACCTAACACAACAAAACAAGAATTCTAACCACTACCCTCCAGCAAGAATAACAACACAATAGAATAGGTTTCTTCCACATAATTATCACTCATAAGCATTCATATATGAAAAGTACGAAATCAGTAAAGTGAAACTTCACCCACCCACAAATCTTAGCAAACCTTACCCCAACTTAGATATTAAAAACTAAACAATTCCTAGACGGATTCTAGTCGTACTAGGTTCGCCATTAGTTACCTGGGCCAACTGGAGGAGTGAAGCCGATCGATCTAAACGTCTTCTCCTTGCGGCCATGCGTCCTCGAAATGCCTGGCATTTTCATTATGTCTTGCTTCTGCTCCGATGTTAATTTTAATGTTAATTTCTTTCGTTGAATAACCAAAATAGTTTAAGAAATAATAATATTTAACATATAGATATTGAAACTTTATGTTATAATATTTTGGTACATAAGGGGGTTAGGTTTATAGTCATTGGTACTAAATGCAACACCACCCGAATATGAAAAGGTCCAAATTTTATCAATTATCTTTCTCCTAAACAAATTCATATCCCCCACTTTTGACTTTGAGATAATTAATGTGATGTTTATTTCACCTTCCAACTTGAACATATGAGCAAAATGGAGATAATAAGTCGGTAATTTGTAACATCAAATTGACTATATTTCGAACACTATTATGCAAAATGTAACGCAATGTACTTTTTTGAAAATTAAGATTGTCAATCATCGCGAGGAAAAATTAAATATAGAACATCTATTGTTGAGAAATAAACCAAACCTAAAATATCTATCGGATATTACGTAAGAAAATTTATAGATTGAATATGGTTGTCCTTTAATCACGCAAATGTTTTGTTTTGATATTTTTCTTAAATTTTTATAATGGACTAAATTAGAACCTTTCGTCATGATGATTCACCAAATGTAGCAAATATTATTTCAATTTTTTTGTGTATGTTATTCCTTTATATTTTTGTAGCGAGGATAGGTTGTTTGTTATGATTGGCAAAATTATTTTCTTATTCACATAGTTTTCTCCAAAAGCAAATGTTATTCATACATTTAAGCTACACATGTACATGGTATATATCAAACATGTTTTGTATGAAAGTTGTGGGTGCTATTTTATTCCCCTTATACATATAGCTTCTTTTCTATCTATTTCCCGTACCCTTTATAATACACTCTAAAACGAAGTAAATAAAATAGAATATACAAAAGACATGTGAAATTGCTAAGAGATGCACATCATGAAACGTATGTTAGCAACTTGAATGAAATAAATATAAAAGGAATACAATAAGGACCCTCAAAAAGGGTACTACCGTGTCGCAGTATTTTGAGAGTAACAATCTTTGGCGGGGGTAATCATGGAGCTTGTAAACGAAACTAATGGGAGATGGAAATCATGTATTTGTTTAAATAGTTTGAGAGAGGTATTTGCTTAAAGTATGTGAGGGAGTACGTGAGATTAATATGAGTATGAGAGAGTATGAACACATAAGAAAGCGTGCCAAAAAAATGGGTGAGGCTTGACCTATTTATAGTTAAAATCAAGAAAGCGAAAAGATAAGATCCGGCTGAGCGGCACGCACAATGCGCCGCGTGCATCCGTGTGTGGCGACGCATCCTTCGAGCGTTTATGGATTTTCTTGACATTAACGCTGCTGATTGTGTGTCTTTGCAACAAGCCGCGCAAGACGCCTTGTAGGATGAAGCACATTCGTAAAATATCCGACCCGGTTTGTTATTTAATCATTCTTTAAAATATTCTTATTATCTTTGTATAAAAATATTATCATTTAAATCCGACAATTAATTATCTAAAGAGACAAAATAAGAGTTTAATATAAATTCTTTATCTTAGAAAAATATATATTAAAAATAAATTAGTTATCAAGATTAATTATTTGGTCTCCTTTCACAAATTGGGTTGAGAATGCAATTAATTATCGCGAATAATTAATTGGGCTTTTAACTATTTTAAATATACAAACCTTTTACTTTTAACCGGTTTTTTGCTAGCTCTTCGGATTATAATATCTTTCGATCGGACCAATTAGGACGGTGGTATTTATAATCAATGGGTACTAAAATGTGGAGACATGATTATGTGTCTACAATAAGTAAATAAGTGATCCTACAGTTTTAGAAAGACGTAAATGAATATTTAATAAAATAGGTGATAAATCATTCATATATAGTATTATAAGGAAATCGAATTAGTGATTTTCAAAAAAGAAGTATGTGCAATCCATATAAATATATATATATATAAAGAAATGAAATCATGATAATCTTAAAAAATCTACAATAATAATAATGCACAATTATATAAAGAGCAAAAAGTAAGCAAACTTTGTTTTCTCATATCTCTACATACTAGTTGATGGGTATATCTTCACTTTTCCTAAAACCAATTTACTCTAAGGAAGTTTCTAAGTCTCCACAAATGGCTGAAAAGACAATATTTATGCGCATTAAGTTCTAGTGTTGCTAGTCATCTTATCCTTTGGT